>CM021102.1:571343431-571838132 GCA_007115665.2 Sequoiadendron giganteum | reverse complement strand
CATCTAATCTACCTCAAGTGGTTAAAATTTTCACCAAGGAACCAAAGCTCTAATACCAATTTTTGAAATGCACAAGACAACTGAGAGGGGGGGTGAATCAATTGTATCAAAAAATCAATCTTTTCTATTTACCTTCAATTTGTTATTTTAAGTGTAAACATGAAATGCGGACAATAGAAAGCAAACACCAAAGACACTAGATTTGCGTGAAAAAACCAATGAGGGAAAAACCACAGTGAGGATTAACTCACAATATAGTAGTAATGCAATATTGGATACAAAGGCTCACTACCAAAGGGATCACTACCCAAGTACAAAGGATCACTACCCAAATTCAAGGGCTCACTACCTTGAAAGGAATCACTGTCTAGAAAGGAGGCTCACTGCCTACAAAAAAATAAAAAGATATAAATTAAGATCCACCACTAGGGTTCCACACATTTGCAACTCGATCAAAAGATTGTAGATGCCATCAACTCACTAATTTCAAGAATCTAACACCTTAAAGTACTGTTGCCTTAATTCACTCTTCCACTCTTTTCTTTTCGTACTTGTTCACACACTTCACTCACTTGTTCGATTTGTGGATGGATGGATATCAAATTCAATATCACTTGATTTTCTTTTATACCATCTTCAACCTCAAGAACATTCTGTAAGGTCGGCTATACAATTTCATTTACAAATTCAAACTAGGTCGGCTACTCAACATTCTCATGGTGGATAAGAATGAGAGAGGACCAATTACATATTTAATTTAGGACCCAAACAAAATCTTGAAGCTTGTACATGCTTTCTCAAATCGATGGAAAAGCCAAATGTAACTTGTACACACTAGGTTGGCCAAACCTAATGAAAACACCAATGATATTTGAATTACACACATCTCCAAAAAGATAATCACATGTGGATCACTCAACACACTTCACCAAAAAAATTACCATCTTTGATAACACCTCAGGTACATCCATATCAATTGCAAAAAACTTTATTCACAGAGAGCACTTCATCAATCCAACCAGACCGAACAACAAAACACAAAAGCTCTGGAGTAGGTCTTCGGGAGCACCAAATCACAATCAAGTTTTTCAAAACACAAGAACCATGAGAAATAGTATCTCCCAGATCCACAATCTAAAACCAAATATCAGAAGACTGTGAAGCCAAAGCATTTCTCCCAGTCCATAAATAGAAAGTTTTGCCAAACCAGTTCACACATCGGTGAACACACCTTCTACTCACCATCAAATCAGAAGCTAAAAATCAGTATATACACTCCATTGGAGCTTATAAACATACTTACAGATCCACATAGGCATACGATCAATATAGAGAAAATGTGGAGCACAATACTAGAGCACATTCAGAACACACTTCGACATTGCTCTCATTATTTCTCAAATATTCTCAAAAGCACTTGGCAAAAACACAACTACAACTTCATAAATATAGCTCCATGAACTATAAGCACTTCTATAGTATCTCAACTATAAAAATACCATATGTACACAACACGAATTGTGTTTACATCAATGACAACATTAATGACAACACCATCAAACACATCCATACTTGCAACACAAACCTCTTTCCCCTAAAAAAAGGATCAAAGAATCAACCTATTTTATACAATGAATTAATTCCAAGATCCTAATTGACATTGGAAAAAGCTTCAACACACATGTTTGATCAACAACACATGCACATTCTTAAAAATTTTGCATGCAACAATGGAGACTTCACATTGATATGAACAACCCAATGTCTTCGTGAACACACTCCGACATAGGATGGTAAAGCTATTTTATTTTGAATTCATTTTTATTGTGTTGCTTCAATTTCATTCTTGAATTCTTGATTTCATAGTTATATTTTGTGAGCAATGGAATAATTAGCATTTTGATTGATTAGATTAGTTTCTATTCTTCAATTTGATCTCATCGCATGATCCCAATTTCCCCCTTACACATTCTAGCACACCTCGTGGGACCACGGTCCTTAGCACTAATCATTTCATGAACTAGTTTTGAAGTTGCAAGTTCCGAAAGTGCACTGGAAAAAAATTCACGTAGAAGCTATAAGAATTTTGTGCACTTGATTTCATGTTTTTCGTACTCTTGATAGTTTTTTGGGCGCTTCTGACTTTTTGTTTCACTTTTGGAAAAATATAGAGGCGTACTTGATTTTTAAAGCCAATTTTTCTTAAAAATAGAGGTTGCTTGTGAATTTTTCATGTCCTTTTCCTTTCTGACAAAGGTCGCTTTTGACTTTTTTCTTTCGCTTTTTCTCTGTCAAGTTTTGTCGAAAAGTTAAATATTTAATTTTAATTTCTAACACTAACGAGTACTTGATTTGAATGTTTGACAGGTGCTAAATTTTTTTATACAAGATTTTTATAGTTATGACATGTATGTATCCAAGAATAATTAATAGGTTTATTGTAGAGAAGGTGAACGGTCGAAGAGTTTTAAGTGTTCAAAGCTTTCATAGCTAGAAAACCTTAATTTGGTGCATAAAAAGAACCCCACAAACAAAAATTTTAATTGGTTCTCTAAAAATCAATTTCTCAAAGATTTCTAGATTAGAAAATTCTTTCATTTGGTGCATAAAAGTAACCCCACAAACAAACTCTTTCAATTAATGGTGCATCTAAAAAGAATCTTTCAAAGTTTTCTAGCTTAGAAAATGCTTTCATTTGGTGCATAAAAAAGAACCCCAAAAACAAACACTTTCAATTGGTGCTCTAAAAAAGGATTGTTTTCAAAGCTTTGTAGAACAAACGTTTCCTTTTTGGTGCTCTAAAAAATATTTGATTTTTTTTTACCAACGCTTTCATTTTTGTTGTTGAATGCACGATTTATTTTGTTGACCATTAAGACAGGGTACTAGAAAATAAAATAAAAATTGGTTGGTGCTTAAAAATGAAAAAATCAAATTATTTTCTTGTACATTTTGATTTCTTTTTCTGAAATCCATAATATTTAATTTTGGTACACGTAAAAAGAACAAAACTGCTATCTTGTACACACCTTATTTCATTTTTTTTGGATATCACCGCTTAAGGGGCTTAAAAATAACATTAAAATGAAGTTTATATTTTGTATTATGTTTTTGGAAAGCTATGTTTCTATCCTCTCCCCTCGGACCTTTCAACGATCTTGGATGATAAAAGGTATCTTGAGTTTCCCACATTGTTTTCATTTCAAAGCACTACCTTTAGAGGGCATACCTTTTGAGACATATGTCATGTTGGAGAACTCAAAGGTGAGCCAAGTGATACTTTTTTTTGGTCCGCTATATAAATTATTGTGGGTGTGAGGAAATTTCATCACCCACCTAGTGTGGATGCTCCATACTGATGAATTTCTCCCTCAGTATCCGTGTGATACATAAAAACCCACAAGGGTTGGGAGGCCTCTTAATTGAGTGAATTGCCACATGTATAGACACCAGTTATCCTAAAACATGACTAAGAAGAAATTTTTGTAGAAGCTACCCCTTTTAACCAAAACATTCGTTGAAGTGGTGCATCGAGATGTTGATTCTAAGAAGTTACTTACCAAGTCCGACTTATGGTTGAGCATAAAAAATCTCCATTCATTGCATGTAAAATCATCCCTTTGAGGCATGAGGTAAGCCAATATAGGAGGAAATGTCTATCCCTAGGGTGTACTTTGTCTTCACGAAATTTTTCCAAATCTATTCAGTTACTATGAAACATCAAAATTTGTGCTTGAATTAAAAATGAACACATCAAAACAAACATTCAACATGGTTCTCAAACATCAAACCCTTTTGACTTAGTGTGAATCCTTTGAAAAGAGTCATATATTTGCACTCCTAAAGGATATCTTAAAACAATATCTTTGAAGGTTTCTAGATATTTAGGCTCACATTTCAAGTCACATTAAGAGAAAAGTAAACATTGGAAACTATAACTTTAGTATTTCTACCTCCATGAACTTTGAGCTTTTATGGAGAGAAACGTGCTTAAGGTATAGAAATTTAGGTCACATAAGTTTTGATTGTTGTGTTGCATGATACTGATGGGCTTGATCATTAGTTCTTTTTCTATTACTTTTCATATGTTTTCAGACACTTTTTTATATGTTTTCTAGGAAAAAAACTTCTATAATATGATATCCTATTATAACATACCTTGCAACTTGAAGCTAGTTTGAAGAATATGAAATATGGTGATATTCGTAGCAATTGCATTTTTTAAATGTGAGAATATATGATATGAATAGAATTATATGATTTAATTATGAGGGTTAGTTGTATATGTATGTTTTATGGATTAACCTCTCTACAACTCAACATGAGGTAACAAGATCAGATCATTTGTATCAAGAATCAAAGCAATGAAATGGGACCATTGAAGTTCAAACTTCCTAAAGTGCAAGAAACTATGGAGGTAGATGTGAACCATCATGGAGGAATAAATACTAAAGGAAGACACTTTTTTTAGAACTCTGAACATTTTCCTATGTGTTTCACATGCAAGCTATTTCATTTAAGATCTTTGTTGAATGGGTCTTTTCTTCCTTTTCAGTTGGAATAAATAAGCCAATCTTAATTTCAAATCCTTGTATCTAGAAGTGAGATTAATGATTGCAATTAGTTAGTAGTTTGAATAAGTCTCTCCTCATCTTTGTATAAATTTAGGGGATGATTTTGTAGCTAAGTTAGTTGGTTGTTACAAGTTATTAAGTAGTTAGTTGTTTCCAGTTTTAAGTTATCCAGAAACATGTTGTTAAGATTTCATTATTGAATACAATCTAAAGGAGGATTATGTTTGATATCTGGTGTTCTGCAATTAATGGAATTGTATATTACATGGATGCGTAAGATTCTAAGTTAGATCTGGTTATTAGTTAAGTGAGGTAGTCCCCTGAGTTGGCCACTCGAGGTACTGCCTTTCACTTCATTTATTTATTTATTCATTTATGCATTCTTGTTAAAAAAATATTTATTTTCTTCATAAATATATTGAAAGTAAATTAGAGTAGTTCTGATGGTTGATTACATTAGTTGTCGTTCATGAACAAGTTGTATAGATAGTGAATCTTAACACTCCGAAGGTTATATTTGATTGATTTTTACTTTTAATAAAGTTTTAGACTGATTATGTACTTCCTTATTATTAGCAGTTTCCTACAGCCTATGCTATAGGTACCTATATCCATTAGGTTTTGTAACTACTTTTATTGTTTTCACAATTTTGTAAGCTTTCAATAAAGTATAATAGTTTGAATAAGTTTGCATAGTTTAATTTAGGTGTACATGAGTTCATGAAGGCATATATTGTGTAGTACCATCATAAGATTACACACCTTGGTTGATGATTTAATGTAGTCTTAACAATGTGAAATGGACTATTTAGTCAGTTAACCCTCTGAATTGAGTAGATTTTACAAAGTTTACAAACACATTAGTTATACTCTACATTTTTTGCATCGTTGTCAGGGATGTTACTATCTTCACAAACCTATTTTTACAAGTTTCCATAGTTAATTCTTCTTTCAAGCATTAGGACTATTAGACACCACTTTTTCAACACCAAGCTTCTAACATTGTGCAAGCCCGTTGAATCTAAAGTTATATTTTATGTATGCAGAGGTAGAGAGATCCCTTAGGTAGCTTCCTTCCCTCTACACACTCGAAAGCTATTCCAGATATTGGTGAGCCTAGTACTTTTTGTGCCTATAGAACACACGCCCCATTCGAAATAAGGACCCTCTCTTTCACTTTTATCGGGTCACTTTTGCCTTCACCTCATTTTCCATGCCCCTTATTTTTGAGTCCTAAGTGGTCAATAAGTATTAAAGATACCATCTTAAGTTGACCAAGTTTTACCACCCTCAAAATTTTCAAGTCTTCGACCTTCACAGAGTTCCTTTGGTAGTTTTCCTTGAATCCTCAAAACTGACGTCTTTTTCTCTTTGTGGGTCCGCCCTTGGCGGAATTTTGTCCTACCTGTTGATGGCCAAATTGACACAACAAAATTTAAACAGAATATCTCTATCCTATTTCTCCTGAAAAAGAAAGATAACATATAGTAATCTAACTCCCAAGGTCCTAGTAGTTGGTTCTCAACTGTGTTGTTTTTTTTGAGCGGTCAATGAGGCTATAATGTTCAAGGGGCCTGTTGCTTATTGAGCTTTCTTGATTGTTGTAAGATCAAAATTTATCTAAACCTACTCTAATAGGGGGGTATAAAAAAAGGGAAAAAGATAGATCAGGGACACAGAAAAAGGAAAGAATGTTGATTAATTCAGTTAACCAGACATGTTACTCTTCAAGGAATTATTAAAACTAAATTATAGAACAAACCAACTCATAATCAATACAAAGATGAACATTCATTCACAGTGCAAAATTCAACAACATATCACAAATCATAATTTGAACAAAAGAAAAGATGAAACTTCGTTCCTTGAAGAATTCCAGATTGAATGATTAATACAATGAACACCATTCCAAAGCATAACTTTAAAGCAAGTTTAAATCTGGCTACTCCTACTATCAATGAAATAGATAAGCAAAATTTACAAATCTGGAAAGATCACCAGTGTACAGAAACCTATGTCTTCAAATTACCTTAGCTAAACTAAGAATTATAGAAAACTCCATTAACTATCCTACTGTTAACTCTAATCAGCTAAGCTATAAAAAATTCTAACTTATTTTCCTAAGTGTCTCACTATTTTTCCTAAAAGTCTATCCCTTACAAATGAGCAGATTTGGCAATTAATAGCTCAAAATTCCATAATCTCCTCCCCAAACTGATACATCAAAAAGCTATAGCTTTTGTGTGTAGGCAATTAAATTAGAAAGATAAATTTATGTTTCATCTTAGTTAGTTTCAGTTGAAACTCCATCCTCCAGTCTAGATTCAATTCAAAATTGCAATTCCCAGTTTGACTTTAGTTCTTTGTCTTGCACGATGTAAATCAGCATATTTCTCTAGAAATTGCTCCACGAAGTGCTTAGTTCACTTTCAGTATGATGATTTTTTCGTAAGACCTTTCCCTTTTGCACGTTTGATTTGCACGTCATCTTGAACCATTATTACTCTAGCCTTAAGAAGCACTTGTGAACATAAATGTGCATTAATTATATCATAAAATTAATCAAAAACTAATTAATTCCAAAAATTAATTAATTTTGAATTATTTCAATTAAATGCATTTAAACTTTAATTCCCTTAATTGAAAATTGAACAATCTCACAAGCACGACTTTTGAAATATCCTTTCCAAACATTTAATTCCATGAAATGTCTGAAGTTCTCTTTTCTTGTAAATTGCTAACTTTTGTGACCATCTATGACCATTTTTATCTGTATCTTCATCCTTTCAATAAGTCACCAAGTCTCAAACTAAAGTTAATCAACTCAGTTGTGCTGCCATTTTCTACAGATGCACCACGTTTATGCTTAGATTTATGTGGTGATACACTCTATTGACCCTCTTCAAAAAGAGTTTCTTCTTGTATAGTCAGCCCATAAAAATTTCCAAATTCCCCAACCAAGTCACTCCTAGCCATCAAACATAATGTAAATTGCATTTCAAAGGTCACTACTGGCTCCGATAGGGAGGATGTTGACAAATATTTTGAGAACTTGGCTCACCATCCACCAATTGCATTTGTTTCATTCCATGAGATGACACCTTCTATCTATATCTCCACACTTTGCAACAACATGGAATTTAGTTCCTAAACTTCAAAATTGTATTACGTGAGGCAACATTTCATGTATCTCCTCATACACAAGTAGGGGAGTGTTGGTGAAGGCCGCAGGGTTTAGCCTTTTCAACAATTGCATTTTGTGCAGCTCCTGCAATTTGAAGAAACATCGTCCTTTCTTACCTCAACATTTCAAATGCGTGATCTTCACGTCTCGTGGGAATACAAATACCTCTTTTAGTCAAACATATCACATGCTTTGTCTTTGCTTCAACATTACATGCAAGCCAAATCATTTTGTGTAGATCTTGCAATTAGGATGCAAATTTCTTGCAATCATTTGCATTCCATGAGATGAGGTCACTTTGAGGCATTCAATTAATAATCTGCGTACTTTACATTAAAACCCCCAAATCTTGTGTGAATGTCCTACAATCATGGAATTCCATGAGATGACATTCACTATGAGGCATTTTGTCGAGCAGTCCAAACACTTTGGCTGCTTCTTTAATCATGGCATTTTAGTGAGGTGCTACCCCTTAGGCATTTTTTCAAACGTTCCATGAGACCACCGTTCTTAGATCTTATTTGTGAAGAATTTTGTCAAACAGGTTACGCGCCTTGTCTATGCTTCGATGGATTTCCATACTCTCCTCCCAAAGCTTCCATTTTGGCATGAGTAGAAGAAAAGATGTTAGTTGTGGTTGGGGTGTCTAATCAAATAGTTTATATGCCCTGTCTATGTTAAAACATTCACATTTCCTTTGAAAGTTCCTGAATGCCTTTTCAATCAATTTACTTTATGTATTTTCTAAAATCATGGAGCCTTTCCACGAGATCATTTCTTTGAGGAATTTTTCAAAATGGTTCATAGCCTTGCGCCTTTGCTTCACCATCTTGTATACATTTCCTTCCCTCTTCTCTTTGCATGTGCGATAACCACGATAGTTTTGAAATATTTAAATCAAATCCATTCAATGTGTATTATGTAGCAATGGCATTCCAAACCTTTTACAAATCCACTTTAAGCATATCCTACACTTATTTCATTGAGGCATTCTGTGAACAATTCACAAGTTGTGCTTGGTCGATGCTTTAGATTTTGCATGCATTTATCGGCAGGGAGGATGCACGTAAAAGGCTGAAGTATTCGGCTTTACACCTGCTAGCAACATTTGCTTGAGTATTTCAAAATACATTTCCACATTTTGTGATTTATTTTTCTTGCAATCTTTGCACTCCATGAGACTTCATTCCCTCAAGGCATCCCTGTCAAACTATTCACGAGTTGTCTCTGCTTCCATTCTCTCTTTGGCAGGATCAGAGCAGGTTTATTGTGGAAACCCTTTGAATAGTCCTAACGCTCCTATTAAATTTCCCTTCAATTCCTATGCAGGGTCAGAGCCATAAAAGAAATTGAACATTTCACTTGTGCCCGATTCAAGATTCACTCCAGTTTTGGTTTCTCCTCGAGCCCGAGTAGCTGTACGGGAGCGAAACCAGTTCATAGTGGAGTCAGAACTAATTCATGCTTCAAACAATTTTTTTTAAAACACTCATTTCAAAATTGCTTTCAGTTCCGATGTCAGAGCGGGATGGGGATTATTTTGAGACTTGGAAACCTTTTAAAAAATCCTTTTCACCCAAAGTTCAGGTCCAAGTCCGATTGGCATATTTATTTTTTATTTTTTAAAATTAAACCTTATAAATCTTTTCAAATCATAAAAATATTTATATCATTTAAATTTTAAAATAAATTTATTTTTAATGTGTTAATTTTGTATTTTCATCTTTTGGTATTATTTTGGTTTTATCATTCTTTTTAATATTTTTTGACTCTAAGGGGACAAAGGAAAGGATGAAGACAAAAAAAGAATAAAGAAACAAAAAAAGATGAAATTAGACGAACGACAAAGATGAAGATGAGGACGAAAAGACGACAAATGAGACGAAGCAAAAAAAATGGGTCGGGGAACAAGACCAGACAAGACGGGACGAGACACGAATCCTAATGACACCCAAAGGAAAAGTGGGGAATCAAGATCGGGATGGGACCAGGAACATGAACCTTGGAAAATTTTATGCTCCGGTTTCGGTATCTGAATCCGACAAAGACAAAAGAAAATGAAAAAGAAGAAAAAGAAAAAGGGGACCCCAACTTTGCCGAGCAAAATTTGGGGTGTGTATACAAGGCATAAAAAATGGTGACTCGACTGGGAAAATGCACAAATAATTTTAAAACTCGTAACCCTCGAAATACCCAAAATCTCTGGTTTAGGTTCATTCAAGGCGATCTAAGAAGTGCAATCACAATCAAACTAGGACATGAAAGAGGTTTGAGACAAAACTAAAATTTGTCTGTGTGTGCAAATGATTCATTCCCCTCCACAAGTGTTGTCATGATAAAGTGGAGTAGACTCTATCCGGGCTACGTAGTTGTGAATTACATTTCTAATGTGCAATGATATCCTGGGCATAGCTCTGCTGCCAGACAGGCATCTATAGCCTCAAAAGAGATACCTCTTGTTCTCTCTAAGCATCGCTATACTGTCAGCCAGACGTCCATAGCCCCGGTAGAGATACTCGAATCACCCTTGTTGATTAAGTTCACTTTCAGATTTCTTTTATTTCCTCTTTTTCTCAGGTGTTGATTCTTTCAAAGTATAATTTCTTGTTTCTCTCAATCCTTAAGCAATGAAGCCTAAGTAGCGGGTTGAGAACCACAGTGGACATCATGAAATCAATGTAACCCTTTAGATTTTTCACGTAGAATAGAACTACCCCACCTAATGTAAACTAATTGATGGATTTCTTAAAGTGTGCAGATCGTGATAGACTTTCAAAAAATCCCCAAAAATTGCATAGTGTACCAAGTTTTAACTCATGCTAACATTCCCCAATTTGAGATGGATGAAGGTAAATCAAAATTTTCAAAGCTATTAACTGATCAGGTGTTCAAAAATATAGATAGCAGACTCTCAAAAAACTCACCCTTTGGCATAACTTGCATACAATAACTCAACTTATATTGTCAAAGAGAGGAACCCCCACGAGACGAAAGAAAAAGAAACCAACCAAAAGAGAACAACATAAAATAATACATAGAAGGACATGACGATCCAACAAAAACAAAATAGAAAATGAGAACAAAAACAACAAACAAACAACAAAAGACCAAAAACAATAGAGAAACAAACAAACCCAGAAACAAAACAAAAACAAGAAGACACAGAAAAAGATAAACAATAGAACAAAAGAAAACAAACCAAAACAAACAACATAAAACAAAACCAAAAGAAAACTAACTATACCAAAAACTAATACTAATCAAACCTAATCTTAAAATATCTCTAAAAATGAGCTTTACAAACATAAAACTATGAAAATTTGTACATCCACTTGACCGATTTTTCATTATGTGCAGAAATATTAACTTACTAGGCACGATTTTGAACCTAGAAAATTTATCTTTATACTCAGAAATGTAAAGTTTATGTGCATTAAATTCATTATGAGGGTATAAAGTTCAAAATATCAACAACAGTAGGTTCTCAGTCTTGTCATGATTTACCCACAAACACATTTTACTGTCCCCAACGTCATAATTAAACTAAAAATCAGAAAAACACAAAGGGTAATGAAGAGACAACCTAATTTAGAAGACCTTCAGTTGCTCGTGTAGAGTTGTGTTGTATGAATTCCTCCTCTCGAGGTCTCAACTCATGAAACACTGTACCATTTCACTCTAGTACATGCATGTCAACATAAAGCACATCCATTAGCAATGAATCATTAGCATTCAAGACATCCAAACTTGGTTTAAAAATTTCATGCATATCTTTATCATAATCAACACTAGTTTCAAATAGAAAACTAGTGTGTTTGAATTCACAGGGATTATCAATCTCAATCATGTTTCCCAAAATACAAACATCATCAGTTAAATATTTACCTTCATCAACCTCTAAGAAACTTGGTTCAAAATTTTCCTTACCTAACTCAACAATTTTCTCAGATAGCAAGAAATCAAAGCAACTTACCTCATAACATGAAACATGGGGATGAATCTTACATGGATCACCTAAAGTGAGATTCTTTTTGCAGATTGAATATCTGTTTACCAACATTTCTATATTCATCTTGGGCACGGAGTTACTAATTTTATTGGTCTCACCAGAAGAACTAAGTAGAAAATCACCCATGTCATCAACTTGCAAGGTCGAAAAATCCACCTCTTCCTGAGATGAAGCGTTACTATCAACATTCTCTTCAAATATGTCACCCAAAAGAGTTTGAAAATCAACATCCAATTCATCACCATTAATTCCAGAAATGGTTGAACAAGGATTTTCTTCGAACAACCCATTTTGAATACATGGAGTCAAATCCAGGAAAAAACTTCTTCAATTCATGTTTCCGCACATCATCAACTAGAATGTGCAAGTTAGTGTCAAGCTCATCACTATTAAAATAAAATTCATTAGTGGATGCTAAGCAAGGATTTTCTTCAAAAATCATATTTGAATAAGCATAATCAAAACCAAGAAAATATTCCCTCATTTCATTCTCTTCATCATGTTGAAGGGATTCAATATTTGGAGCAGCCTCTTTACAATCTTCTTGATATTATTTTTATATACTTTGGAGTTGCCATTGGTTCACTCCTTATTGTAACCAACCCCTAATTTTATCAATGTCAATATTTTGATTAGCATTGAGATCTAATTTATTTTCCTGACAAGGGTAAGTCTGATCTAAATGATTATTAGGCAGCCCTTGAATAACTTGAAGATCCATTTGATCTTTCTCTTTTGAAGAATCAACTTGGCATTCAACTTTGTGTCCTTCACCACGAGATCCATTTGTAGCCTCATTTACAATCATGTTGTTCTTAGTTTCTATGTGTTCATCATTCAAATTAGCATATTTGTTTTCTTGTGTTAACTCATCAATGGATGTTTCTCCCTTACTCATCATCATGAAAGAATCTATGAATGCATTGATAAACTCATTTTCCACATCGAGCGAATCTCCACAAGGTAGAGAAGCTTCATTAGTTTTTGAATCCATCTTGCTGCAAGGTTCAAGTTCATCAGATGATGAGGAAGAGCTCAACATGTTCTCACATTTGCTCTCATCATTTTGAATGGTCATTATCATTTTTATGTATGCTAGTTGTTTCATCTTCCTCATTGAGTGGGTAGGTACTCCAAGGATCTTCCATAATAATTCCTTCAATAGTAATCAGCTGTTTGAAGTATAATTCCATCCGAGAATGTTGATTTGTTTGATGTATCCTACATCCATTTGGCCTAACAAGTTATGATAACTTCAGATCTCCTAGTTCTTCCAATTTCTCCCTTACTCGATTTTTCATACGTGGGATATCTATCCAACATGAACCATGCTCCTTTTTCCATCCCTCATCTTGTTGTTCATCTTGCTCAAAAGAAATATTCAAAGCACTAGAAGGAGATTCTTTAATTGCTAATTTTTTATGACAACAGTTTTTTGTTAATACCTCATCTCTTTTAGTATTGTCATTAGTATTAACATTTCCAACAAAATTAGATTGTAGCCTGTTATTTTCATTACGCTTGGAATCTAAACCAATTTCATGTTATTTTTCAAATAAAACATCAAAATGATATACATGCTCATCAAATCTTTCACTTACAACTTCATTATGATGTAATGTATTATGTGTTGGAGTATGACCGAAAAGAGACGATATAGTCAGAACTTCATTGACAAGTGGCATACTTACCTCTGTGGTTGGATTTTGCAGAGATAGGTCCTTCTAGTGGCCTTGTGTGGGATTGACTTGATATGAAGTGTTGGAAAACTTGGTGCTTGGAAGATTAGGAAGGTTATAGTTGCTTGGTGAGGATGATTGCATCTGGGTAGGGATGGTAGGTAAACCTACACAAGGCTACAAAGGATGACAATTTGCAAGCACAAGAGGATTATAAAACTGATTTTGGCTACCTGAATTTTGTGTGTCATGTCCAAATTGTGCCAATAAGAGAGCTTTGTTCAATGCATCATGTAAGGATTTAGCCTCACCGCAACATCTATTTTTTGTTGTAAATGGAGGGTTCAAACCCTAATAATAATGTTCTATCAGGATGTGATCATCAATAAACAAATTTAAATATTGAACCCTTTGATACATAAACAAGAACCTATGATTGAATTGGTAAATGGGTTCTAGTGGTATCCTTTTTGTAGCTACAAATTCATGTGATGGGTGTGGTGCATGCACATAAGGGCCAAACTGATCCATGAATAATATTTCTAATTTTATCCATGAACAAATAGAATATGATGGTAGATTAACATACTATTGCTTTGTTGTACCTTGAAGTGTTTTGACAAACAATTGACAGATGATATCCTCATGCTGAATCTGGAGAAAAAGGACTGAATCCCTACAAATATTCACATGTTTAGAAGCATTTTGTCCACTGTTAAGGAAAAATAAAGGAATCCTATCATACATGCATTCATGGATTTCATGAATAAATCTAGGTATACACAAAGGGCTACCCATCAAAGTTGTTCTTTTCGAGATCTAACCCACTCCCAGACGACAAACCAAAATTGTTCAAGTGGCCCTAGACTTCTAGGGCCAATCTTGTTGATGGCCAAATTGACACAACAATATTTAAACAAAATATCTCTATCGTATTTCTCCTAAAAAATAAAGATAACATATAGTAATCTAACTCCCAAGGTCTTGGTAGTTGGTTCTCAACTGTGTTATTTTGTTGAGCGGTCAATGAGGCTGTCATGTTGAAGGGGCCTACTAGTTATTGAGCTTTCTTGATTGCTATAAGATTGAACATTATCTAAAACTACTCTAACAGGGGGTGTAAAAAAAGGGAAAAAGATAGATCAGGGACACAAAAAAAGGAAAGAATGTTGATTCATCCAATTAACTAAACATGTTACTCCTCAAGGAATTCGTAAAACCAAACTATAGAACAAACCAACTCGTAATCAATACAAAGCTGAACATTCATTCACAGTGCAAACTTCAACAACATATCACAAATCATAATTTGAACAAAAGAAAAGATGAAACTTTGTTCCTTGAAGAATTCCAAATCAAATGATTAATACAACGAACACCATTCCAAAGCATAACTTTAAAGCAGGTTTAAATTTGGTTGCTCCTACTGTCAATGAAATAGATAAGTAGCATTTACAAATTTGGCAAGATCACCAATCTACAAAAACCTATGTCTTCAAATTACCTCAGCTAAACTAAGACTTATAGAAAACTCCATTAACTATCCTACTGTTAACTCTAATCAGCTAAGCTATAAAAAATTCTAACTTATTTTCCTAAGTGTCTCACTATTTTTCCTAAAAGTCTATCCCTTACAAATGAGTAGATTTGACAATTAATAGCTCAAAATTCCATAATATCCTCCCCAAATTGATACATCAAAATTTTGTAGATTTTCTGTGTAGGAAATTAAATCAGAAAGATAACTTTCTGTTTCATCTTAGTTAGTTTCAGTTGAAAATCCATCCTCCAGTCTAGCTTCAATTCAAAATTGCAATTCCTAGTTTCACTTTAGTTCTTCATCTTGCACGATGTACATCAACATCTTTCTCTAGAAATTGCTCCACGAAGTGCTTAGTTCACTTTTAGTCTGATGATTTCTTCATAAGACATTTCCCTTCTGCATGTTTGATTCGCATGTCATCTTGAACCATTATTACTCCAACCTTAAGAAGCATCTATGAACATAAATGTGCATTAATTAACTCATAAAATCAATCAAAAACTAATTAATTCCAAAAATTGATTAATTTTGAATTATTTCAATAAATGCATTTAAACTTTAATTCCCTTAATTGAAAATTGAACAATCTCACAAGCACGACTTTTGAAATATCCTTTCCAAACATTACATTCCATGAAATTTCTGAAGTTATATTTTCTTGTAAATTGCTAACTTTTGTGACCATCTATGACTTGTTTATCTGTATCTTCATCCTTTGAATCAGTCACCAAGTCTCAAACTAAAGTTAATTAGCTCAGCTGTGCTGCCATTTTCTACAGATGCACCACCTTTATGCTTAGATTTATGTGGTGATACACTCTGTTGACCCTCTTCAAAAAGAGTTTCTTCTTGTACAATCAGCCCATAACAATGTCCAAATTCCCCAGCCAAGTAACTCCCAACCATCAAACATAATGTAAATTTCATTCCAAAGGTCACTATTGGCATCGATAGGGAGGATGTTGACAAAGATTTTGAGAAATTGGCTCAACATCCACCAATTGCATTCATTTCATTCCATGAGATGACACCTTTTGTCTGTATCTCCACACTTTTCAACAACACAGAATTTAGTGCCTAAACTTCAAAATTGTATTCCGTGAGGCAAAATTTCATGTGTCTCCTCATACGCAAGAAGGGGAGCGTTGGTAAAGGCTGCGGGGTTTATCCTTTTCAACAATTTCATTTTGTGCAACTCTTTCAATTTGAAGAAACACCATCCTTTCTTACCTCAAAATTCCAAATGCATGATCTTCATGTCTCGTGGGAATACAAATACCTCTTTTAGTCAAACATATCACATGCTTTATCTTTGCTGGAACATTACATGCATGTTGAATCATTTTGTGCAGATCTTGCAATTACGGTGTGCTTTTTTTTGCAATCATTTGCATTCCATGAGATGAGGTCACTTTGAGGCATTCAATTAACAATCTGTGTACTTTACATTAAAACCCCCAAATCTTGCGTGAATGTCTTGCAATCATGGAATTCTATGAGATGACATCGCTATGAGGCATTCTGTCGAGCAGTCCAAATGCTTTGTTTGCTTCTTTAATCATGGTGTTTCAGTGAGGTGTGACCCCTCAGGCATTTTGTCAAACGTTCCATGAGACCACAGTTCTTAGATCTTATTTATGAAGCATTTTGTCAAATAGGTTATGTGCCTTGTCTATGCTTCAATGGATGTCCAGACTCTCATCCCAAAGCTTCCATTTTGGCATAAGTAGAAGACAAGATGTTGGCGTCGGTGGGGTGTCTAATAAACCAATTTATATGCCCTGTCTGTGTTGAAACATTCAAATTTCCTTTGAAAGTTCCTAAATGCCTTTTCAATCAATTTACTTTGTGCATCTTCTACAATCATGGCGCTAATCATGGTGGCTTTCCATGAGATCATTTCTTTGAGGAATTTGTCAAAATGGTTCATAGCCTTGCGCCTTTGCTTCACCATCCTGTATAAATTTCCTTCCCTCTTCTCTTTGCATGTGCAATTACCAGGGTAGTTTTTAAATATTTAAATAAAATCCATTCAGTGCATTTTATGCAGCAATGACATTCCAAACTTACAAATCCACTTTAAGCATATCCTGCACTTATTTCATTGAGGCATTATGTGAAAAATTCACCAATCATCCTTGGTCGATGCTTTACATTTTGCATGCATTTATCGATAGGGAGGATGCGCATAAAAGGCTGAAGTATTCGGCTTTACACCTGCTAGCAACATTTGCTTGAGTATTTCAAAATACATTTCCACATTTTGTGATGGATTTCACTTGCAATCGTTGCACTCCATGAGACTTCATTCCCTCGAGGCATCCTTGTCAAACTGTTCGCGATTTTTCTTTTCTTCCATTCTCTCGTTGGTGGGATTAGAGCGGGTTTAATGTGGAAACCTTTCGAATAATTTTGACACTCCTATTAACTTTCCCTTCAATTCATGTGCAAGGTCAAAGCCATAAAAGAACTTGAACATTTCACTTGTGCCCGATTCAGGATTCACTCTTGTTCTAGTTTCTCCCTCAGTCTGAGTAGCTATGCCGGAGTGGAACCAGTTCACGAGGGAGCTGGAATGAGAGTTGAGCGGAGTCAGAACCAATTCATGATTTGACCAATTTTTTTTAAAACACTCATTTCAAAATTGCTTTCAGTTCCAATGCCGGAGAGGGATGGGGATTATTTTGAGACTTGGAAACCTTTAAAAAAATACATTTCACCCAAAGTTTGGGTCCAAGTCCGATGGGCATATTTATTGATTTATTTTTTAAATTAAACCTTATAAATATTTTCAAATCATAAAAAGATTTATATATTTAAATTTTAAAATAAATTTATTTTTAATGTGTTAATTTTGTATTTTCATCTTTTTGTATTTTTTTGGTTTTATCATTTTTATTTTTTTGACTCTAAGGGGAAAATGGAAAGGATGAAGACAACAAAATAGATAAAAAAATAATAATGAAGACACAAAAATAGACGAACCTAGATGAATGAAAAAGATGGAGACTAGGATGAAGAGATGAGATGACGACGAAAAGATGACAAACGAGACGAATAAAAAAAATGGGTTGGAGAACAAGACAGGAACGAGATGAGACAAGACGAGATGAGACAGGAACCCTAATAACACCCAAAGGTGAAGCGAGGAACCGGGATCAGGATGGGACCAAGAAGAGGAACCTTGGAAATTTTTATGTTCCAAATCTGGTATCTAAATCTGACAAAGACAAAGAAAATGAAAAGAAGAAAAAGAAAAAGGGGTCCCCAACTTTGCCAAGAAAACTTTGGGGCATGTATGCAAGGAATAACACTACCTTCACTATTTATGTGGCGACCAACTCATCCCATCCACCCATCATGAGGGTCCTACACCCTTCATTGCTGATCTCTTTTTTGGTTTTCCAAATGGAAAACGCTTGGCTACTGCCCACCTCACGGGCTCCATCATACCTACCGCCAAGTGTTTCAGAACCCATGCTCACCAGCCTAATTGGCTACCGTACAACATTTAATGCTGGTATTTATTTTCAAATTTCCTATAAATAGCAGGGTTGAGATGTCATTTTCATCGGCATTCTCTTTGAAATCTTTCAATACACCTCCTACCTCCGCTGCCTTCGCGCCCGCATTACTTCAAGGATGAAACTGAGTGCCTTCATTGCCGATCTTCATCAGGATCACCAGGTGAGTCCGTTTTTGCCTTCATGCCCATATAATTTGAGTTACATTTTCCAAAACATCTTAAATTTTAAAGGAAAACTCATTGCAATCTTAAAACAATTGAGAGACCATCAAATTTTGCACAAAACCCATAAACTAGAAAATGAAAACTATTAAATTCCAAGTACCAAAGCTCATGCAAAAATATGCCTTGCCACAACCATTCTTAACTAGGGCCATGGGCCCTTCGTGGCCCACACCCTCCCCGTCATTGTTTGAATGAAGTTGAACACTTAGGAAAAATCTAAACCCCGGTTTTCAAACCTTGTGGGTTCACTTGTGCAGGCCACTCCATGAGAATGGATCTTACCCTAATCATTGTTTTGAATGGTTGTCATATGCCTTTCTCCCACTTAGTGGGCCCCGTCAAACCTTTCACCATTGGGAAAACATTCATACAGCTAAGACTTTGTGAACCATTTCCTACGGACCTTCATCTGCCCTTTGTTGATGTTGACAATGCTTGACCCAAAATGGTGAAGCTTACCCGTCTGCCCACCCTTCGAGCCCCACACTCATTCTCGCCATCTCAATCATTGCCCCTGAAATTTTTCAAGTGTTGACCCTCTGCGGGCTCTTGTCTGTGGGTCGCCTTGTGGTCATCATTTTTTCCCAATGGCCGACGATATCCACCCTCTCACAGTGTGGGCCCTGACACCGCTATTTTTTTTAGACCTTCAAAACATGAAATGACTAACTCTTTGCACCGTAGGTGTACCTTTGTGGGCCACCATTTGTGGCTCACTGTTCCATGATCACCATTTTCAAATGGTTGTGTCCTACCTATTGACCGCCTTGCAGGGTTTGCTCTGCTCATCGTCATCCGATCGAAAATGATGAGCGATGAACACTCCTTTGAGGGCTCGATGTTGTGGACCGCCATGAGCGGGTCACCGCCTCCTTGCTACCATATTCGAAATGTCTATTACATGGTGGCCTCCTGCAGTTCCCAACCCGCAACCTTTCGGATGTTGAGCCTTAAGTGACCAAACTTGAACCGTCTGCATCCTTTGCAAATCCCACATGACAGAATGTCATCTGTAGGATTCCACCTCCTTAGCACCATTCCAAATGTAAAATCTCCCAAACGGCTGAGACATCACCTGCCCCTGCAACCCCTTGACCTGCATGCCAAAATGATTTAGCTATCACTTTTGAGGACCCTAAGAACGATCAAATCCACATATCCAAATGACCCAACATCTGGTGGGTCCGATCTTTGTGCAAAAATGTTTATGTGGATGACCGCATGTGGGCCGTCGTTCCCTCTTCACCATCTACCAACTGCCTCCTCCAAAATGGATGCCAGCCCAGTGAAACCTGCATCCTTAGGCCCATATTGTTATATCTTCTCCAAACGAAAGACAAATGATTTTTTTTAAAGAATATTATGATCTTTGAAGGATGAATTACTCAATCTAACATCTGTTTTGCAAGATTCTACTAACACTCCCCTTACTTTATACATGAATATGCTTAAGTTGCACCTTTTCTTGTAGGATTTATGGAATCAATTGCAGGACCATCAGGGGCATCCATAGAATAGGAAAAGGGGAAGAAATCCACCAAGGTCCCAAGAGGAAAAGAGGGAAAAGATCAAATGAGGTATAAGTTTTATGGAGTGGAGGTCACCTCCAAGGTCACTATCGTATGGGACACCATTATAGATACCAACCTTGGACACATAAATATAGATGAATTTCGATAGAGGGTCATCGTCAACCCTACTATAGAAAATCCAAAGAAAATTTGAAAGAGTGGTTTGGCTAAGGCAATTGGCTTCCCACTAGCTCTTATGGCCCTTGAATTGGTGATGGCTTGTAGAGAAGCTTACCAAGAGAAGAGCAGAAATATTGTCGACCATGATGGTAAAGTGTTGGTTGACCTATCCACTAGGTCCATAGCACAAATGTCTGCATCCCTACCTTTGACCATGTAGAGCAAGAAACAAAGGAATATGTCGAGAATATGTGGAAGGTAGACCCTCTAAAATGTAAGAAATTGATCAATCAATACTGGTTAAAAGAGAAGAGGGATAGCGTGAACAAGGTACCTCAAGAGTTGTCCAGGAGTGACTTCTACGAGGACAACAATGATTTGGTAACTTTTTTAAGTAGAGTCATGGGCCTCTCAACTGCGGCCTATTTCAAACATTGGATGTTCTACTTTATACAATATATTATCAAAGTAACAACTAAGTTTGGTCGGGCTTGGATGATCAGTAACAACTTGCATGAGTAGTTTGTGGCAGTCAAGAAGACCTCCAAGTTTTATATGACCTCCTATTTGGTCTACCTTCTGGTTGATACCTTTTCTTATAGAGGATTATTTGTTGCACAAAGAAAAACTCTAGGGAGAGGGCTCAAAGTATATGATAGGCATTCACAGCTCCAGTACCAGAATTTCAAGAAAGACTACTACAAGGTGAATGATGCCTTTATTGGGCACATTATCAAACTTCTTAGAGGGGATTCTGAGAGAAGAGTTATGCACAACGCTCGTGCATTTATTCAAAGGTTTGGATTCATTTTCATTAAATTCCCCAAGTTTACCTATATCCACATTGAAGGTTTTAGTGAAAGGTCATATAAGTTGCCCTGATATCTGAATGACTAGTTGATTTTGTTAGAAGTTTCAAGGCAGCTACAAAATGCAAATACCCTCCTTTCCAGGAAACAACAGGCGGCAATACCATATCCTCTCACATTCGGGTAGGGAATGTATGCTCTTCTAGCTACCCAATGTGTTGAATATTCTGAGAAAGAGATCATTGAGTAGAATCTGAGCCTCTACACTCCTCAACCAAGGATTGATCCATACGACAAGTTGAGAAATTTTGTTGGAAAGGAGTACGCCCATTTGAAAAACATTGAAGATTTTTGGGCCAATTGTCAAGATGATAAGGAGGTACACATGAGACATTATATGAGTATAACTTCTTACCTTGTCAAGACGATCAAGCTCTTCCCAGTACCTGATCAGATCATCGAGGGTGAGAGCACTGTTATAGATCCAAGATTTGATGTTGTCATCGACTTGCCATTGCCCCTCATAGATTGGAATGAGGAAGAGGTCAACAACCTCAATATTCTAACAAATCCAATAGATTATAGAACAAGGTAGTGGATTGACACACAAATTTATTAGTTGAAGCTTCAAGGGGCTGACCTAACCTATGATGAGCTCGAAGATGAGCTCGAGAGCGAAATCGATAGTGGAACTACTACCGACCCAATTGAGAAAGCTCCAAAATCTCCTTCGGCCACCAAGTCAAGGAAAAGAAAAGAGATGGTTGAGTGCCAACCAAAAGATAAATTATATTCAAGGAAGGTGTCAGAGGATGAGCCTTCAAAAAAAAGTAAAGAAATTGGGAGGATTCTCTGAGATGTCCACAATCCAAGATGGCGCATTGCACGTAGGAGAAGAGGAAGAGGCAGAGCAACCAAAGTCTCCACCTATTGCCTCTACTCTTGTTGCCACCACCACTACCACTGCTATTACTCCTCCTCCAACATCTCAAGTGTTAGATGTCTCCTCCCTGCCTGCGATGGACATTTTGGTTCACCTTGCCTCCACCTCGCCCACTATGCCTATTATGGTAAGAAACTCCTCCTCTGCATTGACTTCCCCACTTTCATCCTCCTCAATGTCTCCATCATTTTTGGCTCCTCTAGCCTCCACAATGACAATGCCCTCCCTCACTCTTCCAAAGGCCTTTGCTAGACATATGCAGAAAATCCCTATGGAGCTTTCTGGATTCCTCATCAACCCCACAATATAGGCTTCTCTAGCTCAAGTTGTTGCCAGTATCC
Organism: Sequoiadendron giganteum; assembly: GCA_007115665.2. Taxonomy (NCBI): domain Eukaryota; kingdom Viridiplantae; phylum Streptophyta; class Pinopsida; order Cupressales; family Cupressaceae; genus Sequoiadendron; species Sequoiadendron giganteum. The sequence continues at coordinate 571,815,608 of CM021102.1, read as the reverse complement.
TTGTCCCTCCTCTAACAGAACCACCCAAAATGGAGATGACCATGTGGATCTCAGAGGAGATAGAAAGGAAAGGAAGGGAGGCAACCAAAAGGGGGGAAGATGTTGAACTTGAAGATCCATCCAAGGATGACTACCATGAGCATCTAGAATATCAACATCTGGTCATCGATGAGGTAGTGCATGGAGAAGAAATATCACAATCCTTAGAGGAAGATGTCGAGGACCCTGACACAAAACATGTAATAGAATCCTTTGACTATGAGCTTGAAGAGGAGTTGTTTGAACAACTCAAAGATGTTGGGGAGGAAGTTGAGAGGTAGTCTTCTGAGGAAAAGAAAGAAACAAATAAAGACATGGAGGTATCTATCGAACCTCCAACAAAAGAACAAGATGAACGCCTCAGCCAACAAGAAGAAGTACCTCCCAAGAAATAAAAACAAGAGAAGAAGGAAGATGGGGTTAAAGAAGAAGATAAGCCCAAAGAATAGGTTGAGATGAGAAAAAACCCTAAGGAAAAACATCATGCAAAACTCAGGTAGGAAGAAGAAAAGGTGCCTGAAGTGGAAGATAGCCCCAAAGGAAACATTGTTGCTACCAAGTCACAAAAATAAAAGGCCATATTTATCTGGGACTCAGATGAAGAAGAAGAAGAGAAAACAAAATAGGAGGCTTTGGATCATGAAGAAAAGGAGATCTAGCCTGCTCAAAGAGAAGAAGGTGATCATGAATCACCAAAGGAGGGATCTCAAATGCCTAAGTGGCTGGAAAAGAAGCTATAAAAGAAGACCCTCACTCCCATGGATCCCAAGGAGAGACTAGTAGCTATCCTAGCAAGGGCTAAAATAGGAGAAAAGAAAGAAAAGAAGCCGAAAGTTAGATCACATATAATGATGGATGCATCAGGATCCCAGAAAGTAAAAATTACCACCCTGGTGCTAGATAAAGAAGAAGGGGTGACTTATAATATGTCTACCATTGACCTGGGTACAAATAAAAGGGAACAAAATATTGATCAACTCTAAGGGTTTTTTGGCATGATTTTATACCAAATGAATAAGGATCAGTCCTCCAAGGAGGAATTGAAAGCACAAGTGGCAGACCTCACTACCTATATACAACAATGGTCTTTTACGGAAGAATTACCAACAAAATCATCAGCCCTGCCATTGTTTTTGTCCAAGGATCACATAAGTAATTTGGAGAGAAGAAAAACTTGGACTAAGGCTACCGAAGATTGGTTCCAGCAGGTGATTTGCAATGGATATATGGGCATCATTCATCTTTGATGAATAGAAAACAAGTTTTGGGGCGTGTAAAAACAACTAGAGGGCACCGAGAAAACCTTCCATCGCTTCACCGAGATGTATATGATTAATTATCCTAAGCTCAAAGCCATCCTCAAAATTCCTAACAAAACATGGGAGAAGGAGCTGGGTTTGGCCAAGAATGATCATTGGTCGGTTAAGACATGGAAAATGAGCTTAGACCATAGAAAAGAAGTCTTGGAGCAGGTGCTCTGTGAAGTGGAGCTCAACCTAGAATGGGTCAAAGAACATCAGGCAGATTGTGAAGAATATCTGGAACTCATGACAGATTATGACATGTCTATCGTCAAGCTAGACCCCGAGAAAATAAGGCCATATTTCCATAAGAAGATGGAAAATGGGGCTACAGATTCATTAATGCCATATTTCATGGACATTGTTGCTAGGGCCTTCATCCAGTCTGAATAAATGGCTAAAGCTATGCCCAAGTGCATAAAGAATTGGGAGATGATCATGGGAAGGTCAAATAAATTATCATTTCAAGTGCTCCAATAAGATATAATGGAGTGGGACAAGCTCCGAACACTGATAGGAAAATTCATGGAATATGCCACTATAAAGAATAATGAAGGGAATCTTGTTATTGATGATGATTTTCTCACTGTGTAGCTAAAACAAAAGGGCAATCAACAAAAGACAAAAGTGCTATAGTGCCAGGCACTAGAGGACAAGAAATGTATTTTTAAATTGTAAAATATTGGGGGTAGGTGAAACCCTAACTTGTAGTGAATCTTGGCCACACAATGAGATTAAATCTTGGCCATTCATTTTACTTTTTGGAAACTATAAATAGGGGGTCTCCTCTCATTTTCAAAGAGAGAGTTGAGTTGTTGTAAAGACATGTTTCTAAAATTCTAATAGAATTCATTAATTTTGGTGGATTTTTGAGTTTCCTTCATTTCATGTTTCTTCTCCCATAGTTAATAGATTTGAGTAGATTTACTTTGTTGTTATGAGTTTTAACATGCTTTGGTAGACTAGTTAATGTTGTTCATTGATGTTGAAGATTTTTTTTGTGTTGATGCCCTTCCTTGTTCATGCTTTTTGTTGTTTATTGATGATAAATAGAAGTGTAAAGATAGTCTGAACATACAATGATTGTTGCACTTAAACTTCATCTTTTATTTATGTTTCATGGTGAATGAATAGTTGAAAATCTACAGATCTTAGAAGATATCACTAGTTTCATGATATTATTAGCTAATTTGGTTAAGTGGAACTTAGTTTTAGGAAGGCTATCCACTATAGCATCCTCCATTATCATCGTTAAGCTAGATCAAATCGATTCATTCTCCCTTGAAATATTTCATAGAGTTTTAAGCTCTACACCAAATAAAGGGGAATTTTGAGAGCTACCACCCCCTACCAAGGCTAGAAGAACTAAAAGAGAGGAAGCTTCCACTTCTGGTGCCTCCAACTAGATCACCTCACCTCCATCCTCAACTTCTCCTTCCATTCATTCACCCACACCTTCTCCTTCACCCTTGGCAACACTCTCTTCTTCCCATTCGCTCCAAGCTACCTTCCAAGTTGCTATCCCCCACAACCAAGGCGCTACCCTCTAGCCCAATGTACCTCATTTTTTGGGTGTTGTCTCGATAGCTATTGTTGCCCCTCTACAACCTTAAGTCAATCTGGTGCACCCTCCTCCACCTCCTCCTCCCATGGCATGGCTGGGTAAAAACCCCTCTCCTTTGTCCTTCAATGTTTACCATGATATGCCAAAGAACTCAGAAGGCTTTTGCACCAAGTTTAATCCTTGGGATCCACAAAAAATAGCAGAGGAACACATAAACATCTTTCAAATCACCTTGAAGGATATGTAGATTGGACACAAAGATGTGGCATGTAGGTTCTTCCCTTATTCCTCGGGGGAAGAGATCTTCTACTAGTATATTCACTTGCCAACGAGATCTATAACAAATTGGGATTTGTTGAAGAATGCCTTGCAGAAATTTAAGATCCAAGTAAGCCCTTCTGAGTTGTACTAGCAGTTCATGGCCATTCAAAGAGAAATCAATGAGCCAATGAGCTCTTTTAATGATAGATTTCACTGAGCATACATGAGGTTGTAAAAATTGTATATGGTTGACGATGTGTCTGCCTGATTAGTATACTATGTAGCCTTGGACAACCTCACCTCCACTTTGGTGAAGAGGATGAACTCATTGTCAGATCAGTTGGTGAATGCCTATGTAGAAGCAGTTAAGGCCAACATGGATTTAGGACAACATATTTATGGTTTGCTGCCCTATTTGGGACCAATTTCTCACCCGCATCAAATTCAAGGGATCACCAAGCCTTGACACATCAAACAACCTTGATAAATCAAGTTTTGCAACTTGTGATGGTTCCTCATCCAAGACCGCCATTGAATCAGACGCCCCAGTACCTCAACACTTATAGCCACAACAAAAATAGGTTTACCCTCAACTACCCCAAGTTCCAACATACCTCCAAAGCTCCACGTTTTCGCTCACTCAGCAGAACCAACCAGCAGTACAGTCGGTCTTCCTTCAAAATTCAACTTCATTGTTGAATAATGTGGAAAAGGATTGGATAGATGAGTTGACATAAATGATTAAGAAGATGTCAACTGAAATGACAGACTTAAGGAATCAGAACAACCAGCTGCAAGCCTCACAAAGAAGCATCCAAGTTAACCTTATCCATGACAACCGCAACAACCATGATTCAGGTGCTTCTCCCAGACAAAATTATGAAAGAGGTCAAAATTCAGGATAGAACTTTGACAAAAGGCCTTCACAAAGACATAATCAAACGTGGAACAGAACGCCAAAAAATGTGGTGTTCCCACGCCACTTGACCATACGAGTAGTAGTGACAAGACTACAAGTGGGGTATACTTAGCCGAGGCCACCTTATCCGGTTGGTGCCGCATTCACAAGACAAGTAGGAACTCTGAGTTAGATTGTCCAGAGTACCAAACGGCCTCCGAGATTTTTTCAAATAGAAGTACAAAATTTTGTCGATAGTTTGGGATGTAGGGGCATTGTTCCATCTGAGCCATATGATTCCTTAGTGTTAGTAGTCAACCAAGATCCTTTTCCAAAAGGTGAGAGAAATGTACCTGAGAAGGAGATTGCTGCCCCAAACAATGACAAAGTGAAAGAGGTAAGTGTTGAAAGCCCTTTGTCTCAGCTTTTTAATTTAGTAGATAATGGCCCGATAGATGAGGAAGAGCTGAGAGAGGATGAATTCAAAATGTTTCACCAAAGGGAAACCCTGTATGACTTGAGGAAGAGGCAGGTAGGTGGACCTCTCACAACCTCCACTCCACCTAATAACTTTAGCACTCCTCCTAACCTGAATGCTAGTAGTAACTTAGGCTATCCTCATGTACCCACTCAGTACTTTAATAAGAATAGGTAGAAGGGTCCAAACCAACATCATTCAATTGGATCCTCCCAAAGTACCCCCTTTTAAGCTGAATATGAACAAATGGGAGAGTACGTAGCAGAAGAATTTAAGAAGGTTAAGCTGAATTTGTCTACTTTTGAATTTCTTAAAGTCCCAACAGTAAGGAATTCCTTTTTTAGAATGATCAATGGGACTCCTTCATCCAAGTCAGCCCAGAAAGTACTCGCCAAGAGGGTCTCCTTTCATGATTCACAAAGTGAGCCCGTCATCTGACATATATTTAGCAAAAAAGAAAACTCGCCTTTAAATTTGCAAGCAAATAAATAACCCGCTAAAGAACAAGATCAAGACCAACCCCAAAATAAGATTAATGATAAAGACAAAGGTCAGGTAGCCTAGGTTGATATGTTAGGAGGGTTGTTTCAAGGAAAGCTAGAGAACCCTCCCTTCTTGACCACCATCAGGATATTTGGAAAGAATTTACATAATTGCTTGCTTGATTTGGGAGCTTCTGCCAACATCATGCCCTTGGCAGTGTGCAAAGCTTTTGGAATAGTTCCAACTCCATCTCGACACAAGGTGACACAACTAGAAAAAACAAAGATCAACATAGTTAGGGAAATTAACAAGATACCTATGCAGATTACTTTTGATCCTAGGGTACAACAAACGATTGACATCCAAGTTGCCGATATTCCTGACACTTATGGTATCATTTTAGGAGCGGATTTCACCTGAGCATTGAACAGATATGCGACCACCAATTATTCTCACCTATGGCTACCATGGAAAGGATTTCCAAATTAGATCCGCATTGAAAGAGAACCACGCATGAAGTTCATGATTACATAGTACAACAACAAGAATGAAGTATTGTTTGCTTAAATACAACTTGGAAATTACTGCCTCATGGCATATCCAAATGAACAAGAATTTTATGAAGAAGAGGAAGCTGACAAGGTCCTCCTTGTGTTGTGCAATTTTCCTGTCAGCCTAGCTCACACGCCTGAAAGAACAAAGATATTGATTGAATATGATGATGAAGATTCCTATGGGGGTGGTAGTCTTGGAATTATTAGATGGCTTCCAAGATTTCATGGAGAAATGTGTGCAAGATCAGCTCAGTTTGGGTGCAAGAATAAATTTTCAGGAGCTACTCTTGCCCATTTGGTGCAAGGTACACAACATCGCCGACTCATAATTTGAATGTTACTTGTGCCAAATAGTGATTGAACATATTAAAGGACATGTCGCCCCAAATGGGGAACATCAGATGGTGCAGCCAAATCAAAGTCGTGTTGAGCCCACGCTATCCCCCAAGGTTGTTGAAGTGAATACACTGTTGAATGAAAAATAAAACTCTATGGATTCCAAGATTGAGGATTCTTCCAAGTTTTTGATGCTATGCTTCGATGGGTCACAATCCAAGCAAGGAGCCAAAGCCGGTTTTAAATTGATCATTCCAATGGGTAAGTCATACTTTGCTTCTCACAGACTTCAGTTCTATTACACAAATAATGTAGTGGCGTATGAGGCATTAGTTCTTGGTCTCCTGACGGCCCTGAGGAAGAAGGTCAAAATGCTAAAAGTCTTTGGCAAATCAAAGCTAGTAGTAAAATAAGTTAGGAAATTGTATTACTTTCATGATAGAAGGCTAACTAATTACATGCATAGGGTATGGGATCTCCTAGAGAGTTTAGATGCATTTAGTATTCAACTAATCCATCGCTCCCAAAATCATATTGTTGATGCCCTGGCTCAAGAAGCCAACAACCTTCAGCCTTTGTCACTATTAGGCCTCAAAAATTTCACTGTTGATCTTACCTCCACCTCATCTGTGCCAGACAACGTTGCCAACTTTCAAGTGTTCAATAATGATAGACACACTATTGTATTTGACTCCAAATTCTGATGAATTTTTGTCGATATTTCAAAAAACTATTGTTAAAATATCGACGAAACACTCATATGAATTTCGTCACTATTTTTTGTCACAATTTCAACCAACTTTTATATGTCAAAAGTATGACCCAACATCGTCGATCATCACCACAGAAAATGGAATTGGTGTTCATCAAAAAATCGACACAAACTTCATCGCAATTTTCACGAACAATCACCAAATGTTCATCACATGTATAGAAAATTCATCGGAGGTTTTGGTGGTTTGTCGGTTTAGGTGCGTCGAAATTGTGATGAAAATATCATCGCATGTATAGCAACTTCGTCAGAGGTTTTAATAAATGGTTTATATTTTGCAGAAAGATGAATTATCATGGCCGTTGATGATAAGGCGTTAAATCTCAGCTACTCCCTGCCATCTTGTGATGACCCCACCACAGAGTATTGAATGTTCATTGATGAGCCCGAAATATGCTCATAATTTGAATATCATGATGTATTTTTAAATACCCTTACTCTTTTGTTAATGGTTTTTTTAACTCTTTAATTAAAAACTTTTTATCTAAAATCAGGTAGTATCCTATGGCAACACATTCCTATATTCCTGCAGCTTAACATCTCTGTGTGTCTATATTTATTGCCCTGTTTGACCTCCCAATTGGCTGATATGATGCATGTGGTTTTTGGATAACGAAATGCATTTAATGTGTGTGATTAATGAATGGGTATCGTGTTATTATATGCATGCATTCTTTCACTTTTGTCACCATGTGTTTCATAGGTTGTTGGAAGAGGCATGAGTAAGTCAAGCGCAACAGATCTTGGCCCTGCAGTAAATTCCATTTCCAGCACGGCATCGAGGAAGTTGTTCCAATGAAGTCTCTTTGTCCAAGTCATTGGGAGGAAATCTAAATGGTCATCAATCTAGGAAGAGTGGAATGCTAGATTCTCTTTGAATTATTTGAACAGATATGCTTTCATTTATGAGAAGTCTGTTCCTCGGTACTAGGAAGCATTTATGTCCACTTCTTTCTCTGTTGAGTTAGGTAGTTAGTTTTTTTTCTATAAATAATTGTTCCTCCTATGTGAGTGAAGAGTTTTTAGATTGGATGAGATTAGACTAGACTAGAAATAAGAGAACAGAACAGAGTATGTTCAGATTAGTATTATAATGAGAAATAGAGTTTTGTGTTAGTTTTCTTACAAGCAGAATGATCAATGTATATGATTCCAAGTTTATGAATAAAAGTTGATGAAGTTTTGAGTTCAATTCTTGCATAAATTGGTTGATGCTTGCTAAGGGGGCCCACTTAGTGAGTATCTATAGTTAGTTGTTTATTTCCTGTTATTTATAAGTTAGAATTTCATTCTCAAAAGTTTCAGCGTAAACTTAGTCTTATATTGTTCCCGCAGCATCAGGAATCCATCCATGTGTTTGTTCCTACAGCATAAGACCAATTCATAGTTTGTTCCTTAGTAATAGTTGTCATGATTTCTGCTTTGATTAAGTTATGCTTAAGTTAAGAAGACTTTGCCTTACGTTCCTACATCAGAGGTAGAATTCCTTTCAAGCATTTATTTCTAGTAAATTGTGGCTAAAATTGGTTCTTAGTGCACATACAGTGCTGCTCCATTTCAAGTATACGTTCCCTGGTTTGACAATGTAAATGAACAACCATAAGAAGATGTTAATCACCTGTTGGAATGTCCAATTCTCAGGTTAGGATTTTTCGTGAATTTTATATCCTTTTGTGGGCGACAACCATTTTTGGCACCGTTGTTGGGGATGGTGTCAAGCTAAGAACACGTCATAGTCATTGTTAGCAGTAGTTTAGTGTGATTATTCTAGAATTTTCAAATTCCTTCAATTTTCAGTTAAGTCTGTTACATGCATAGAAGAAGAGATGCTCTAGGAAGATTCCTCCCAAACCTTCCATTCACTGATAACTATTTTAAACCAACTTATAATCTATTTGAGGAAGGCGGATATCAAGATATCAATCCGTTTACTGAAGACCTACTTGCTAAATTTCCGTTTGACCTAGCTAACGAAGAACCTCAAGAAAATCCATTTGCTTTGATACTATATCAAGCAAATATGGCACAAAATCCACCTAATCGACCTCCTACTTTTGAATTCCCTATCATAGCCCAGCAAGATAATGATAACCTCAAAATATTCCTTCTTCATTACTTCCCAAGTTCTATGGACTAGTTATAGAGGACCCAAACACTTTCTTGTTTGAGTTTGACATCCTCAATCGTAGCTATGATTACACTTCAGATGCTCACAAGCTAAAGTTGTTTCTTGCTACTTTGAAGGGGGGAGCTCTTAGATGGTTTATGAGTTTGGGAAGAGATGCTATCAATAGTTGAGCAGTCATGCAAACAAAATTTCTTGAGAAATACAAGGAATATTGTAAGAGTGGTAGTAAGGGTGATGATATATTCTGAATTCAAAAAAAGGAGGAAGAAAACCTGGAAGACTTATCTCAAGGTTCTTGTTTTCCTTGAAAAATAATTTAGACCATACTCTTAATGAAGAATCTCAAAAATTAATTTTTCTGAGGGGAATCAATGATTCCTGTATTGATGCCCTAGATCTGATAGGAGGAGGAGATATAACCCAAGTGCCCTGGGATGATATTAAGTCCATATGTCGCAACTACTCTCGAGCAAATGTTAAGAAGGGTAGAGGTCATCAGGCTATAGTGGGAAAGTCTTCTACTAATGGAGTTTCACGGATGGAGATCTCAAATTTGCTATCTGATTTCAAGCAGGATATCATAAACAACATAGCTACACAGTTGGATGCTATGCAAGCTCAGAAGAAACATGAGGAAGTTGAAGCAATCTTGGCTGAGTTCTGTCCACATTGCCGATAGACGAAACATGACTGTAGATGTAAGATGGTGGCTAACCTGGAGGCTTAGCAATTACCTACTGATTGTAAGGCAGTAGAGGGTGATGATGACCTAGTATTCTTCATTGCAAAAAGGTGCCCATGGGCTCAAAGACAAGGTATGCCTCAAGACCCTTTGAATTTTGGTAATCCTTACTCTAATTACAATAAACAATGGCAACCTACATATGGCCCATCACCACCTTGGAATACCTCTCAACCACACTGGCCTAACTACCAGAGTCCTCAATGGAAATCTCCTCAAGGAGGTTGGAAGCAACCACAAGGACAATGGAATCCACCCAAAGGTAACTGGCAGCAAAATCCTCAGTGGAGAGGTTATCAACAATGGCCGAGCCAATCCCCTGGATTCTTGCAGCTTTAGTAGCCACAACCTCTGACCCTCATGCCACCTCATGTGGCACCTGCAGTAAATACTGGCCCTCCTAAAAAAATTCCTATGCTTGCTCAACCATTTCCAAGTCCTAATAATAAGCAGCAACAACAACAACAACCTATGTATTTTGCATAAGCCAATCAGTATCCAGCTTATGCCCTTAATATTAATGATATCCATCTCAGGTCTGGAACCACTCTACCTGCTCCACAACCACCAGTAATTACTGAGATTCTAGACTCTTCCTCTGAACAACCTACTGGTCCTACAGAACATATACCTATATCAGATACTGTCTCTAAAGAGCTTGTCCTACAGCATCAAGCCAAACCGCCTTTTCCTTAGAGATTGCAAGTTACTACACCCAAGTCTATGGAAGAGCCTATCTTTGATATTTTGGACTAGCTAAGGAATGTACACTTTCAAATTCCCCTCTTTCAAGCCATTAAAGATGTTCCAATTTATGGGAAAGCCATTAAGGAGGCCCGTTTGAAGAAACCCGAAAGAAAGAAAAAGTATCCCTAAACTATCCATGTTCTAGGACATTTGGCAGATATTATGTTAGGGAAGGTAGTCATGCCAAAATATGATGACCTTGAGAGTCATTTGGTACAAATAAATATTAATGGTCAGATAGTAAAGAATGTTTTGATTGACCTTGGTGCAGCCATCAATGTAATGACCAAGCATACTATGGAGTATTTGAATATCCTAACCATTAGGTCTACACCTACCATCTTGCAACTTGCTGATAGTTCCATAGCAACACCTGATGGCATGGTAGAAGATATAATTGTCAACCTTGAGTCTTGGGAATACCCGACAGATTTCACCATATTGTCCACTAAGGCAACTTTGGGAGGATATCCTATCATCCTAGGTAGACCATGGTTTGCCACAACTAATGCTTTTATAGGATATCATTCAGGAGACATGACAATTTATGATGGTCAGTCAACAAAGAAATTGGCTTTATACCCACTTGCCCAGCCTCAGCCAGACTTGTCTCAACCAATTTGGCCAAATTTAGGTGAGGAAACTGAAGAATTCAATTCATTGGCTTACTTAATGATGTTGCAAACTAATCCGTTTTCCCAACTTCAGAGTGAGGATGACCTGCTTTTACACATTTTGCAGTCCACCTCTAATATGAGTAGCCCATTTGTTCTAGATAACTGTCCTCAGTAGTACTTCATTCAACAACTGAATTCTGAGAGCCTGCCACCAAAATTTCCTACAGTTTTTCAACATTTTCTTCCACAAGAAATATAGACACCACCTTTATCAGTCGCCTCCATGAATGATCTTACAAAGCAAATAGAATTGTCTCCAGGCTATTGTTTGCATATTAATAATAAGCTGCCTCAATCTCAACAAACTGCCCTAGTCAAAATGTTGCAAGATCAACACAAAGATTTTGCATGGGACTATGGGGATATGAAGGGAATAGATCCTCAACTCTGTACTCATAGGATCTACATTAAGGAAGATTGTTCACTTATTAGGCAGCCTCAAAGAAGGATAAACCCAACACTCAGGGAAATAGTTAAAAATGAGCTCCAAAAATTGTTTGATGCTAGTTTTATCTAACCTATCTCAGACAGTCATGGGTATCTCCATTGGTGATCATTCCTTAAAAAGGTGGAAAATGGAGAGTTTGTGTAGACTACAGGGAGCTGAATACTACAACTAAAAAGGATCACTTTCCACTGCCATTTGTTGACCAAGTGCTAGACTCATTGTCTGGTAAAAAGTATTTCTCCTTTTTGGATGGGTATAGTGGGTATAATCAAATTAGAATTGCCACTGGGGATCAAGAAAAAACAACTTTTACCTATCCATGGGGAACTTTTTCCTACTTTGTCTTACCTTTTGGCCTGTGTAATGCACCTGCAGCATTTCAAAGGGAAGTAATTAGTATTTTTGCTAACATTTCTCATGATTCTATGGAGATCTACAAGGATGACTTTACCACTTATGGAGTTACTTATGAAGAAGCATTAGCAAATTTAGAGAAAGTGTTGAAAATATGTAAGGAGAACAATTTGTATTTGAATAGTGAGAAGTGTTTTATGATGATGCAAGAAGGGATTGTTATAGGCCATCATATCTCTCTAGCAGGAATTCAAGTTGATCCTTCAAAAATAGAATTCATTCTAACTTTGCAAACACCTATGAAACAAAAGGATGTCAGAATCTTCTTAGGACATGCTAGATATTAAAGATTTCAACAAAATAGCCAGTCCCTTGTATGCCTTGCTGACTAAGGATTGTGAATTTAACTGGACTAAGGCCTGTGAAAAATCTTTCATGCAGCTTAAGAACTTACTTACTCAAGCACCTGTTCTTCAAGGACCAAAGTGGAGTCTTCCCTTTCATATACACACAGATGCTTCTAATTATGCCATAGGGGAAGTTTTAGGACAGAAGGAGAATTCCATAGAGCATGTCATATATTTCATTAGCAAAAACCTTCAAGGCCCTAAATTAAACTATACTGTCACAGAGAAATAATTGCTAGCATTTGTGTATGCCCTGAACAAGTTTTGACATTATGTCACTGGTTACCAAATATTTGTTCATAAAAATCATGCAGCGATAAGGTACCTCATGAATAAGCCTATCATCTCTGAAAGATTAGCAAAATGGCTCCTATTGTTGCAGGAATTTGATATCACAGTCATTGAAAAGTTAGGTCGGGCAAATGTGGTGGCTGATTTCTTGTCAAGACTGCAAACAACTACACCTGCCACCCCTGAGGTAATTGATGATAGTTTTCCTAATGAACATATGTTTTCTATTACTGCTCAAACTCCATGGTATACATATATTGCAAATTATTTAGCAACCAATAAGATCCCAACTCACTTCTCACCAAAGGACAATAAATTGTTGATAGAAAAAAGTTTTAACTTTTCATGGATTGCAGACTATTTAATTTACACAGGACCTGACCAAGTCATGCGAAGGTGTGTTAGGGAAGATGAGACTTATGACATTTTGCATGCTTGTCATAATGAGCCATGTGGTGGGCACTTTGCATCAAAGAGAACAACAACTACAGTGCTTAATACAGGGTACTATTGGCCCACACTACACAAGGATGTTGTAGCCTACACCAAAAAATGTGACAGATGTCAACGCATGGGGAGACCAACAAGGTTTGATGAAATGCCCTTGTATCCTCAAGTGGTAGTTAGTCCTTTTGACAAGTGGGGCATGGATTTTCTTAGGCCTATTGATCCTCCATCCAATGGGAAATCATACATTTCGGTTTGCATTGATTATGTAACCAAGTGGGTGGAAGTGAAAGTGATGACACATGCCCGTGACAATAAAGTTGTTGAGTTCCTGTATGAGCAGATTTTTACTCGGTTTGGAGTCTCAAGGGAACTTGTTATTGATCAAGGAGCTCAGTTTACATCAAACTTAATCACTGCATTGATGAATGATTATAAGATCAAGCACATAAAATCTAGCCCCTATCACCCTCAAGCCAATGGTCAGGTAGAGGTTACTAACAAAGAATTAGAGGCAATCCTTACTAAAACAATATAGTTACAAAAGAAAGATTGGAGCAATCATCTTCCAGAAGCAGACTCGGCCTATAGGACAACATGGAAAACAACTACATGGTTTACCCCTTTTGAGTTACTTTATGGAAAAACTACTATGTTGTCAATAGAGTTTGAGCATACAACCTTAAGGATTGCTCTTCAACTTAACATTGATCTTTCAGAAGCCGAAAAGGAATGCCTCCTACAACTGAATGCATTGGATGAGATAAGGAAAGCTACGCTACAACATACTAAAGCTATCTAGCAACAAAGGAAGAAATGGCATGACCACAATATCAGAACTAAGTATTTCTCTGTCGGTGATTGGGCACTGTTCTATGACTCCAGGTACAAGGAAAATCAAGGTAAACTCGCCACAAGATGGCTTGGTCCTTATGAAATAGAAAATGTGTTTGATAATGGTTCAGTTCAGTTGGCTACAATAGATCTTGTCTGATTCAAGATACTGGTTAATGGACACCGTCTTAGGTTGTACCATAAGCCAACATCCAAAGAAGAATTTATGAAGCAGTTTGTTTCCTATGCAGCCACTGATCTTCATGTAGCAAAAGGCTTCAGTCTTTTTCCTGCATCATCTCTTTAAAGTACTATGTTGCATGTCCATTATAAAGGTTTTCTTTTTCAAGAAGCCACCTTCTCTGTTTTTATCCATCACCATCATTCATTCCATCTTTCTTTTCTACGTCACCCATCCATGTCATCCATCCTGTCGTACCACCTTCATTTATGGTTTATGTTCCAGCAGTCATTTCAAGCTGAGCTGTGATCTCTCCCAACATCTGCGAGCATTTATTATAAGGTAAGTGATATCTTTTATTGTCACATCATTCATTTATTTCATTTATTCATTGATTGCAATGTATCTATCAGTCATTACTTCATGTTCTTCACCTATCCTTTTGTACATGTGTGGACACATGCCAAATTTTAAGTAGGGGGCGAGGATAATCTATTTCAAAACTTCTTTTGCCATTGCCACGTCTGTTAAAGACAATTTTTGTACTTGCCAAGAACGATTGCGTGATTTTATCCTGATCAACAAGTTAATTGCTTAATTTGAGTAGTTTCTAAAAAAATCATTGCATGCAATTATATTTTGTATCATTCTTGGTAATTAAAGAAAGGTAACAAGCCAAAAAGAAAGAAGTAGGGCGAAGAAAAAGTGTTTTTCAAATTTTTAGAAGAAGTTGAGTTTCAGGAATTTTAGTAGGGATAATTTGTGAATATGGGTGGCCAGCTAGTAAGACATGAGCCAACAACTCATGAATCCTTGATGCAAGATCCTCAAGTGGTTCAGGCATTCAGTATTTGTGGATGGCTGAATTATTTTCTGAGGATAGATTCCTTTAATGAGGAAGTTGCAGGGGATTTTTTGAGAACTCTTTCAAAGGGTGAAGCTACAGTGTGGGGTTTAATAGTAACCGTTACAGAAGAGCAGATTGCTGAAGTAATTGGGCTTCTGGTGGTAGGAGAGAACTTTCCTTCAGGAAGTGGTGTTGTCTCTTCTAGGGAAAAATTCACAATGCCAATAGATAGACCCTTAGAGGTTTCAAAGCAAGGATGCAAATGGGTGTCACTGCCTTATCCATACTTAGAATATTCCTCCTTCATAATCAGGTATTTGACTTGTGAGGGACGTTTTTCCTATTTGCATTCTTATCATTTTAAACTATTGAGTCATATGAGGCATAGTTTAGCTGTCAATGTCCCAAACTTTTTGTTAAACCTTTTGGAACGTAGTGCCCATGAAACCCATAAAGGTAAAGACAAATCTATCACCCATCATGCCCTTATTAAATTATTGATTGATCATTCCCTAAGGGATGTATCACCCCTTTCTTGGCTAGAATTTGTTTCCCAAAAGGGACTGCAACCTCCAAAACCTCCTAGAGCACTCCTGCACAGCCCAAGAAAAAGAAAAAGAGAGTAGAATCTACGAGTAGGGAAGCAGAGCAAGAATCATCTGCTCCTGCAGCACCTAGTCTTGCAACCTCCACACCAGAGCCCTCTACCCAAGTAAAAACTAGGCCTACTACAAGAAAAGAAAAAGGGAAAATGAAGGTAGGAGAGTCATCTAGGGTTGAACAAACCCCAGAAACAAGCCCTCATATACAAAAGCAAAAACTTTTTACCCCGCTTTTCCCTGTAGCAACACCTGTTGCCACCACAGTTTCATCATCATCCTCTCCTGCTGAGTTTGAATCCCCTAGACAAGTTAGAAAGAGGAAAGTTGTGAAACAACCTCTTGTGACTGCTACATTGCCAAAGAGAGCTTCAACAAGGAAACAAAGTAAAATTACCTCAACCTTCGTCCAACTAGAAATTATAGTCATTTCTGAGGCGTCTGAGGAGCTTAGTCATGATGATTCTCAGAGTGTATCTGAGAATGTTCCACACAGTCCCTCTATTATTCTTAACGAATTGCAAACTGAAACAAAGGAAGTTGAGGAAGCACAACATGGTTGTAGTAATGAAAGGAGGATGCCAAGTCTTAATGATTTGGCTAATGCAGTTGAGAAAAATTTAGGAGAAGCAAAATCTCCTCCTGAGCAACAAGAGGAAGAACAACCTGAACAAATTGAAGTATTCAACGAAATGCCATTACCCTCTGAATTTTGTCATGCATTGGTTGTGTATAAAAGGACATTGCTAATTGAATATTTAGAATATCTTAAGATTACCTGGAGGTCTGTTACACTTCAAACTTTGAGTTTTCGCCATTTGGCTAGAACTGAACTTCAACAAAGTCTTTGGGAAGAAGAGAAGAAGAAATTGAAAGACAAAAACATGAAATCTAGGAAATGAAAGAGAAAATGAATGAAATGATGAAGGTAGCTGGAAAAATTATGGAATGTTATTTGCATAGTTTGTTAATCCCCTTTGAAACATAATGGAATCCGCTTCTCTACATTGGTGACATTCATCTGAGGTCACTTATGTCTTGGGCGGCTAATGAAACTAACTATGGGAAGCAATTAGAGGCTTATGAAGAGGCTGAAAGAAAAGAGCCTATTCCCTTGCGACCTAAAAGCTCAGATCCCCAAACAGTTATGAGAACTTGGCTTACTATTGCATATGGATTCTATGATCCTGCAGCAAGAATAAAAATATTTGATCTCAGGAAGCAAGTGTATGATGAATTCAAAGACGAAATATATTTGTTTTGGAAGATTTCATCTTCCAGAATTAAAACAAGATGGGAAAAACTGACTGTTAGTCTAAGAAAATCTAAGCCTCATAGCCCTCTAAACTTTAGAGCAGCCATCAGAAGGTTAGAAAGGTATATACAGCTGGGTCTCAACGAAAGGTTTGAATTATGGTTGCCATTAACATTTCGACCTCCAATTTTAATGTGGCCACTATACCCTTATTTGGCTACAAATGTTAATGAAGATACAGAGCTCGCAGGTATGAGAGATGGAAAAATTACAGAGGCTTCTACTACAAGTTTGGAACTTCAATGTAGGGTCATGCTACTCCTACCAATTTCAGAGAAACAACCATAAAGCTTAATGCTGGAGGACCATCATTAGGATAAGTAGGGGGCAAATGATGAGCCCGAAATATGCTCATAATTTGAATATCATGGTGTATTTTTAAATACCCTTACTCTTTTGTTAATGGTTGTTTTAACTCTTTAATTAAAAACTTCTTGTCTAAAATTGGGTAGTATCCTGTGGCAACACATTCCTATATTCCTACAGCTTAACATCTTTGTGTGTCTATATTTATTGCCTTGTTTGACCTCCCAATTGACTGATATGATGCATGTGGTTTTTGGATAACGAAATGGATTTAATGTGTGTGATTAATGAATGTGTATTGTGTTATTATATGCATGCCTTCTTTCACTTTTGTCACCATGTGTTTCACCCTGTAGTAAAGTCCATTTCCAGCACGACATTGAGGAATTTGTTCCAATGAAGTCTCTTTGTTTGGGTCATTGGGAGGAAATCTATATGGTCATCAATCTAGGAAGAGTGGAATGTTAGATTCTCTTTGAATTGATGGAACAGATATGATTTCATTTATGATAAGTCTATTCCTCAGTACTAGGAAGCATTTATTTCCACTTCTTTCTATGTTGAGTTAGGTAGTTAGTTGCTTTTCTATAAATAAGTGTTCCTCCTGCATGAGTGAATAGTTTTTAGATTGGAAGAGATTACACTAGATTAGAAATAAGAGAACATAACAGAGTATGTTCAGATTAGTATTATAATGAGAAATAGAGTTTTGTGTTAGTTTTCTTACAAGTAGAATGATCAATGTATATGATTCCAAGTTTATGAATAAAAGTTGATGAAGTTTTGAGTTCAATTCTTACATAAACTGGTTGATGCTTGCTAAGGGGGGCCACTTAGTGAGTATCTATCGTTAGTTTTGTTATTTCTTATTGTTTATAAGTTAGAATTTCATTCTCAAAAGTTTCAGCACAAACTCATTCATATATTGTTCCTGCAGCATCGAGAATCCATCCCTGTGTTTGTTCTCGCAGCATAGGACCAGTTCACAATTTGTTCCTTAGTAATAGCTGTCATGATTTCTGCTTTGATTAAGTTATGCTTAAGTTAAGAAGACTTTTCCTTAGGTTCCTACATCAAAGGTAAAATTCCTTTCAAGCATTTATTTCTAGTAAATTGTGGCTAAAATTGGTTCTTAGTGCACATACAGTGTCGCTCCATTTCAAGTATACATTCCCTAGTTTGACAATGTAAATGAATGACCATAAGAAGATGTTAGTCACCTATTGGAATGTCCAATTCCCAGGTTAGGATTTTTCGTGAGTTTTATATCCTTTTGTGGGCGACAACCAATCACGATGTCACAAGAAGGCACCATCTGTCACATTTGGAGAGGCTGAAAGAACATTATGAATGTTTTAATATATTAAGCCAACCTTAATATATTAACTAGCATGCTACTAAAGTGGATCTAAAATTCACATGCTTAAAATTGGCGGAGATGTTTTAATCTCAATAGAAAAGGTGCTTGACATTTAAGGTCAAATTTGTCAACCGTCTTAATGAGCAAGTTCACTGAAGATCAATTTCTTTGTTTCACATTCTTATGGTCAAGGAAGTGCTGAAAAAGTAACACATGGTTCATCATGGGAATTACAGAGAGGTTGAAGACACTATTGCAAAAAATCAGAGGTATAAAAAAATAGTGAAGTAACATAAAGCTGTGAAAGAGAAGATTGAGACATTCATATGAAGGACCACCATCAAACAAAGGTTTTAATCAAGACATAGTCATCCTTTGATAACTTGAAAGAAAGTCATGAATATAAGAGGACAATTTTCAAGATAGTCATATACATTGTAAACGACAATGAATAAGGTTTTAAATTATTACTGAAAGAGCAACTAGTAACCTAATCCTAATATCTGAACTCCATTGCATAATTTTTTAGTGAAAAAGGAAAGTACTGTGTAGCTGAATACAAAAAACTCATCTCACAAATTTGCACAACAAGCACAACCTATGAACTGGATTCTAATTTTGCTAAAAAAGAAAAATTAAACCAATGAATACTAAACTACAGACTAGAATCTACTTTTGTGGAAAATGAGCAATTTGGTGAAAAAAATTACCTGCAGTGTGTCTTGGATACTTAGCTAGTGTACTAAAAAATAGAATTGCAAACCCAAAATTATTCTCACTCTGAAAATTCAATAGAAAAATATAGAATGTTATCCTGGATACTTAGCTCTTAGACAGTCAATAAAATAATATGAGCATGATTATGAATGATTTTACCTGGTCCAACTCTTGATCTCCATGTTTGAGAGCCTTCTCTTTGAGACCCCATGAATCCACTTTGATCCATTGCTTCCAAAAGAGATATTAATGTGTAAACAAGGAGCCAAATTTAGACAAACTGGTTATTGATTTCTTCTAAGAAATTTAGAGACTACAAAAAGAAGATACCTGATGGGGATCATGTGGGCTTCCTAGAGAAAGCATTGAAATATGGCCTCGAGCAGCAATGAAAAACTTTGGATTAGCTTCATAGTAAATCCTAACAGCATGACATTGAGGCTCCTCTTCATTAAGTTGATGGTATGAAGAACCAAATCCATATCCTCCTTGAGATACATATCATATTGAATAGAAAAAAATAGTGACACAAGCAATCTGAATTGTGAGATAAAGCCTCCAAACCCTCAATAGAAACATGACTTTTACCAGATAATAATTTTTTAATATTTAAGTAATACCCAAGAAAAATAATTCCATACAATGCAGCTACACACGAAACTTACAGATGGGACTGATCTTCCACTTTTGACTCTCCTTCTTATTCCATTTGAAGAGGACAACCTCTACCCCTTGATTCAGTTATGTAATTTTAGCATTAACAAATAAAAATATTTTTAGCACAAGAAACAATCCTCACCCATCTAAACAAGCACCTGTAAGACAAGCCCGAAAATCTAAGTTTATCACAATCAAGTAAAGATTAAATCCTTATAATAAATCACAGTAACTGGAAAGTATTAATTGGAGCAGTAAGAAGAATCAAATAATTAGGGTTGGGCACTGTATAAACCACTACTATCACAACTATTGAAACATGTTCAAGTATTGGGTCCTCTCCCCTAGATTAAATTAAGGAAAAAATTATTGTAAACACAATATGTATAGAAGAATATGAATGTAAAGGAAAATGGATATTAGCAAAACATAAATGTAAATAAAAGTAGTGTGAGCAGAAAATGAATCTAAATTGGTCTTGAACAAATAAAATCATACCCAATTAACATTAATTTATACTGACATTGTACTCATTGCCATTTTCAATCTTGAAGGTTACTTTGATGCCTTTTGCAGAAACTTTTTGGCCACGAGGCAAGAGAAGGCGAGAAAACCAAGTGTATATTGATGACTTCCTGACAATAAAAAAGAAACAAGCAACTAGTCAACCCTATTAGAACAGAATAATCTTATGAATTGATTTTATTTTTTTTACTGGCTAATGGATAGTGGACCTAGTTCTCTTAAATTAAAATACTACTAATATGTGTTGACTGGTGATTTTAGACTACCAACATTCTGCTTCAATCTCTATAAGTTACTTTTGTCTTAAATATATTCAAGATAACTCTGCAAAAAAAATCCCTGATCTCTTAGAAATTATGCAAATTATTTTGTTAATACTTCTCCATTTTGATATTTTTTGTCAAAAATTCATAGAAAGATATGTAATTCCATATATGAAACTTACATATTTTAATTTTACTAGTTTTATAATTATAGGATATGATTCCAACAATTGTGAAACGCATTGGCAATATGCTGGATGAATGAAGTAAACTATGCAATTGGCAGGTGTAAAGCCAAATTCCTTAACCCTTGCCAACATCCTTCTTGCCTATTCTAAAACATGTGCTTTGGAACAGGGCATGAAAATCCATCTAAGTATAATAAAAGGAGATTTTTGTCAGATATTATATTATAGTAAGTTGAATGAATGTAAGTAGAGAAATTTTTGCATACCTGCAGATGGTACAAAATTTCATGGTTAAGTGGAAGCCTCCCATCAACAACAAGATCCAAATATCTATGTATCTATCTCAATCGAGCCTCTAAACCCTTCAGAGCTGTCAAATTTTCCACTAACCTATTATGCACAAAAGTCAAATTTTAGAGTTATGTCACCACTAAAAACAAAAGAAACAGAGCTTTGAAACCAAATCCACACACAACACAATGTTCATAGTGAAAATTTATCACTTTCTTTCATCTTTTCATATTGGTTTGATGCTTCAAACGATGCATTTCTTATATTGAAAAGTGCATTACCTTATTGAGCTTCTCTTTGTTTCGAGAATAGTTTAATATTCTCTACTTAACAGGGCCAACCACGTGAAGGTGGAAGCTCATTTGGCCCCTCCCCCCCCCTCACATCACTCTCAATTCCCCATATCCGATCATATAACATTAATCATTCATTCATCCATTAATAACATATAACATTCATTCATTCATCCTGCATTAATAACATATAACATTCATATTAACATACATTCATTCATTAACATATTCACATTCATTCATTCATCCATTAATAACATATATTCATTCATTCACATTAATAATATAACATTCATTCATTAACATATAACATTCATTCATTAACATATTCACATTCATTCATTAACATATAACATTCATTCTTTCAGTTTTTACATATTATCAAAAATATGGTTGTCATAATATGATTACAATCAATTGTTTTTTGTTTCTTTTTTGCAGCTAAAAAAAGCTAAAGTGGAGTATCATTTTCTAAATCATTTGTCCCCCCTTCAATTGTTTTGAGCTCTTCTCATGATCTTAATGTATGCCTAGTCATGTACTCACAATGTGGATGCCATTGCAAGGGGCGGTCTGTTGCAATAGAAAAGAAATGTTAAATTGATATGTTTTATTATTATTGTTACAAGTATTTCATTAATTAAAAGAAACATTAGAGTGGTTCTCTTTACTTGATGGGGCCACATCATGTTCCTGATATTGTCTTATAGCCTCATGCTCAACATGCTGAACACCCTCTAAATCCTGATCTGGAGTTGAAACATGAAAGGTTACATTAATTAATACACCAATTGCAATTAAATATGTTTAAAAGAACATTAGAGTGGTCCTCTTTACCTAATGGGGCCACATCATGTTCCTAATCTTCTCTAGCCTAATCATGCTCAACATGTTGATCACGCTCTACATGCTCTAAAGTTGAAACATGAAAGGTTACATTGATTAATACACCAAATGTAATTAAAGATGTTTAATTGTATTAATCCATACTATGTTTTGTATAGCACATGAATAAATCCAGTATCGAGATGCACACCATGGCCTTCATTTGCAGGTTGTGCTCCACCCTCGCCAAGCTGCATTCCAATGTCATGTGCAGTATTATCATTGCTTGTCTATTTAAAACAAATAGGCACATAATTATTATGGTGGAAATTAATATTGAATAGATTGCACAAGTATTCAATTTTAAATAAAATATTGAGTTTATTTACCTGTGTGTTGGATGCAGTGGAAGATTGTGTTTTCCCATCAAGACTCTTAGGCATTCAACCAAGGCTCCATAGCCTTGCTGGAAGGAAATCTTTAGGTCCTCTTTTGTGGGCACTTTGTTGAAATCAGAGCCCTACATTTTTGCATAAGATCATGAATTTTTCTTTTATAGTGTGATAAAACCAAATTTTTTTGTAATTTATTATTTGGATGCAATATTTCATTTATTGATACTTACAATTTGTGTGGCTAATTTCATATAACCACCAAAGCCAAGTTTGTGCTGCCCATGTTTTTCTAGTCTTGCCTTTATTGCCTTCGATGTGTCAGGCAACCTATGAAAAATTTGAAATACGTTAGATTATGTAAAAAGAAAGAGTAATCAGTATATAATTACATTGTTGCTAGTCACATACCTTCCTTGGCCCAGTGGTGTCTTTCTTGTTTTCTTTTCAGCCTTCTCCTTTCTATCCGACACCAGGTCCTTCCACTCCCTCTTCGGAATCATGGGGGGATGCTCGTACTTTCTATTCTTCGCTAAATGTGACCTATATTGGTCCCTCACATACTTTAGATAGGTACCAACTTTCTTAAGGACCTTGGGTCAGTTGAATATTTTTTCATCGAAGAGCACAACTAAACGGTTAATGAGCTCATCTTTTAAATCTTGATTTTGGGCATTCCACCATGTACGTATGGTGGGCACGAAGAGCTCCAATGTAATATCACTTAGATGTTTATAAAAAACACCATTTCCTACAAAATGATCATGGGATCATTAGTCTAAAAAGAGTGATCAATAAGTAAATTTAAATTGGATTATATATAATAATAATTAAAACATTTTAAAGTACCTAGGACCTTCTCTATCTTTATGGGAATGAAATCCTCGATCACCACAAATGTGACTGGCAATGTTCTCATACTAGTAATACGGGAAGATCCAGAAAATGCTACTAAAACATCACCAATACTAGTGGCCTCTACATCCCCAGGTACATGTCCTGGTGCATGTTCTGGCATGTGTTCACTTCCAGAGGGTGCACTACCCGATGCCTGCATGGTATGTGTTACCAACATATCAGTCGATAATATAGGCAAAAATGATGGGGTTGGCTGATGTGATGTATGTGAAGGAAGATCAATATTGACACTTGTATCAACCCCTACTCCCCAAGCAACACTTGCAGTACCCTGATCATGGCCAGCATCATCATGAGGATGCAAATAATCTTGTAAAAATAACACATATTTTAGTTAATGACATAAAAGAGTACAAAATATAAAACCATGAATGAACTTATGTTATAATTAAAGATCTCATGATATCTTACTTGCAAGTTTTGTGCTCTCTCATTCAATATTTTAACCCTTTCTCTTATCTCATTTGTTTGAGGCACTATGAATATCAACTGAAGGATTTATTCATTGCATTTTTTTTTGGTCTTCCTCATCATATCCACAGGGTTTGCGGAATATGTGATGTCATCATTGCATAATAGTGAATACACCTCCTTATGGATGCTCTCCTCTACTAGTGCTAGTGCCTTTCCCTGATCAGCCGACTGTGACAAGAATATTAAAAACGTTATCAAAATTAACCCAATAAACTTATGGCAAAAACATAATAATAATAAATTTTGCTTGTATCTAATTTGTACAATTACAATGAGGTAAAATTGTCAGGTAGAAGTGCCTAAAGATGCATCATGATATGTGCTCTGGGTTAGAGCCTTCCCTGTACAATCAATGTCTCGCTGTGACAAAAATTAAATATAAAAAAACATTACCAAAATGAAACGAATAGAATTACGATAAAAAACATAATAATAAAATGGTATATTGGATTCATTAATTGGAGGTTGGGTAAAATGGTATATAGTATGTACTACCCCCATAGTAATTGTATTTCTATTTAAGTGATTCAAATTGTAATCAATTAGCAACTCTTCCCCTGAAGTTATTGATTTTATCGCACATACGAATACACGATTTCCCTTGTGCACCTCAAATATGCAATTGGGTTGCTTATTTGTTGACCCAGGTCATGTACTGTTTATAAACCTTGCAATATTCCCTGATGCTTTTGGCCTTCCATCAATGTACATAGACACTCCTTTATTTTGATCCTTATTTTTTAGCTGTATATAATTTGCTGACAGTGCATACTTATGCATACTTCGTGTATATCGAAACAGATGCATCCAATCTTTGTAATTGTAACAGGGTCTGACATACTCCATCAATTCAATAAATTTTTCTTAACAGAACTTTATGCCATCCATGAAAAATAGACCCAAACCATGTAATGATGATGGTGTTATGCAATATATCCTCTCGTTGACACAAAAATCAATGTTTATTGGAGGAAGTTCCTTGGGTACCCATTTTTCTGTAGATGTTTGTACTTCAATGGAACCTCGATGTCACCTATGCTCTCATCATCATAAGAAACTCCCCTTCAGCAAGAAAAAATTCCATGTGTTTACAAATTTTCTTCTAATCTTTTGGCCTCTAGTTGATCTCCCTCTTTTAGACCTACTACATGTCTCGCTTTCCTCTTCTCTTCCTGAATTTCCCTTGCTCAAGGAAGACAGATCTAAAAAATACCTATTCGGTGGTACCTGCACTCATAAGGATGTTGGATGAAGTTATTTCATGGTGATGTGATCCCAAGGTGACATTATGATTAATCTATCATTTCATCGCTAGAATTTGACAAGTTATAAAGTAATCAAGTCTTGATAGATTGCAAGTTATTACCGTCCAAATGTGTCCATCACAAATCAAATCTACTTAATGTTTTAACTCCCAAACTTTGTAACAAGTGTTAAATGTGACTATGTTCCACCAGTTACACAACCAAGGCCTCAAATGTATTATGTAATTGTAATCAAAGGATTTTTTCTCTTCATTCAAGTAAATAAACTTGAAGGGAAACACCACCAAGTGGTTTATTGGACACCTACATGACTAAAAATAGCAGAAATTTTACATTTAATTTCCATATGTCTAAGTGGTTAATGGGGAGGGAGTGTGTACTAGGCCTAGTTAAGTCATCATAAGTTTATGCTTTGGCAATAAAAATTGTTTAAGTCATCTTAAATCTTCCTATGTCTAATTGCTAGGAGACTTTTGGTATGTTTTAAGGTAGGATGAGTGGTTCCATCAATGTTCTAGTTCTTTATGAAAAGGTTTCAACATCTTCAAATAGTGAAATTTCATTCTCATAGTCATTTGAAACAACAACATTTTGATTATGTATGGTGGTAGAATTTGATAACTTAGAAGAATTGGATTCCCAACAAACTTAAAGTTAAAAGAAACTTTTTCAGTTTAAGGGGTTAGCACTTTCTTTCATCTTTGGATATTGGTTTGATGCTTCAAATGATGTATTTATTATCCCACTTCTATCATATTGTATTCCCATCCCATTGTAATTGTTGTAATTGTTGGAGGAGCTGATACCAAAATTTCATATCAAATACCACATTCTTGAAGCAATTTTTTGTGTTGTATGGATCCGTACAAGATTGAAATTCTCTGAGATCATTGGTGTAGATAAATATGTGTTCCCTTTCATTTTCATTTGTTTTGAAGTGCTAAATCATTGTTTTGTGGGAAAAAACAATCAAATACAGGGACTACCCTATTTTTCCTGTATAAGGGTTTGAGGGCTAAATAGAAATGACATCCACCAATCCACCCAAAATCTTGGACCTATAACTTGGTGGATTTGTGTGCAAAATGGTATGATATAGGTTCATTTCATTTAAGGATATTTTAAAGCAAGAAACTTGGCATTGAATTGATGCCCTAGGGCTGACAAGGGCAATTTTCTTGTGAATTTGTGATTGTTAAGTCAGGGTTTATCAATTTGATGGATATATTGGTAGAGTCATGGTGACACTATTTGATGGTCCAATCTCTACTTCAAAAAAAAAATATCTCTAACAACTCTAAGAGCTATAATGGGATGGAATTAAAGGAACCTTCATCTGAAGCATCTTCTAATGAAGGACCTTTGAATGAAGGTCCTTCATGCAAAGGTTCCTTTTATAAAACATTTTGGACATGAAATATTTAAAATAAAAAATACCTTCATTTGAAATTCTTGACATGGTATTATTTTTGAATGAAGGTTCTTCGTTCAAAGGTCATGACGACATCACCTTCAAATGAAGGTTCTTGATTCAACTGGTATTTTGTAATTTTGGGAATTTGGGATTATTTTTTTGCCTCATCCCACAAGTGGGACACAGTATTGTGCAATCACTCATTAACAAAGAGATGAATGTGTGATAATAATTTAGGGTTAAAAATAAATCCATTTGAGCCTTTTATAAATGAAAGGACATTTGATGCAATCATATGCCTTGTCAAAGTTTTAACTTAATATTAAGGGCATCATGGGTATTTTGTTGGGCCCATTCAACGATCTCTGATGCAAGGATTGAATTGTATAGAATGTATCTACAATCAAGAAAGCCAATTTGTTTACCTATATGACTATATCTCAAGCAATAGGTTTAATTGTGATGGCAATGATATTGACAAAGATTTTGTAATCTAGGTGTTGATAAGCATAATTGGCCACCATCATAGGAAAGATTCTTCATTCTCACTTTTAGGTATTAAAATTTAACAATACCTTGATTGATGAAAGAGGCCAAAGAGCCTTTCTCCATGGTATCCAATTACACATAGCAATGGTCTTCTCTTATACGGTTGGACATGATTTAAAGAACTTAGCTAGGAATTATTCATTTAACCTAAGTTTTTCTCATAATGCCATCATTGGAAAAGTATGATCAAATTCTTCTATTATGAATAATTTGAGTTCTTCAAAGATTATATTCCTCTATTCATAATTTTTAAGGCTTGTGTGTGGAGGAGGTTATCACTACCAAGAAGGGAGGAGACCTTTACTTGCATATGTTTGTGGTGGAGGTATTAAAGAATAATTGTATGCCTCTATTTCTATTCATTAGATCTAGCTTAGACTAGCATATACTTGGGATCCTTTGCCCCTATAAACTTCCATTTGTTTGATTTTATGTTATGTAAGTGTAATTCCATGCTATTTTGAAATATAAGAGATGGAGGAGGCCAAAAGGAAATAACCCCTTTTTAGTTGTACCTTTGAATTTTTTCTTATTGTTTTATGTTTTTAGCAACTTTGTGGACATAAGATTTGAGGTAGGTCATACAACAAATAATAACATGTTCCCACCAACAACCAAGATGTGGGTAGATTATGGGAGTTTTTCCAAGACCTGAGGTTGGTCGATAAAAATGTGAAAGACTAAGCTATTTTTTATTTTTTTTGTCTTATCTTATACCATTTTACGAGAATGGGGGTGCCAATGTACGAGAAGATCTTTGCAAACTAGGCATGAAAATTATAGGTTAAAGAGAATGGGGGTGCCAAAATTACAGTACTCATTGTCCCTTGGTCGTGGATTTTCCCTGAGTGCCCTCAACCTCATCCTCGGTGCTGGTATTGACCTTGTTTTCACTCCTCCATACTCTTCCTCAGCGCTGGTATTGACCTTGTTTTCACTCCTCCAAACTCTTCCTCGGTGTTGGTATTGACCTTTCACTTCTCCAAATTGATGAGCTACAACCTGGTTTCGTTAAGTTGTAGGGTATATTAATTAAATTTAAAATTATGGTGCCATTTAGCTAGGTTTTAATATTCTACAATATAGTTAAGTATATATTAGCTATATTCCACAATTCCTCCAATCAAAACATTCCAGCTCAAGAACCTTTACAACTCATATTTTTGGCCCCACCGTCTCTTGCATCATCAAAGAAATCCATGCGTCAACATTCCCTTGATATCATGATCGTTAACCATCTTGCAAATCTTGATCATGTGATAGCGGGAAATCGTAGATCTTGATCTTCAGCGAACTTTCTCATTCAGACGGTTGACAACTTTGACCTTAAAAGTCAAGCACCTTTTCTATTCATATTAAAACATCTCCACATATTTTAAGCATGTGCATTTTAGATCCGCTTTAGTAGCTCTCCAATTAATATATTAAGGTCGGCTTAATATATTAAAACATTCATAATGTTCTTTCGGCCTCTCTGAATGTGACAGATGGTGCCTTCTCATGATATCATGATCAATAGAACATTTCAGAAAAGGGCTTCACGACATCACGGGAACCTATGAAAACCTAACACGTAACACATCACTGGCATAGCAAAGGTGACCCACCTAGGATGACAATGATACCCATAAGTTGTTCATAAAGACATGACCACAGGGACACTAGAGCTAGGAAAAACTTTGAGAAAAGATAAAAGGTTGACCCGACATGAAAATAAAACCTAAGGATATAACACAATCCCCCTTTAACAATATAAAAACCCTCAACCCATTTTCACTAAGGCCCAAAAATTAATGACAAAACAGAACAGATGTAAGGCTTAGCACAAAAGGATTGCAAATGGAAAAACCCTAAAACCCCAAGCCATGAAAACCTTACAGAGAGTAAGATTAACTGGATACAAACAAAATTATTTCACTAAGGCTCACTTTGAAGTTCTATCACATTATTTGTATTTTTTACATTGTAATATAAATCATATTTAATTTCACACCAATATACTTCTTTCATAAAGATATTTGTTTGATTTTTCCTTGCTATTTTCATCCTAATTTTTTTTTTAAATGTATTCTATAATATAGAATTATTTTCAAATTGGGACAAAAAGGATTCTAAGAGATATATTTAATCATAAATTTTACCATCACCAACCTTTACAATGATCACTTTATGCATTTTAAAGTCCTTTACACCTCAACCACCTCTACAACTAACTTTTTAATCTTTTATGATCACATGAAACATAACACACTAATTTCAAGGTTGTTAACATCACTATTGAAATGTTTTAATTTTTTGACCTTTTAAATGTATTGAAACTCCTAGGACACCTCTAAGACCATTCTAGTGGCTTGATAATAGCCTTATTATTGACATGACACTAACCTTGCACCCTTTTACATGTAAATTCTCCAATTTACCTTTAAAAGGCTACAAAACTCTTTAGTGCAAGACTCAAACTCATAACTCAAAAATTCACCTAGAACATGACTAATAGTCTTGAGTGACCTTATTCACAATAAAAAATTCTTAAAATGCCTAAACCAACCTATTGACCTCCCTAATTATCATCACATGATTAAGCATAGAAGATGAGGTGTAGGTGCTCCTGCACCACTACCCCATCCAAAATTTGCTCACATTACACAAAGCCACAATGTTCGTCCAAGATAAGCCAATTAAATCCTACCTTATGTTTCCTAGTAATCAAATTGGAGATTATCCTAAAAATGACATTGTGAAGGATGATTGGTCTAAAAAATCTAAATGACTTTGCAATTATTTCACTACTATGATCAATGTGTCATCTTTCATGAAATTTCCCAAAACACTATTCATTATGATCATATGGAAATTTCTAGGAGAGCTAAAATAGTTGTAACATCATGAATTAAAATTAAACATTAAAAATTAAATCATGAATTAATTATGTAATGGCATAAAAATTAAAAACGTCATGAATTAATTATGTAACCACATAAGTCAAATATAATTCTATCAAGAGATTAATATCAAATAGATAATACACTCACATAAATCATACATTTCAATGTCATTGATCTTCTTCTTCATCCAACTCTTTTTCTGTATCATCCAATCTAGATTCAACATTGTAAGGATTGGTCATATCATCATCATCATCATTGATATCAATTTCGATAATGTCATCATCCACAAATATATCATCTTCATGAACATTAACTCCTACATCATCATGATCTAGTTCCTCCTCTTCGACATCTTCGTCATGCACATCATCAACTAACTGTTGATCATGATCATCATCTACACCATCTTCTAGTTCTTCGGTATCTTCTTCTTCCACCACATTATACTTTACCGGCCTTCCTTTTGGATCATGTCTAAAAAAAATGACCAACCCGATTTACCTGGAACCTCTAAGTAAAATACCTACTCACATTGGCTTGGAAGAACATAGGGCTCATCTCCATCTCGCTCGATCGATCGACCTTGTATTAACCATGGTAAATCCATTATCATGTTCAATAATAGTTCTCTCGGGATCATTTTCATTCAATCGTAGCCTATACCATAGGACGACGAACAAAACTAATTTGAAGGACTTAAAGTCACACTCAAGTATATCATCCAAAATCCCATAGTATCAATTTTCTGAGACTTTTGGATGTATGTTGCTTCTAGATGAAACATTAGTCACCTGAAAGACTGCAGTTATCCCAGAATCACAAGTTTTCTTCGTGTCATCCAAATTTTTGATTCAAAATTTATGACCATTGCACCACATAGCCTTGTGGTGTTTCACCTGCAATATGTCAAACATGTAAAAATTATTGCAATATCATCAGTTGATAAACATATTTATTCTTGGCCGAATGTATGCAAATAAAAAATTCTCAACATATATATACATCAATACAATTGAAAATAATTAAATAATATGGGTGATTAATATATTTATACGTACCTGTTTATCTCTTAAACCATATGCTAAATCAATTTCCCTTGGTGTAACATTGGAATCTTCATTACGATGAGCTTCTTTAACCAATGAAGCCACACTTTTCCATGTTAATGTGTGACCAGATTGTTGACATCGTTCAATCCATACCGTCATCCAATCAAAGATTGTTTGTGATGTACAAATGTAGTGCATCCCACTCTCGACCAACTGTATCAAAAAAAATTGAAATTCACAAATGACGTATAATTAGTTAATTACCACGATATACAACCTTAATTTATAATTGATGTATATTGAAGATTAATAATTAAATAAGTACATTATACATAAAAACCAAATGTAAAATGTATTCTAATTAATCTCCATGACCATCTTATAATTACCTCTCACTTTCCTCAATCTACCTTTCCCCATCAGGTACTCCCCTTCAAATTTGTTAATGGAGTTGGGATCCCAAATACAATCTACATGGATCTTTGCATCAAAATTAGGAAGATATTCAGTAATGTACACCATGGTCTGGTATACCATATATCCCTCCACCATAGAACCCTTAGGATGTGCTCTTTTTCTAACCAAAGCCTTCAAAAATTTCAAATGCCTCTCAACCATCCACATTGACCTTGTGTGTACAGGTCCACACAATTCAATCTCCTCAACTTGGTGTATGAGGTAGTGTTCTTGTGCATTGAAAAATGTCGAAGGTAGACACTTTTGCATTTCACACATTAGATGAGGAATTTTTCTCTTCCAATAATTTATATCTTCTTTATGGATTCCTTTAGATGACAACCATCTACAATTGATTCAAGGCACAAATATATTAATGAGATTTAACAAAAATATACAATATATTACATAACAAGTAAAATAAATGGCAATTATAAGATCTATACAACAAATTGAACAAATATCGCTACTTACCTCATGTATTTTCCAAGATCATATATAACTTGCTTGAAATTGTTGTCGAATTTGTTTGGGAGAGATAGAGGTAGAACGTACCGGCAACAATTATAAAATCATCTTTTCATTATTTTTCCAAAAGTAGTCAACATAATAAACTGAAAAGTACATGCAGTATACAAATATATATATAATATACTAGAATAATTACCTTAATCAAGGTATTTCAATCATGCGTTTTCATCCCTGACCCAAATTCACTTTTCTTTGTTATGATATTGTTTATGTTCGCAACAAATCCTGTGGGAAATCATTTTTTTTGTATAACTTATTTTATAGCATTAGTTTGCTGCTCCGTTAATAACCAAGGAAGGGCACTTATATTAATTTGGTCTCCATCGCTATTTAATTGAATGACATTTTTCATTGCATGATTGGCTTCCTGAATATCACTACAAATTTTGACAATTTTTTCTTTTCCATGCCTTCCATCCAATATTTTCCATAACATTTCTATTATATTCTTTCTAATATGCATTGTATCAAGTAAATGCACAATTTGTAGCTGCTCATAATAGGGAAACCTACTAAATTGTCTGGGATAACTTTTCGGTCCCTGTGGAAGTTGGCCATTAATGCCTTGATGACCTTCATGAAGCAAATTAACAACGACCATCATTGTCAATTACAGCATGAGTAAACACAACACAATATAAAAATATAAATTCCAAACATATAATTTATGATAGATAAACAATTTGATCTAATGTATAACCTTGACGATTAATTCTATTATATTCCAACTTCCATAGACGAGGTGTCATTCTTCATGGTTTTGATGTAGTCTCTTCTTTCCCATTGAAAAGATGTTTTTCAGTAGTTCGATACTTATGATTTATGTGGAGGAAGTGCCTATATTCATCAAACACCTAATTTCCTAAACTTGTTGAACGACGAGATTTCATCTTTGGACCACAAATTGGACATGCAAATTTTCCCTTTGTTTGAAGACCTACAAGATCATATATAATTGGATTAAATATGTCAATTTTTATAACTATATATAATGAATAGATTATTTAAAAAACATGCATGATACCTACTTCATAAAATTAAATATCGTTAAAGTGCAGTCGAATGTTATAACATACAACAAAAATGTGTTAGCCCTAGGGAATCATGAATTATCCATACAAGCATTTCATGGAATTGAAATTGTCTTTGTCCTATTGGTCTAGATACATCATACATAGTGACACCATTCAATAACTTCAGTCACTCGTCGATAAGAGGCTCGATATATACATTCATATCTTTAACTTGGAACTTACCTAGTTGAATGAACATAAACATTACATAATTATTATAACCATTTTACTGCAATATATATAAATTAATGTACATGACTATTAAATTAATAAAGTATAATTCATTATGCAACAAATAAGATAAATGAGATGCTACTACGTTAAATAAAATTGATGTAAAAAAATACCTGCAACAATCATTGCCAACATCATGTGCTCCCTCTTTATTGACATCCATGGAGGAATGTTATTATTGATAAAAAAAATAGGCCACATCGAGTAAATAGATCTTAGCTCTCCAAATGGATTGACATCGTCTGCTGCCAATGAAAGCCTGAGATTACAAGGTTCTTCTTTAAAGTGTGGCCATTTTCCCTCCATGTCCCTAAATTCAGAACCATCTGTAGGCATTTAAATAATTTCATCTCCACTTCTATTCCATGCATGGTAATCCATAAATTTTGCTAAGCTTTCACACCTAAATAATCATTGCATACATGGAATAATGGGAATATAATGAAGAACCTTGTGAGGCACCTTTTTTGTTAGTTGATCTATTTGATATCTACTGATATGACATTTTGGGCATTCTGTTGCAAATTCATGTTGTTTATGATATATAATATGATCATTGGGACATGCATCTATTGCTTGATACTCCATTCCAATATCTTTCATAATGCCAGATAAATCTCGGTATGAGTGAGGTAAAAAAATTTGATGGTGGTAACAAAAATTCACCAATCAATCTACAACAAAAAAATAATTTGTTAATATAAAGAATATTAATGGTACACATTTCATCATTTATTTACTAGTGATGAACTAACAACAATTAAATAGATTAAAAAAGATGACATATATGACATACCTTAACATTCGTGAGATTGCTATGTTGGATAAACCATTCATAACCTTCAAGTTCACCAACAACAATACAACAAAGAGAAGAGTTGTTTGGGAGCCTTCATAAAGGGGATCATATGCCTTTTCAAGTATAGGTAAATCATGAACATCATCAAAATCATCTCCATCATCATGATCAGTTGTGCCACTAAATTTTTCATGGATCAATGTATTTGTACCATCATCTTCAACTATGTTTTCTGGCGCATGATCATCTTCTTCCATAGGATCATTAACTTCATCTTCGATATTCACACCTCCATGTTCCTCCACTTGCAAAACCACATTCTTCGGGACGTGATAATCCATATCATGTGCCCTAGGGTGCCCCACCTTTATAATAATGATAGACACAAATAAACCATGATCATGATCAAGTGATTTTTTCTATATAAAAAATTTGTTAAAACGATATAAACATTTACAAATTCAATCAATATAAACACATATAATGAACAACTTACTAATGGACAATAATCATGCCCCCCTTCAACGTGAACATGTTGCCTAAAATGTTTCTTAGCTGTTGTGATTAAAAGTCTTCTCATCTTTAAGCAATGTTTCTCAGTTGTTGTGATTAAAAGTCTTCTCATCTTTAAGCTCTTGCAATTATTGTAAGGGCAATAACATTTCCATCACCCTTTCTTTTCAATCTAGCAACGGTCTCTTCATTGTGTTCTAGACTAATATTATCTGACATGATTTTTCTTTACCAATCTTGAATATTTAGATCTTCAAAAAATATCAAACTCACACTCCAATAATTTTTAATCATAGACAAGCAAAAAAATATAATAATTTTGATATTTTATACCAAAAAAAATCGGCATGCAACCACCCCTACAAAAGAGAAGATAGTTTGAAGTTCATGACCCCAAAAAACACTTTAAAATGCTAATTCCAAAAATGATTAAATTTTGATTTTACTATGATTTCCAACCATTGGACTCCTAAAATCAGGATATTGAATTTGCACAACAAAATCTGGAAATGAAATTCTGAAAATGCGCAAGTCTAAAAATGAAATTTGATGAGATGTTGCTTTAAAATATGATTTTCAAACTTGGAAGTACAAATCTGAATTCACAAATGAATTTTGGAAATAAAATAGTATGGCATAATAAAGAGTTTCATTTGAAGTGGACCACCCTATTATATGCCTTGATAAAGTTAAAAGATCTATGAATTGTATCTACAATATAGCCTGCATAGTCATCAGTCTTATTCACATCCTTGCTTTGGATATCAATAGGCAACACCATTCGATGGACTCCTTGAAAGTTCAATCCATTAAGGGAATAATGAAAGGGTCTTCCTTAATGATTACATCCATCTGACAAAAATTAGTGTATGGCTGAATAAGGATGATATCATTTTGAAAGGCTAAAATGATTGTTTAGACCAATCCTAACATATTTATGTTGAATATAATACATACAAAAAATCTTGTATAGACCTTCACTTCCACACTCTCGACAAATTTTTTTTGAAAGGACAACACTTCATTTGCCTATTTTTGTAGGTTAACCTAAATCTTGTTCTCACAAAAAACTTCAAATGTCTCGTACACTTCCATCTGCTTATGAAGCAAGCCTCTATCTAAATTGACTTCACCATTACAATAGTGCTTCAAAATATCATAGGGCCATCCTTTGGTTTTATATATCAAATCTATTGCCATTTGTATTGAATTTTCTTCCATCCATGTAATTCATGTCTTTGGTCACAATGTTTATTCTAGAATCCATATACAACTTCCTCCCTCCTATTGATATAGAATCAGTATGGACTAATATCTTGACTTTTAAGCTAAATATTAAAAATTGGTTAGAGCTTATACTATGCAAAGGAGAATAAGAATAAACCATAACCTTATTAGAAATTGAAATAGATAAGGGGTCACTCTATTCCACACATATTCACATAGACAATGAACATGATATTTGGGGTTCCTCGTACTGTTTTTCTATTTATTTATATAATAATAAGGTTCCACTACAATATTTTTTTCTCTTTTTATCTACTCTAACTCCTATTTCCTCTTATACATTAAATCATACTAGTATTGTGATTTCTGTAAGAACATTATATCATGGCTGAATGAAAACAATGTTCAATGCCATGATGCCCAAATGGTATTCATGCATTGGTCTTGAAATGTCATCAAACTGAGACTAGTCATTGTTGTATAGTATCAAAGTTTCATTGATACTAGTGGTCCGTATGATTTCTCATGTGAATTGATTAAATATTGATAACCTATATATTTGTAGGGTCCAATCATTATGTTTGACAGTGTATTGGCCACTTTACTATCCAAAGCTATTTGCAATATAAAATATAGTAAAATATAAAACAATGATCTTTTCTATCAACTCCACTGTAACTAATAAAGACTGTAGAAATTTCCTTCCACTTTAAGTGTTGGAAGTCTTTATTATTTATAGTGGAGTAGATAGAAAAGATCAATGTTTAATATTTTAATATATTTTATTTTTTATAGTATTTGATCAACAAATATAGTTTGATGATGATTCTTTGACTAGTGCTACAATATTAGTATCTCGGGGTATTATATATGCAGATATAAATTACATTTGTATGATGCTTGATGTTATACCCATGTCCACTAGTTATCACCATAATTTTTATTATTATGTATATGCAATATAGGGATACTATAGAGGTAAGGAGCAACGAGCAAAGAGAAAATATTTAAGGAAATTGACTTCAAAGAAAGGCATGACACTTTACTATAGATTCCCAAAAGGAGATCACAGTCATGACTATTCAAATAAACAATGATTAGTCCATGTCATAACCATGAAGGGGGCATTGAAATTAATAATAACAGTGATAGGGTAGTATGAGGAACTTTAAAAGATTCATAAAGAAAAGTAACTAAGTAGTCAAGAGGGCTTTTAAAACATCATAAATTTTGTCAAGGGTTCATTTTCTTCATAGCAGTATATAAACTAATAAATATTTCCATCTCACAAAGTTTCAAAAGAGGACAACCTACAAGTGTATTAATGAGTGCATGGACAATATCTCAAGGAGCTACCTCAATTAATTTCTTCAAATGTTATGCAAGGCCATTGAAATCAAATGAATAAACTCATGCATAAGCTAAAATACAAAGGATAGTCAAGTTTCTAGAGGGTAGGTATCACAAAGGATATGGGATCACTTTCAATAGAGATGATGATGTTTCTAAAGGATCTCCCATTATGTCTATTAAAGACTTACAGAGATATGACAGTCATATGTCATTGTAAAAAAGTAGCAGAGGTTTTGAATGATCTTTCATAATAGGAAGGAGAGGACAAAATTTACACTAAAGGAGTTTATATAGTCCATAGAAGAAGTTCATATGATTGTCATAAGAAAATATTTAAATAAGTTGCATACTTTACAATGAAAACCATGAAAAAAAATCCTATGATGCACTTTTACATTTTTTGCTTCATTTTTCCTAATAAGGTCAAATACTTTCTTTTAGTGTCTAAATCTACCACATATAGATTAAATATGCTTACTCTCACATAAATTTGAATTATATAAACAATAGTCAAATGCCTCCCTTAACATAAAGGACAATCTAAAGTACTAAGGAATTTTATATCCTTTATAAGAGATTGCTTTTAACCAGTTAAAAACTTGAGAGGGTAATACACAAGTTGCAAGGGAAGTTAAAAATTTATCATAAGTAGCTCAATCGAAAAGGAAAAAATTAAGAATGGAAAAGCATGCGTAGGTTGACCAGCTTCACTAAAAGCACAAGTTATTTTTTATGAAATCTTACCTAGATATTACTTGATAAGGTAAGGAGTGCTCTTTTCCACTTAGTTTCATATGGTGGCATATCTACACACAAATCACCAAATTGTCAAATACCTAAATAAATTGTATTACTTAATAAAGTTGTTTCAACATGCCATTCATGTCAAAATCAACTCTTCTTACCACAATAAATTTGGTTTCCAATTTTATAGGTTCATCTTTTGATTCATGTATCAACTTCTAAAGGAATTTGGCAGCTTATACTTCTACATGAGGAGACAATTTCATCTTGTAAATTGTTCCAAAGTATAAAACAAATAAAATCATATAATCTGCATGATAGTTATAGCTTGCTAGATGTTTGGTAGCATCTAAAAATTTGAAGTGAATTGAGAAAAATAGAGAGGCCTTGACCTTCATTTTTTCACTTGTTAGTTTGTTGCTCTAAATATCTCACAATATTGAGAAATTGGTTGCTTTCTTTCTTTCTTGTTCAAATCAAAAATAGATACATTTGTATAGAGTCAATATGAATTCAAGAACTTTAGTAACATATATACCATAACTTCTTTTATAAGACACTGGCATCTAGGGTCTAAAATCTATTTCTGAAACTTTGCAAAGGGAAAATACATCTTTATGAAATAGTCTTCAAAAATATCATAGCTAAATGGCTCTAATTATCCACTATCAAACATTCCCAATTCTTTGTTCAACCCTCTAGGCCTAAATCTTGACAGTTATTTCACTTTGTAGCTATCCCTATGACTTTGATATTATCTAGTTATGGCTCCCAAATCTATTGAAAATTGATCATTAGGGTTAAAATTGAAACCTTGCAAATATAATCTTTGTCCAAATCCATCAAGAATTTTCCATCAGTTATAA
The DNA here is from genome assembly GCA_007115665.2 of Sequoiadendron giganteum. NCBI lineage: Eukaryota > Viridiplantae > Streptophyta > Pinopsida > Cupressales > Cupressaceae > Sequoiadendron > Sequoiadendron giganteum. The sequence continues at coordinate 571,776,735 of CM021102.1, read as the reverse complement.
ACAATTCCCTTATAAAGAATTTGTGAAGTCGGGTCTAAAATCTAGAATTGAAATTTTTAAAATGCACAAGACTAAAAATGAAATTTGATGAGACATTGCTTTAAAATATGATTTTCAAACTTGGAAGTACAAATCTGACTTCACAAATGAATTATGGAAAAATACAATGACTACCCTCAACTTGGCGATATCTTCTTGAGTTTTTCCTGATTATTCCTAAGAAAATCATCGAGCAAAACATTGTCGCAATAAATAGTCGGGCTCAATTTAATTTATGTCGGCCATAATTTAACTTTGCAAGTCCGTCGAAATTTCAACAAAAAATATTCATCAAAACTTCGACACAAAATAAGGTTCGTCAAAATTCCAACGAACGTCAGGGATAAAAAAAATAAAAATTAAAAAATCACATTGAATATCACAAGTACCCGATGATACATTTGATTATACAACTTTCATTGCAATCAAATGAGTTAGTGACATATCTTTGATTTCATCACTAGCTCTGATGTATTTTCAACTCAGATCATTGATGAAGTCGAGCCTGAAGAAGCTGAATTAAATATAGAAGGGGTCATTAACCTCAAGACCAATACTATTCCTAGAGGTACGGTCCATCTTGAGTGATTATTTACTTGGATCAAATCAGAGATTAGGATCAACAAGAAAAGAAGGACTCTATCAGCAATCAGTGTGACACTCATAACCTTGAAACAACCGAGGAAGTTAAGAATGTGTTCATTAGTAAGGTGTGCACGCCTGAAGAGAATAAAGGGATCATTGATGCTTTGTAGAAATACCATGACGTATTTGCTTGGAGCTATGAGGATTTAAAGACGTATGACACATCGATCATCACACACACCATCCATCTTAAGCTGGACATGAGACCATTTTGACAACGAAAATTCCCTATCAATGCATTACTGGAACCTATCATTTACAAAGAAGTACAAAATTTTCTATCTACAAGAATCATCTTCCTAGTCAAACAATCCACGTGGGTGGAAAATTTGGTCCCGGTGAGAAAAAAGAATGGAGAAATCAAATTGTGTGTAGATTTTTGTAGCTTGAACAAAAATTCAGAGAAATAAAATTATCCAGTGCCTTCATTAGATGAGGTACTTCAGATAGTCAATGGTTCTCAAATGATTTCTTTCCTAGATGGATACTCTAGGTATAACCAGGTAATGTTGTAATATGAGGATAGACACAAGACGGCTTTTACCACCAGGTGGGGAACCTTTACGTACAAAAGGATGTTGTTTGGACTCATCAACATTGGTGCCACTTTCCAATGTGCAATGGATATTGCCTTTAAGGATTTGATAATAAATTTTATTACCATCTACATGGATTATCTCAAAGTGTTTTCAAAGAAGCAAAGTGATGACGTCACTAATCTATGCAAAGTCTTTCAGAAGTGTAGGGAATTTGGAATTTACTTGAATCCAAAGAAGTGCATCCTCGGGATTATTGAGGGAAAGTTGCTCTGGCACGTTATTTCAAAGAGGGGAATCTCAATAGACCCCAAGCATATTCAAGCAATACTAAAAATTTAGCTGTCGGGTAATAAGAAGGAGCTGAAATATTTCTTTGGAAAGATAAATTTCATTAGGAAATTCATCATTGGCTTTCCTGAAATAGTCAAGCCACTCAATGTCATGCTAAAGCAAGATTCCAAAGTTGAATAGATGCCAAAGGCCAAGCAAGATTTTGAAGAAATTAAGAAATCAATTGTTGATGCATCAGTGTTGGTCAGCCCTGATTATTTGAAGTCGGTTTACATCTATTCGTTTGCTTCAAACCATTCATGTGCTAGCATATCGACTCAAAAGGATGATGAAGGAAGTGAGCACCCTATTGCCTTTATGAGTGCTCTGTTAAAGTATGTTGAGATAAGGTACCATAATGTGGAGAAGCAAGCATATTCTCTAGTCAAAGGAGTCGAGAAATTTAGACATTACTTCCTGCAGAACAAGGTGTTTTCCATAGTACCTAACCCGGTAGTGAAGATGTTTCTATAGAAAAATGAGCTAGGAGAAAGATGATCAAAATGGATTACCTTGCTACAAGAATATGACATGGAGATTCAGCTGTTGAAATTAGTAAGGGGGCAGGCCCTGACTCATACAATAGCTGAAACACCACTTGAGGCAGGACTTGAGCTTATGGTCCAGCAATGTTAGCTTGAAAATGTCTCCCTAGGGGAGTGGTATGATGATATCGTCTACTACCTATTGCACAAAAAGTGCCCACCTCGCTTGCACGTAGTCCAAAAGTGTTCTTTAAGGCTAAAAATAAATAGTTATATGTTGCAAGGTTCCATTCTATACAAGAAGAATCATGAAGGGATTTACCTCAGATGCCTTGGAAAAGCAAAAGCAGTATGAGTTTTGAAAGAATTTCATGATAAATTTGGCATTGGTCATGGTTCTGACCCTTCCACCGCTCATCAAATCTTGCGGGTTGGGTATTATTGGCTGATAATCTTCAAGGATGTGTACAATCATGTTCAAACTTTCCACGTGTGCCAAACTTCCGCAACCAGAGAGAAATGTTGTTGTCTCGTTGCAACTAGTCTTGGAGGTAAGGTTGTTCGTGCAATGGGGTCTCAACTTCACTGGTCTGGTAAGCCCACCATCCTTTGTGGGCCATAGGTACATTCTAACTACCTTTGATTATTGTACTAGATGGACATAAGCAATTGCATGCAGGAAATGTACCGCAAAGGTAGTTACTAATTTTCTTGAAAGTTTTATTATGAATCATTTTGGTTGCCCATATGCCCTTGTTTGTGATAATTGCCCCACCTTTTCCTTGATAAAATTTGCCAGTTGGGCCTTTTATTATGGCATTTTTCTCAAATTTTGATCCAATTATTACCCCCAAGGCAACAAACTAGCTGAATCCACAAACAAGAACTTAATCACTATAATTAAGAAGTTGTTTGACAAGAATCCCAAAGATTGGCACACCCAATTATGTTTTTCTCTTTGGGTAGATCGCACACACCATAAATATTTCCTAGGTAATTCCCCATTTCACTTGGTCTATGGACTCGAGCCTATCTTTCCCATACACCTAAAGATTCACACCCTCAAATTTATCAACACTTATTATGAAGAGGAAGACCGTCGAGAGGCTTCTCTCGCTGAATTGTTACATCTAGAAGAGGTCTATAATAAAGCAATTGAAAAAAATTCCAAACATCGGGGCATAGTTAAAAGATGGTTTGACCATCAAGCCAAAGTAAAGGCCTTTATAATTGTTGATTTGGTCCTATATTAGGACAGGGCCCATGAAAAGAAAGTGGGACATGACAAATTTAACAAGCTCTGGCTTGGCCCCTTTCAAACTTCTAAAATTTTAGGAGATAATGCTTTCCGCCTCAAGAAGTTGACCGGTGAAGATGTCTTGTTTCCCGTCAATGGGCAACACCTCAAGCATTATTTCCTTGCCTAAGTTCTACTAAGATGGCCTTTGTAAATACTTGTATATAGGTTAGTGTAGGTTTCCTTGGTTTTGCGGTCCTATTTCATTTCCATTTTGCTCGTCCCCCTGACCGTTTTGTTGTGTTGAGGGCATCCCTTTGTTTCTAATGTGGTGGTCATGCTCGGTTCAATGAACAGTTCACTTTGCTACCTACTCTTTGTGCTCTTTGGATAATTATTCACTCCCAACTATTGGTCTTTGATTATTGTTGTAGGATGGTTTCCTTACTTGAACTCCAAGTTGACCTAGAACATGACCCTTGATTGAATCCTCTCTCACTTGTCTTAGGTCATGCACCAAATGCACACTAAATTGTTTCTGAAGGACTATACAATGGTCATTATGACAATCCAACAAGTGAAAAATCTGAAGTTTTCTCTAGTGACCACTGTGATTATAAACCCACAGTAAGATTTGATGCTTACATAGTTGAGAAAAAGAAAGAAGCACTCAAAAGAAAATATCTAAAAAAGAAAAGAAAAAAAGGAATAAATGAAGTGAGGCAATTGTTTGTGTGTGAACAACTCTATCGGAGCTATGGATGCCCAGGTGGCAACAGATCAATGCTCATGGGATCACAGTGATAACCCCGTAGGAGCTATGGATGCTTGGCTAGCAGCGAGGCAATGTCCAAGTTACTTTTGGGGTTGGACAGTTTAAGTAACTTGCTTGGCCCGATTAATGGTCATTGTGATAGTCCCTAAAGAAAATGAATGAGCTCGCCGTACACACACACTTCTGAGGTGTTTCATGATCTAACTTAGTCAAGGATCTCGCTCTCCTTCAAGCTCCTTAGTTCATTGGTGGAAACTACCCCTGATCTGTGAAACCAAAGATTTTGGGTTTCGAATGAGTATTTATCTTTAGAACACTCAAGAGAATTTTCCCAACAAAGTCACCATTTGTTGTTCCTATAGCACACAAGCCTCGCTCGAAATGGGGATCTTCTCTTCCACTTTTGTCGGGTCACTTTTTCCTTTCCCTCATTTTGTGTGCCCCTTATTTTTGAGTCCTAAGTGGTCAATAAGTATTAAATTTACCATCTTAAGTTGACCAAGTTTCACCACCCTCAAAATTTTCAAGTCTTCGGCCTTCATGGAGTTCCTTTGGTATTTTTCCTTGAATCTACAAAACTGTCATCTTTTGCTCTTTACGGGTTTGCCCTTACGGGCCGCCCTTAGCAAAATTCCATCCTACCTTCAATTTTTATGCAGTGGATGATTCATCCCATCCACTTTCCATGCGGTACTTGCACCCTCCATTATCAATCTCTTTGTCGATCTACCAAATGACGAACGCTTGGTTATCGCCTACCCCACGAGCTTTGTCATTTGCGCCACTGGTTGTTTTAGAACCCACACTCACCAACCTAACTGGCCATCGTACAACATTTAATGTTGGCATGTATTGTCAAATTTTATATAAATAGCAAGGTTGAGATGTCATTGTCACTGAAATTCTCTCTAAAAAATTTCAACACACCTCCTACCTCTGCCACCTTCGTGCCCGCATTACTTCAAGGACAAACCTGAGTGCCTTCATTGTTGATCTTCATCGAGATCACCAGGTGAGTCTATTTTTTCCTTCATGCCCGCATACTTTGAGTTACATTTTCCAAAACATCTTAAATTTTAAATGAAAACTCATTGAAATATTAAAATAACTGAGAGACTATCAAATTCCACACAAAACCCATAAACTAGAAAAATGAAAATTGTTAAATTCCAAGCTCCGACTCTCATGTAGAACTATAACTTTCCATGGTCATTCTTAACTAGGGTTATGGGCCCTTTGTAGCCCACACCCTCCTGTCATTGTCTAAACGAAGTTGAGAACTTAGGCAAAATCTAAACCCTGGTTGTCAACCCTTACAGGTCTTCTTGTGTAGGTCGCTCCATGAGAATGGATCTTCCCCTCACTATCATTTTGAATGGCCATCATATGCCTTCCTCTCGCTTAGCGGGCCCTATCAAACCTTTCGGTGTCGAGAAAACATTCATGAAGCTAAGCCTTAGTGGACCATTTCTTGTGAACCTTCATCTGCCCTTTATCGTCGTTGACAACACCTGACCCAAAACGACAAAGCTTACCCATCTTCCCGCCCTTCAAGGCCCACACCCATCCTTGTCATCTTGGTCACTACCCCTAAAATTCACCAAGTGTTGACCCTTTGCGGGTCAGCCCTTGCAGGCTACCATATGTGGGTCACCTTGTGGTCATCGTCGTTTCTAAATGGCCGACAATATCCACCCTCCCGCAATACGGGCCTCGACCCTGCTATTTCTATCGGACCTTCAAAACATGAAATGACTAACTCTTCAGACCATGGGTGTACCTTTGCAGATCATCGTCTGCAGCCCACCGTTCTTTAATTGTCATTTTCAAATGGCTATATCCTACCTACCATCCACCTTGTGGGGTCCACTCTGCTCTCCATCGTCCGACCGAAAATGATGAGCAATGAACAGTCCTTTGCAGGACCAATGTTGCAGACAACCATGAGTGGGCCATTGCATCCTGGCTGTCGTATTTGAAACATCTATTACATGGTGGCCTCCCATAGTTCCCAACCCGCAACCTTTCGGATGTCAAGCCTTAAGTGATCAAACCAAAACCATTTGCATCCTTTACGGATCCCACATGATGGAATTTCATCTATGGGATTTCACCTCCCTAGCACCATTCCAAACGACAGAGCTCCCAAATGGAAGAGCTCCCAAATGGTTGAGACATGACCTGCCCCCGCAACCCCTCGACATGATTGCTATAACTTTTGAGGACCCTAAGAACAATCAAATCCACATATCCAAATGACCCAACATTTGGTGGGTCCTATCTTTGTGTGGAAATATTGATGTGGGTGCCACATGTGGGCCATCATGCCCTCTTCTCCCTCTACCAACTGCCTCCTCCAAAATAGCTACCAGCCCAAGGAAACTCGCATCCCTGGGCTCGCATTGTTGTATCTTCTCCAAATGAAAGGAAAATGATGATTTTAATGAATATTATGATCTTTCAAGGATGAATTACTCAATCTAACATCTATTTTGAAGGATTTTACTAATGCTCCCCTTACTTTATACATGAATATTCTTACTACACCTTTGCTTGCAAGATTTATGGAATCAACTGCAGGACCATCGGGGGCATCTACAAAACAGGAAAAGGGGAAGAAATCCACCAAGGTCCCAAGAGGAAAAGAGGACAAAGATCAAATGAGGTATCAATTTCAAGGAGTGGAGGTCACCTCCAAGGTCACTACCATATGGGACACATAAAAATAGATGAATTCTAATAGAGGGTCATCGCCAACCCTACTACTGAAAATGTAAAGAAAATTACAAAGAGTGGTTTGGCTAAGGAAGCTAGCTTCCCACTAGATCCTATGGCCCCTGAATTGGTGATGGCTGGTAGAGAATTTTACCAAGAGAAGAGTAGAAAGATTGTCAACTATGATGGTAAAGTGTTGGTTGACCTGTCTACCAAGTCCATAGCGCAAACATTCTACATCCATACCTTTGACCCTATAGATCAGGCAACAAAGGAATATGCAGAGAATATGTGGAAGGTAGAACCTCTAAATGTAAGAAATTGATCAATCAATACTGGTTAAATGATAAGAGGGGTAGCGCGAACAAGGTACCTCAGGAGTTGTTCAGAAGTGACTTCTATGAGGACTACAATGATTTGGTAACTTTGTTAAGTAGAGTCATGGACCTCTCAACTGTGGCCTATTTCCAAGATTGGATGTTCTACTTTATAGAATAGATTATCAAAGGAATAACTAAGTTTGACTATGCTTGGATGATCAGTAACAACTTTCAAAATTAGTTTGTGGCAGTCAAGAAGACCTCCAAGTTTTATATGATGTCCTATTTGGTCTACCTTTTGGCTGATACCTTTTCTTATACAGGATTATTTGTTGCACAAAGCACAACTCCAAGGAGAGGGCTAAAAGTATATGACAAGAATTTGTAGATCCAATACTGAAATTTTAGGAAAGACTACTACAGGGTGAATGATTCCTTTATTGGGCACATTATCAGACTTCTCAGAGGGGATTTCAAGAGAAGATTTACGCATAGTGCTTGTGAATTTATTCAAAGGTTTGTATTCATTTTCATTCAGTTCCTCAAGTTTACCTATATCCGCAATGAAGGTTTTAGTGAAAGGTCGTTTAAGTTGCCTCAATTTTCTAAATGACCGATTGATTTTGTTAGAAGATTCAAGGAAGCTTAAAAAAGCACACACCCTCCTTGCTGGAAAACTACGAGCGATAGTACCATATCCTCTCACATTCAAGCAAGGAATGTATGTTCTCCCAGCTTCCCAATGTGCTAAATATTCTGAGAAAGAGATCATTGAGTACAATTTGAGCCTCTACACTCCCTGACCAAGGATGGATCCATACAACAAGTTGAGAAATTTTGTTGGAAAGGAGTATGCCCATTTGCACATTGAAGATTTTTGGGCCAACTTCCTAGATGATAAGGAGGTATGCATGAGACATTATATGTGTATGATTGCTTACTTTGTCAAGAGGGTCAAGCTCTTCCCACTACCTAATCAGATCATCGAGGATGAAAGAACTGTTATAGATCCAAGATTTGATGTTGTCATTGACCTTCCATTGCCCCTGATAGATTGGAATGAGGAAGAGGTCAACGACCTCGATATTCTAATAAATACAATAAAGCATAGAACAAGGCAGTGGACTGACATGTAGATTGTTTAGTTGAAGCTTGAAGGGGCTGACCTAACCTATGGCGAGCTTGAAGATGATCTTAAGAGTGAAAATGATAGTGGAACTACTACCGCCCCAACTAAAGAAGCTTCAAAATATCCTCCGACCACCAGTTCAAGGAAAAGAAAAGAGGTGGTCGAGTGCCAACCAAAACATAAATTATATTCAAGGAAGGCGTCATAGGATGAGCCTTCAAAGAAAACAAATAAATCGAGCAGATTCTCTAAGATTCCCACAATCCAAGAGGATCCATTGGATGAAGGAGAAGAGGAAGAGGTAGAGCAACCAAATTCTCCACTTGCTGCCTCTACTCTTGTTGCCACCACCGCTACCATTGCTATTACTCCTCCGACATCTTAAGCCTTATTTGTCTCCTCCCCACTCATGGTGGACATCTTGATTCACCTGGCCTCCACCTCACCCACTATTCCTATTATGGTAAGAGACTCCTCCTCTGTAATGACCTCCCCACTTTCATCCTCCTTAATGTCTCCATCATTTATGGCTCCTCTAGCCTCCACAACTACAATGCCATCCCTCACTCTTCCAAGGGGCCTTTTCTAGACATATACAGAACATCCCTATGGAGCTTTATGAAGTCCTCGTGAGTTCCACAGTACAGGCTGCTCTAGCTCAAGTTGTTGTTGGTCTCCATGTCCCTCCTCTAATAGAACTACCCAAAATGGAGATGACCATGTGGATCTCGGAGGAACTAGAAAGGCAAGAGAGGCAGGCAACCAAAAGGGAGGAAGATGTTGAACTTGAAGATCCATCCAAGGATGACTACCATGAGCATCTGGAATATCAACATATGTTCATCAATGAGGTAGTTCCTATAGAAGATAGATCACAATCCTTAGAGGAAGATGTCGAGGAAACCAGCTCCAAATATGTAATAGAATCCTCTGAACAAGAGCTTGAAGAGGAGTTTTCTTAACAACTCAAATATGTTGGGGAGGAAGTTGAGAGGTAGTCTTTTGAGGAAAAGAAGGAAAGAGATAAAGACATGGAGCTATCTATTGAACCTCCAATAAAATAATAAGACAAAGGCCTCAACCAACAAGAAGTACCTCCTAAGAAAGAAAAAGAAGAGATGAAGGAAGATGAGGTTAAAGAGGAGGCTGAGATGAGAAAAATCCTTGAGGTAGAACACCATGTAGAACTTAGGCAGGAAGAAGAAAAGGCACCCGAAGGGGAAGATAGCCCCAAAGAAAACATTGTTGCTACCGAGTCACAAGAAGAAAAGGCCATATTTATCTGAGACTCAAATGAAAAAGAAGAAGAGAAAATAGAATAGGAGGCTTTAGATCATGAAGACCCCCACTCCCATGGATCCTAAGGAGAGACTAGAGCCTATCCTAGTAAGGGCTCAAATAGGATCAGAGAAAGAAAAGAATCCAAAAGTTGGATCACATATCATGATGGATGCACCAGGATCCCAAATAGTACAAATTGCCACCCCAGTGCTAGATAAAGAAGAAGGGGTGACTTATAATATCTCTAGAATTAACCTGGGTACATATATAAGGGAATAGAAGATTGATCAACTCCAGGGGTCAATTTCCATGATTATACACCAAATGAATAAGGATCAATCCTCCAAGGAGGAATTGAAAGCACAGGTGGCAGACCTCACTATCGATATACAACAATGGTCTTCTGCGGAAGAATTATTGATGACATCATTAGCCCCGCCACTATTGTTGTCCAAGGATCACATAAGTAATTTGGAGAGAAGAAAAAATTGGACTAAGTCTACCGAAGATTGGTTCTTGCGGGTGATTTACAATGGAGATATGGGCATTGGTCATGTTTTTAGAATGGAAAACAAATTCTGGGATGTGCAAAAACAAATAGAAGGCACTGAGAAAACCTGCCATTGCTTCACTGAGATGTATAGGATTACTTATCCTAAGCTTGAAGCCATCCTCAAAATGACTGAAAAAACATGGGATAAGGAGTTGGGTTTGGCCAAGAATGATCATTGGTTGGTTGAGACATGGAAAATGAGCTTAGACCATAGAAAAGAAGTCTTGGAGCAAGTGCTCCGTGAAGTGGAGCTCAACCCGGAATGGGTTAAAGAACATCAAGCATATTGTGAAGAATATTTGAATCTCATGATAGATTATGACATGAATTTCGTCAAGCTAGACCCCAAGAAAATAAGGCCATATTTTCATAAGAAGATGGAAAATGGGGTTGCGGATTCACTAATGCCAGATTTCATGGACTTTACTGCTAGGGCCTTCATCTAGTTTGAACAAATGGCTAAAGCTATGCCGATGTGCACAAATAATTGGGAGCTGATCACAAGTAGGTCAAATAAATTATTGTTTCAAGTGCTCCAATCTGATATAATGGAGTGGGACAAGCTCCAAATGCTGATAGGAAAAATCATGAAATATGCCACTATAAAGAAAAATGAAGGAAATATTGTTATTGATGATGAATTTCTCACTCTATAGCTATAGCAAAAGGGAAATCAACAAAAGACAAAAGTGCTACAATGTCGGGCACTAGAGGACAAAATAGGCTAGAGGACAAGAAATTTATTTCTAAATTGTAAAATATTGGGGGTAGGTGAAACCCTAACTTGTAGTGAATCTTGGCCACACAATGAGATTAAATCTTGGCCATTCATTTTTCTTTTTGGAAACTATAAATAGTGGGTTCCCTCTCATTTTCAAAGAGAGAGTTGAGTTGTTGTAAATACATGTTGAAATTCTAATAGAAATTCATTGATTTTCATGGATTCTTGAGTTTCCTTCATGTTTCATGATTCTTCTCCCATAGTTAATAGATTTGAGTAGATTTACTTTTTTGTTCTAATTTTTAACATGCTTTGGTAGATTAGTTAATGTTGTTCATTGTTGAAGAATTATGTTGTGTTGATGCCCTTCCTTGTTCATGCTTTTTGTTGTTTATTGATGATAAATAGCAATGTAAAGCTAGTCTAAACATACATTGATTGCTGCACTTAAACTTTGTCTTTTATTCATGTTTCATGGTGAATGAATAGTTGAAAATATACATACATTAGAATATAGCACTAGTTTCATGATACTACTAGCTAATTTGGTTAAGTGGAACTTAGTTTCAAGAAGGTTGTCCACTGTAGCATCCTCCATTATCACTGTTCATTGGTAGTTGCAGGTCTAGGAACTTCTTCCTCTCCCTTCCCTTTTGACCTTTCTTTGAAATAGTAATTTAGGAAAAGTTTAGGCATCATTGTAAAGCCAAATCTGATAATAAAAGGTGGAGTTTAGACTATTGTTTTGAACTTGCAGCTATTGCACATCCATTTCAACATCTTAATAACTCCATTTAAAGAATTGATTTCCCTCCAACCTAACATATGTAATGCTTCCATGTGATTACCAGAAAATCACATGAACCAATTGAGATATTCCAAGAAAGTCATGACCTGACACTCGAGAGACCTTGGGGTAGTAATTTGTAACTTGTTTGCATATTTCTACCTTTCAAGAGAAGTGATGCACATATACATTACCTATGTTGAGAAGTGAAAAAACACCCATCAATAGTACTCTAAGTGAAGGTACCATTGAAGAATAAATTTCCTTTTCACCAAATTATAGTGCACATACAGAAGGAACATACCACACCATGGGTGATGCAGTAGATGATGATGAGTCTTGACCAACATTTGGGTTTCCTATTATTGACCAGGAAAGGGATACAATGCTAAAAAAAAAATCCCTCCTTCGTCCTTTCCACTTCTTTATGGGTTAATAACTCAAGACCCAAATACATTCCTCTTTAAATTTGATGTCTTATGTAGAAGCTATGATTATACTTCTGACACACATAGGTTGAAGCTTTTTCATGCCACTCTCAAGGATGCAACTTTGAGATGGTTTATGGGATTAGGTAAAGATGTTGTTCTTGATTGGGACACAATGAAGACATTGTTCTTGGAAAAGTATCAAGACTAATGTAGAGGAACTGACAAGAGGAGGGATGATATATTCCAAATGATACAAAAAGATGATGAATCTTTAGAGGATTATGTTGAAATATTTTAGTTTTCTCTCAAGAAAAACCCCCAGAACAAGTTGTTAGAAGAATCTCTCAAGCTAGTATTTTTTAGAGGAGTTAATGAAGACTATATTGATTCCCTCAACCTTATTGGAGGAGGATACATCTCTCAAATCACATTTGAATAAATTTGTAAGATATGCAAAAACTACTCCACAACCTTCACAAAGAGGCCAAGAGAAACTAGAACATCAATTCTTGGTAAATCATCTACCGGGGTTTCTAAATTTGAGCCAATAAATTTGTTATCCAATATGAAAGAGGATATAATCAGTCATTTGGAAACATAGATGGATACTCTCCATATCAAAAAGAAGCAGGAGTAAGCAAAGGCTATTCTTACTAAGTATTTTCCAAGCTACAGGCAAAGAAAATGAAATTGAAAATGTAAGAGGGTGGCCAACATCCAACAAGAAAATTTTGAGAAGCACTTTCAACCCATTAAAGGAGATGATGGAAAACTATTTTATATATCACAAAGGAGGCCATGGCAACAGAGAAAAGGCATACTACAAGACCCCCTCAGCTTTAATTTATCTTTTCCTATTGGCAACCAAAACTTTTATGCTTGGAACTCTCAGCCCTGGCAAGTAAATCCTAACTAGTGGAAAAATACCCAATGGCCAAACCCTCAACCTCATTGGAACCAATAGCCTAATCCTTGGCCCTAGCAGAACCTTCAAGGTTCCAATTACAATCCACAATGGCCAAACTAGCAAAATCAATGGCAATCTTAGTGGCAGAAAGGTCAGCAATGGAAGCAACAAAATATGAACTATTAGCAACTCATGCTCCCTCCTCCACAACATCAAAAAGCACTAATTCCACCTTAAAATCCTACATTCTAGCCATCCAAGAAGAAAATACCCACCCAATGTGCACCTAACCCTAACACTAAGCCTGTTTAGCAGGCTTATACTAATGAAGTTATGCAGTAGCCCACTTACGGGGTAGAGGTGAGTGATGTCCACCTCAATTCAGGAAAAAAACTTGTTGGGCCTTCATCCCCCAAATTATAAAAATGGAGGATGAGGAACCTGCAGTTGAGGCTTCAAATAAACCACCTTCGGAGCTTGAACAAAACCAAGTACACTAAAATACCTCAAATCACAAGCCACCTTTTCCTAAACACCTAGCTCTGCAAAAACATCACACACAAGTTGAGACAAAACTTTTAAGGCATTTGAAAGATGTCGACATCAAAATCCAACTTATCCAAGCTATGAAAGATATCCCCATCTATACTAAAACAATAAGGGATCTTTATCTTAAGAAACTAGGTAGAAAAAGGAAAGATCCACAAACAATTCATGTTTTGGGGAATCTTTCAAATATCATGTTGGGGAACATTACAGTCCCTAAGTATACTAATCTTGGAAGTCTAGTTGTGGATGTTAAAATTAATTGGACCCTCATTAAGAACACTTTGATATACTTGGAGGCAGCCATCAATGTCATGACAAAATAAATAATGCAGTTGCTTCAGTTGGTCAACCTCAGGCCCACACAAACTGTCTTGCAATTAGCTAATAGGTCTATGGTCAAACCTGAGGGAATTATTGAAGACCTAGTTATTGCATTGGATTCTTGGGAATATCTTGCAAAATTTATAGCAATACAACCCAAAGTTAATCTTGTAGGTTACCCACTCATCCTAGGTAGGCCTTGGTTGGCAACAACCGATACATTTATAGGCTGAAAATTTGGTAAAATGATAATATCCAATGGGAAAATAACAAATAACTTGGTTCTTTATCCACCTGCACAACCATATTTAGACCTTGATCACACCATTTGGCCCAATTTGGGTGAGGAGGAGGAAGATAGCTATTCTCTTCAAACATTGATGACTATTGGTGTAGCCCCTTATTGGATGACCAGGATGAAGATGAGCTCATTGCTCATATAATCCAAAATGATTGTGCCAGGAGCCCGTAATAGTAGGATTATCTTGTATTCCTACAAGGCCCCTTGAAAAGTATTGTACCTTCCTATTCTATAAAAGAAATATCACAACTATTTCATTCATTACTCCCTCAACAATGTTTACCCATTATACCAAGCCTTGATCTCTCATCAATTAAAGATTCATCAAAGTAGTTTGAAATTATGCCAAGGAGGATGTTAAATAATAATAATAATTCCTTGACTAAGGAGTAGTATAATTCTCTGCAGTTAGTGTCGCAAGCACACTCAGTCACATATGTATGGGATTACCATGATATGAGGGGAATTGATCCTGATCTATGCATGCACATGATTTATATTAATGATGGCTATAGACCTATAAGACAGCCACAAAGATGCATGAATCTATCTCTAAGAGATATAGTGAAATTTTAACTACAAAATATTTTAGATGTCAATTTTATATACCTTATATCAGATAGTGAATAGGTTTCACCATTGATAATAGTTCCCAAGAAAGGTGGGAAATGGAGAGTCCGTGTTGAATATGGGGATTAATTAAATTTTGCCACAAGGAAAGATCACTTTCTACTGCCATTTATTGACTAAGTTCCTGATTTTTTGCAGGAAAGAAATATTTTTCATTTCTTGATGGTTTCAGTGGTTATAATAAGATAAAGATTGCACCAGTAGATCAAGATAAGACCACATTTACCTACCCCTAGGGAACCTATGCATATTTTGTTCTACCTTTTGGCTTGTTTAACACTCCAGCTACCTTTCAAAGAGCAATACTTAGGATATTTTCTGATTTTTCACATAATTGCATGGAGATATACATGGACAATTTCACCACTTATGGTGAAGGTTATGAAGAAGCTCTTAGTAACCTAGAGAAAGTGTTAAAAATATGTAAGGAACACAATCTATCAATCAACAATAAGAAGTGTTTCATGATGATGACACAAGGAATTGTGTTAGGAAAATTTACATCCAGTGAAGGAATACAGGTTGATCCAAAGAAGATTGAAATTATATATACCCTACCTGTACCATAGAAACAAAAAAATGTCTGAAGCTTCCTTGGACATACAGGTTATTATAGGTGATTCATCCAAGATTTCAATAAAATTGTTGCACCTTTTTTTATTTTTTTGACAAAGGATAATGAGTTTGATTGGATTGAAGGCTATCAGAGTTCATTTGAGAAATTAGAGACAACTATAACTCATGCACCAGTTCTAAGAGGTCCAAACTAGACATTACCATTTCACATACACACTAATGCATCAGACTTTTTCATTCGAGCAATCCTAGGACAGAAAGAAGGGAATAAGGAATATGCAATATATTATATCAACAAAAACCTCCAAGGAGAAAAGTTGAACTACACTATGATAGAAAAAAAATGCTTGGATTTGTCTATGCCATTAACAAGTTCAGACATTATATAATTGTCTATCAAGTGTTCATACATATAGATCATATAGCCATTAGATACTTGATGAATAAACCAGTGGTAGGTGGAAGACTTGTAAGGTGGTTATTGTTGCTGCAAGAATTTGACATAACAATAGTTGACAAGCCTGGGAAGGCTAATGTGGTTGCTGATTTTCTATCTAGATTTCCTACCCAATCAGTGGAAGGGGTGGTTAATGATTCTTTCCATGATGAGCATCTATTTGTTCTAAATGTACACACCTCATGGTATGATGATATAGCTAACTATTTGGTAACTGGGCATATTCTAGGTTACTTTTCTCCAAGAGAGAAAAGAAATTTGGTTCACAAATGTTTCCTTTATTCTTGGATTTTTGGATTTTTATTTTACACTGGCCCAAATAACATTATGAGAAGATGCATCAAGTAGAATGAGGTGTTTGATATATTGAAATTATTCCATGATGAGCCTTGTGGTGGACATTTTTCATCCAAGAGGACAACCTTTAAAATCTTGACAACTCAATATCACTGGCCAACCCTACATAAAGACTTGGTTAAGTATACTAGGAACTGTGACCACTGCCAAAGAATGGGAAGACCCACAAAACGTGATGAAATTCCTTTACAGCCCCAATTAGCACTAGCTCCTTTTGATAAATGGGGGCTAGATTTTATTGGACCTATCTCTCCCAATTCAAATAACAAGGAATACATATTGGTATGCACTGACTACTTAACCAAATGGGTAGAAGTGAAAGCATTACAGTTTGCCAGAGATGGAAAAGTAGAAAAATTCTTATATAATGAGGATATCTTCACCAGGTATGGTGTACCTAAAGAGATAGTGATTGATCAAGGACCACAATTCACATCAAACCTAATTGCTAAATTGGTAGAAGAGTATCAAATTAGGCACAAGAAATCTACTCCATATCATCCTCAGGCTAATGGTCAAGTAGAGGTCACCAACAAGGAGATTGAAAATATATTGATAAAAACAGTGAAACTTCATAGGAGAGATTGGGTATCCAGATTACCAAAAGTTGTTTGGGCATACAGAACCACATGGAAGACAACTACAATTTTTACCCCTTATAAACTGGTTTATGGCAAAACAACAGTACTGCCTATCGAATTTGAATACAAAACATTAAGGACAACAATTGAGTTAGGTATGGATTTAACATAGGCACAAAAGGAAAGGTTGCATTATTTGAATGGGTTGGATGAGATACACATGGAAGTAGTCCATCATACAGAGGTGATGCAGAAGTAACAAATTAAATGGTATGATAAGTTCATAAGGATAAAAGAATTCACTGAAGGAGATTGGGCTCTACTATATGACTCAAGGTATAAAGATTTCAAGGGAAAATTCCAGTCTAGATGGTTGGGCCCTTATAAAATTAGCAAGTTTTACCCAAATGGAGCAGTGCAATTGCATGCCATTGATGATGCCTGATTCTCACTTCTTGTTAATGGACACAGAATGAAGTTATATAAGAAACCAATGTAGCATGATGAATTCATCTTTTCACTAATCCAAAAATATGGAGTTCGCAGTGAACCTGAAATAGAAACTGATTCACAAAGTCTTGCATTTGTGCTAGGGGACATACCAAGCATGTCTGCTGATCCAGAGGTTGAATTACAAAACTCAACCCCTAAAATCACCTAGGAATAATTTCCCATGCTTTAAAACACATGCACACACAACACATTATTTAAGCACACACAACACATTCTCCATGATGTACATACTCTATTCCTGAGGGACCTATTATCCAGTTATTCAGCATTTACCAAGACTTGATTCTATAGGGACCTAAAAAGTTAATCTGTCAAATACAGATGGGCCATGTGCTTAAAGTACCTGCAACAACACTTTTTGTATCTACACCTACACTACCTTGGAAAAAATTGAATTGTTTTCCCGTGTATTCCACTCATATCACATGCTTCATTCATTTCCTAATAAAGCACCCATAGCCAGTCGTACTCAAATCACCACCACCAACTTTTCCTCCACTATCATGCATTTAATGACAATCAAATCAATTACATACAAAACTACATTTTTTTTTGTTACAACTTGTTCCAAGCAATAATTTCTATTACACACCTACGAAATGTAATTTCTCATAATTAAACTAGATGTATTTTTGTATTCATTACTATTCTTGATTTAAGTTATGCATGTGAAAAAGATCACTCGTAATTTTATTTATTCTTCTATCACCCCTATCACGTCATGCATGAAGTGATGTCACTTCAATTTAAGTTGGGGGAAGGGGTATTATAGTTATGATTACTCTTGGTTTTCGCCACTTTTCACCACCTAATTTTGCCAGATATCAATTTTATGCCATTCTTTTAAAACTTCCAAATATGAAATACCTCTCTGTTAATTTCGATAATGTGATTTCTACCCTAAAATAAGCTAAGATAAAAGTATTTTTCACTTGATTGAGCTAAAGGAAAAGAGGTATTGTGATTTGTAGTATTGGGTATAAGGGAAGGTATTTGGAGAAGCAATTAAATTGGGGGGTTTTAAAGGTGGTTGAGTCAAGTTTTGAGTAAGAATTTGAATTCTACAAGGTTGCAAAATAGGAGGATATGTTATACGTAGAGAACCATCTGCACATAAATAAATATCAAAAGATTTGATGGTTTTACCCCTCTTTACCAAAGTAGGATGGTTGGAATACTTATTGAAGCTGAAAAAGTATGATAATGACATAGCAAGAGATTTTGCAACAAAATTACAATATAATGAAGCAACAGTGAGAGGGTTGGTAGTAGATTCTTCTAAGTTGGCAATTGCTCAATTCACATGATTACCTCAGATGGGGTCTAAATACCCAGCTCATGCAGATGCAGTGGCGAAAAGGGAGGAGTTCTGTGAGCGTGGAGAAATTTTGAACTCCACATCTCAATGTAAAAAGTGGCTTTCCCTTCCATTCTTTTGGGGAAAATGTGCTAGTTATATTATTAAATATTTTACTTGTGATGGTCATCACAATCTCTTATACACTGTGCATTTTAAGTTTCTAAATCATTTACGACATGACAAACTGGTGAATGTACCCAATTTTCTATACAACATGTTGAAGAGAATGGAAAATTAATATCAAAAGAAATAAGCAAACACCACATTGTCTCATCATTGCTTGATAATCCTACTGGTTAAAAGGAGTCTAAGAATTCAACACCCATGGGTTAATTGGGATGATTTCAAAAATTTTAAGGATATCACTCATTTTCTTAAGGTAGTTGAAGTTGAGGATGAACCTCAAACTGGGTTTGAACTAGAAATTGAACCTAAGCAAGATGAATCTGAGAGAGGAAATTATCTTGTTACACCATTGGTTTCACCTACCTATATCCATAGTGGTTCAAAACAACATGATATATCAGAACATATGTTGGTGGTAATAGAAGATCCCTCGTCATCTCAAAACCCTAGAGTTAAAAGAGGAACTACATCAACATCTTCAAAAAGGAAAAAAGAAGAAGAAAGGTGTTGAGAAGTAGAAAAGTGTTTTAAAGGAAGGGGTGGAGAAGAAAAAGGGGAGTGAAAGGAAGAAGAATAGAAAAGTTACACAGGAAATTGTTACTCCCCGATGCTCAGGTAGGTTGAGAAGGCACAATGTTAAAAAGAGAAGAATGGAAGAGCATGAACATGAAGAAAGAAATGAAGGACAAAAAGATAAGGATGCAATGATGACAGATACAAACACAAATAGGGAAAGATATGTCGTTGGGGATGTTTATGTTGATATTCCTAAAAATTCTAATGTTCCTATTAGAAAAAGAATATATGTTTCTTCTTCCTCTAACTCTAACTCAGAGGATATCTTTATTGCAAAGAAAACAAGAAAAACAGTCCCCAATAGCCCCAATAGGGAGATATTTGATATTTCAAGGGATGATGATGATTTTAATTTTGAAGAAAAGGAATAATTGTTGGAAGATAAAAAATATAAGAAAAGAGATTCAGGAAGCTCTTGATCTAGAATAGAACATCTTGAAGAAAAAGTGAAAAAGTATGAGCAAGGAGACAAAGAGAAGGAACTAAGAATTTAGGAGTTGGAAGAAAAGATACAGACTTATGGTCATGGAGCTAAGTTGGATCTACTAGCACAAACGACTGAAGATAAAATAGGGGTTCAGGAGGATGTAGCATAATTAAGTCCATGACCTCCTACTGTAAAAACACCAACATATCATACAACTTTGTCTCTATGATTGGAACTTTTAAAAGTCACAAACCAATTCAAGCAAGAAAAAGAAAACTGGGAGAAGGAGAAACAAATTTTGAATGCATCACTGAAAAGTAAGAACTTGAAAATGAATAAGTTGGAGGAGAAATTGACACAAGTGATAGAAAAATCCATTCAAATCATCGAGTGCAGACCTCCACCTAGATTGTATGCATTGTCCTTAAAAGAGAAGTTTCTCAACTTTTAGTTTAATAAGTTCACTAATGATCACTCATTTTCTTTAAATAAGAGGCATAGTTTTATTAGTTTCTTCAATACATTTAACTTGGAGGAGTAGGATCAATTGTGTGAGTATTATCTCCACAACTATGTGATGACAAAGGACACTGAATGGAATCCCTTAATCTATGTTGGGGATTTACAAGTAAGATCCCTGGCATCCTATTTCAGGAATGAATAGCTCTAAGGGGAACTAATGGAAAAAATATGAGGAACAAGAGAGAATAGTATTGCTACAACTCATGAAAGAAGAAACAGATCCCAATAGAGTCATTACTCAATGGTTGACACTCCTTTCTCATTGAGGTGTGGGAAAAGTAATTGTGGACTTAAGACTTTGGGATTACAAAATAATTCAGCAGCTTGCAAAGACCAGCCTCCAAGACTGCCTAAAGTATGTATAAAACAAGTGGAACAGCTTGACTCCAAAGTTACAGAAGAAAGAGCCTCACTCTTTCTATAATTTTATGAGTATTTTTGTGAGATTTTGCAAGTATATCAATATTTCAGGACTGAGAGGAGTGGAATGGCTTCCACTTACCTATCACCCTCCTATTCTACTTCATCCAATACCACATTGGACAGCAGAAAATAGTGATCAATGTGCAAATGTGGAATCAGTTAAGTTGGATAGGCTAGCATGTTTATAATGGATTTTGTCTCAAACATGGATAGGAAGTCAATGCAGTCATGGATCTTAGGAAAATTGCTTTATACTATAATCTTCTTCCCTAGGTGGTTTTAGTCAAGTATTTTTATTTGAGGACAAGCAAAAAGATAAGTTGGGGGGAATGATGGGCTTGATCATTAGTGATTTTTCTATTACTTTTCATATATTTTCAGACACTTTTTATATGTTTTCTAGGATAGAAACTTCCATAATATGCTATCCTATTATAACATACCTTGCAACTTGAACCTAGTTTGAAGAATATGAAATATGGTGATATTCATAGCAATTGCATGATTTAAATGTGAGAATGTATGTATATGAATATAATTTTATGATTTAATTATGAGGGTTAGTTGTATATGCATGTTGTATGGATTAACCTCTAAGCATCTTAGCACAAGGTAACAAGAATAGAGAATTTGTATCAAGAACCAAAGCAGTGCAATGGGATACCATTAAAGTTCAAACCACCTAAAGTGCAGGAAACTGTGGAGCTGGACGTGAACCATTATGGAGGAATAAATACTCAAGGAAGACACTTTTTTTAGAGCTCTAAACATTTGTCTATGTGTTTCACATGCAAACTATTTCATTTAAGATCTTTGTTGAATAGGTCTTTTCTTCCTTTTCAGTTAGAATAAATAAGCCAATCTTAATTTCATATCCTCTTATCTAGGAGTGAGATTAATGGTTTCAGTTAGTTAGTAGTTTGAATAAGTCTCTCCCCATTTTTGTATAAAGTCAGGTGATGAGTTCATAGCTAAGTTATTTGGTTGTTACCAGTTATTAAGCAATTACTTGTTTCCAGTTTTAAGTTATCCAGAAACATGTTGTTAAGGTGCCATTATTGAATAAAATCTAAAGGAGGATTCTATTTGATATTTGGTGTTATGTAATGAATGGAATTGTATGTTACATGGATGTGTAAGATTCTAAGTTGGTGTTATGCAATGAATGGAATTGTATGTACATGGATGCATAAGATTCTAAGTTAGATCTATTTATTAGTTAAGTGAGACAATCTCTTGAGCTGGCCACTAGAGGTACTTTCTTTCACTTCATTTATTTATTTATTCATTTATGCATTCCTGTTAATAATATTTTTATTTTCTTCATAAATATATTGCAAGTAAAGTAGAGTAGTTCTTATGGTTGATTAAATTAGTTGTCATTCATGAACAAGTTGTATAAATAGTGAATCTTAGCACTCCGAAGATTATATTTGATTGCTTGTTATTTTGAATAAGTTTTAGATTGATTTTGTACTTCCTTATTATTAGCAATCACCTACAACCTATGTTGCAGGTACCCATAGCCATTAGGTTTTGTAACTACGTTTATTGTTTTACAATTCTATAAGCTTTCAACAAAGTAGAATAGTTTGAATAAGTTTGCATAGGATAATTTAGGTATACATGAGTTCGTGAAGGCATATATTGTGCAGTACCATCATAAACTTATGTACCTTGGTTGATGATTTAATGTAGTCTTGGCAATGTGAAGTGGATTGTTCAGTCAGTTAACCCTCTGAATTGAGTAGATTTTACCAAGTTTACAAACACATTAGTTAGATTCTACAGATACCACTTGCCAAATATTGAAGCCAATCAAACAAAATCATCCAAAACTACAAAATCATTCAAACTGTTGCCAAACATTGAAACTGGAAAACAAAACTGAATAGAGGCCGCTTTTTCTATTGTTTCTACCACACTTGAACAAAAACTGGTTGCACTTGCCAAAAATAGCTCACTTTTTCTCTTTTTCATAGGACAACTATTGATGAAAATCTACCGATTTTGACAAACTGAGCGTACTTGCTATAAAATTGGTCACACTTGACTTTTTTGTGCCACAATTGTTAAAGATTTTTTGCCACAGTTGACCAAAAACTAGCCACTTTTTCTAAAATATCTCAATTTTTCCTATGTAATTCACCAATTTGGGAAAATACACACAAAGGTCGCACTTAAAAAATCTGACATCATTTGCTTTTCTAAACTGAGTGCACTTTACCATAATCTGGCTGTAGTTGACCTTTTCAGCCGCTTTTTCTTCAAAACTATCGCTTCTGCTCTGAAAATCACAAAAATGATTTGAAGTTGGTTACAAGATCCTTTTTGAAAATGAAACAATTGGAAAACCAATATACATCATATAGTCCTTCATCCATTTTTCAAAATACTCCATCCTACTTTTGGAAATCAAAATCAAAACAAACTTGGATCATTCCTTCACTCACACTTCTAAGATATCAATAGTTGCTTGAACCTTAAGGCCAGTTCAAGTAATATTTTCTGCAACATATCCTCTAGAAGAAGAAGTGAAATATCGATCCAAGCCTTTCATAATTTTGAGTTCTAAGAATAGTATCATTCCAAAACATCGCTCAAACCTTAGGGTCTTGAGAATCACAAACAACCATATCAAAACACCAACTCTTTAACCTTGTGATCATTTGGCATCTAGATTCTCTAGTTCAACAACCGAGCCTTGCACCAGTTGTCATACAACCAAACTTTGATATGATTGAAGGAGAACAAACAGACATAGTTAGTAGTTTGAGGAGCTTCATATTCAAGACAAAGGAAACACCAAAGTAGTGGAGAAACGTAGTAGACATCCTAGATAGAGAGGAAGAGAAAGCAGATGTTGTAGGCAAAAGGCCTACATTACCACCTCCTGCATGGAAATAGGTATGCATCCTTCATGATCTCTGGAAAGACCAAAATACTTAAATGAGAATCCATATTCCGCCTTTCCAAAAAGAAGCATAGTAGTCCAAATTTTATCAAGGGGTGCATCTTGAAGTCTTATCACAAATTGGGATCTCTTGCTAAGAATTTTTTATATACACTTTTTAATGGGCGATCCAGATTTTCACACTCAATAGAAAATCCCAAAAACAAATGCAATTTCATCTTTCTTAAAACATAAAATCCAAAAACAAAATAATTATTTTCCATATTTAGGAGTCACAAAACGTTGACAAAGGCTTGGCATTTTTTTATGACAATTACAAGATCACAACATAGAAAGAACATGAAAGCAAACAAAATCAATGCTAGTGTACCACCAACAAATACCACAAACGATGAAAGTGGCCCATGGGGCTATAGGCCAAGTGACTTGAAACACTTTAAAAGAGACCCACATTCAACACAACAGCAAACCAATCACCTAGTGAGGAAGAAGTGATCCATAGACAAGAAGCAATGAAGAGAGAAAACAAGAACCCAAGGGATATTGTCATAGAGGAGGTGGATAGTGAAGATTAAATAAATTATGAAGAATTATTTCAGCATTCTAATAATCTCAAAGTACTAAAATTGGTGGACAAAACCCTAAGAAATGATCCAAACACTTACTTCTTCAAGTTAGCACAAAGTGATACTAAATTTCCAATAGACTTTAATTTGGAAACTCTTAAAGATCCTCATCTCATTCCCTTAGGAGATAACTCAATCGTGAGAGAAATACCTAAGCCATTGAAGATTCCAAACATGCCATTGATATTCTCGAAAGGCAATGATCAACCAGTGGAAAACCCTTTGTATAGAAAGCCAACCCAAATCAAACAAGTAGAAATGGCCCAACAGTACCAAGGAGGTCCATCTCAATATGTACCACAAAGAAAAAAATCTGCCAACAGGACAATACATGCCTCAAAAAAATTCATATATTGACCCTCCCCAAAATGTACCAAATCAGCAAGGGAAATTTCCACAATAATACCATCAACAAGGTGGGTCATATGGTCCCCATCCCAATCAATAGTACTAACAACAAATTGTTCCACAGGGTACCCTTTCCAATCAACAAGGTGAGTCATATGGTCCCCTTCCCAATCAACAACACCAACAACAAGGTGTGCCATAGGGTACCCTTTCCAATCAACAAGGTGGGTCACATGGTCCCCTTCCCAATCAACAATACCAACAACAAGATGTGTCATAGGGTACCTTTTCCAATCAAAAAGGTGGGCCACATGGACCCCTTCCCAATCAATAGTACCAATTGTTGGTAGATGGTCAGCACTCCCCTCGGGATTCGTGACATGGACTAACCACCTCTCATGGATCCGTTAGCTTTGGCAGTTGTATCGAGCATTAACGGGTCGATCTTTTGGTGCAACGACAACTGTGGGCCAACAATTGGTATTAGAGCCAAAGGTGTCGGGTTAAAATCCCCTTGGATAATGCTAAGGGGGAGTTTATTGGTAGATGGTCAGTCCTCCCCTCAGGATTCGTGACATGCAATAAGCACCTCCTATGGATCTGTTAACTCAGACAGTTGTATCAAACATTAACAGGTCGATCTTTTGGTGCAAAAAGGAACTATGGGCCAACACCAACAACAAGGTGTGTCACAGGATACCCTTTCCAATCAAATAGGTGGTCCACATGGTCCCCTTCCCAATCAACAGTACCAACAACAAGGTGTGCCACATAGTACCCTTCCCAATTTATCCCATCAACATGGTATCCCACCAACGCACTATCAAGGTAGCCTTCAAAATAGTTCACCTCAACAACAAGGTACATACCACAGGGTACCCTTTCCAATTTGTCCCATCAACAAGGTATCCTTCCAAAACATTATCAGGTTAACTCTTAGAACAGTTCACCCCAACAAAAGGTGTGCCATAGAGTACCCTTCCCAATTCAACCCATCAACAAGGTAACTTGCTAATGCACCACTAGGGTAACCTTCATTATAGCTCACCCCAACAACAAGGTGTATCGCTAACACACTACCAAGGTACCCCTCCTCAACAACAATAAGGAGCTAGCCCTCCTTATATTCAACAAGGAGCTAATCCTCCTTCCATTCAATAAGGAGCTAACCCTCCTTCCATCTAACATGGAGCTAAACCTCCTTCCATCAAACAAGGATTTAACCCTCCTTATGTTCAACAAGGAGCTAACCCTCCTTACATTCAACAAGGAGCTAACCCTCCTTACATCCAACAAGGAGATAACCCTTATATTCAACAAGGATTTAACCCTCCTTACATTAAACAATGAACTAATCCACCTTATACACAACAAGTACCTAACCCCCCTTTTACACAATAAGGATTTAACTCTCCTTCTACCCAAAATGATTACCAAGGTCTTGTACCTTCGCAATACCCAGTCTATGATCAAAACATGATAGGACAACAAAGTTACTATGTGCAGGATCCAAAAACAAGCATACCAAAAATAGAGATGGAAATATAATTATAGGCCATGAATCAGATATTATCAAATATTCAGATAGGGAAACCAAAGAAGATGTATAGCCTTCAGGACATATGTCCATTTCCTTTTTATCGTTCCATTACTATGCTTCCTTTTCTGAAAAAATTTGAGATAAAAAAGTTTGATAAATACAAAGGAAAAGGAGATCCAGTAGAACACATACGAGAAGTTTTAGTAGCATGCATGGAAGTGAAAAATAATGACTCCTAATTAATGAGGCTCTTTCCACATAGTCTTACTGGTCACACCATGGAATGGTTCGCCCATCTACTACCACGAATCAATTTTTTTGATGAACTGACTACCAAATTCATAAATCACTTCTCATTCAATATAGAATAGGACATCACCATCATAGATCTATACAAGATTAAACAGATTCAAGGAAAACCTTTTACCTCCTACCTACAAACATGCAGACATAAATCTAGTCAATGCAAGTGGCCAATTCCCGAAAAATAATTGGTAGAAATATTTGTTTCAAATGTCCAAGCAGAGATAAATTGCCAACTTATCATGTTGTGTCCCAAAAATTTTGAAGAGGTCATTGAGAAGGGACTTCACATAGAGAGGGCCCTCATGGCAAGAGGATTAATCACACTAAAAAACCCAAGAGACAATTCCTCTAATCCTAATGAGAAACCTAAGATTTAGGCCAAGAACAAAAAGGTTACAAATGATGGGGTAGTTGATGCTAGAGCAGTGTGGAATGTAAAAAATCCTAATGTACCTCAAAAAAAACCTCAAGTGGCACACATAAGTTATGCTCCAAATAATTCAAAAAATAATCAATTTACCTATCCCCAAAATAATCAAGCAATCAACCAACAAAAAACCCAGGGAGGGTAACAAAGGCAATACAATCAACCAAGAAGGAATTTCACTACATTAGGAGAGTCACTTGAGATGGTCATGCACAAAATAGTGAAACAAAACCTTATCAAGGTCAATGATCACCCAAATTATGAGTCAATCTTCAAAATACCATGGTACAACAAAAAGGATTTATGTAAGTTCCACAAAATCAAAGGGCATACCCAAAAAAACTATATGAGACTCAAGCACATAATGGAAGATTTGATCAAAAAGGGAGAAGTGGATTTTGAACATCGTCCTAGAAACAAAGACCTCCAGATATGCACAAATCAAATTTTGAACCATAACAAGAAGAATGACAAAGGAAAAGACCAAGACTATCACAATGCTAACTACACTTATAGTGACATAGTTCTAGGTACCCTCTCTCAAGCAAATGTCACTAGGGTTATTGTAGTGACTATACGAGGTAGGGACACTGAATGTAATGTAACTACTTGTCGAAGGAGAGTTACAATAAAGGGAGCCCCACCTAAGCCCGCAACTAAGTCATCAAATAACTATAGTATTTTAGAATAGCTGAAGATGACTCTCACCTTGATCTCAATCCTAGAACTACTAAAATTATCACCCGCACATAGGGAGATACTGGAAAAGGCATTGGAAGCATCAGTCCCTAACAACCTCGATCCTAATTAGTTCCAAGCCATGATTGGAAAAATCACAGCTAATCACCATTTATTCTTTTATGAGAAAGACCTTCCACATAATTCATTTCACAACCAAGCCCTCTACATAGAATTTGGTGTACAAGAACATGGTCAAATGAGTGTTGATAGATAACGGTGCAGGTTTAAACATTTGTAACTTGAAATTTGTGAAATAGTTGGGATTCTAATGATGTGATAGAAAAATAAAATCGAATTACTATAAGGGCCTATGATTACCTCGAAAGGAATTCAGAAGGGACATTCAAGCTACCAGTGTAGATAGGACCAACCACCATGGAAACCACATGTCAGGTATTGGACCTAGAATTACCATATAACCTATTGGTTTTTTTTTGGAACCAAACTTAATCTCACTCTTACCTATGAATCTTCCAAAATTCAATTATTAGCAAGGGTAAGGATTGGCCAACACATAAGCAAAGGTTCTGAGGCCCTTACTTCTTCACTTCAGGCTCTATGAAACCCAAGAGGGTGATCCCTATCAATATTTTCATAATAATATTCTTATGCCATTTGCATCAATAACATTGCAATATACATAGATGATTCTCACATAGATGCTCAATTAGTAACTATATCAAAGAAATTAGCTGACTCTCAAACATAATTCACACTTAGAGCATGAGAATTAAAAAACCTCATAACTTTGTAACCCTTTTTATAGAATTTGATTAAAATAATGGGTAATGGTTGAGTTAGTCAACACAATACAACATAACTACCTAACCTAGTCCAGTGCCTCATCCTTCGAACGAAGTCAATACCAACACCTACATAATATTATAGTAATTTTCACCCCTGACATTATATGAAGCTTTGAAATGCCGTATTACAATATTTCAACATTGTCTCTTAACCTTTACTTCTTACTAGCATCCTAGCACTCAATTTAATACAAATTTACAGCCACATTCAAGCACCTACATTAATTATTTGAATTAATAAAAAAGAATAGAGCCATATATCCATTTGAAATTGATAGAGACAAACAAGATAACCTTGATTATATTATTCAAAATCTGTAAAATTAGTACATAGGAGAGTAAAATGGTATTGAACTTGCACTATTACCATTCTCTATTGCCAATATTACCATTAATATTACATATGCGTATTGATAGACTTGAACCTTGGATATATCATTCGATCATTCAGTAACCCTTTTAATCCCTGTGTGACCAAAACCTGACATAACTCACTACCCAACCTCTTTTGTAGTAGGCCCTAGAATCCCATTTATAAAGACATGGGAGCAATAAGCAATATACCGAATTACAATTACATTTGCATTTGAGGGAAAAATTCATCCTAATTTCAGATATTCCCATAACGGTTACACATAATCATTTTAGATCAAGGGGAAGCAAAAGACAACAAACTCCATGTAGTTGGTTGAAGAAGATGAGTCAGCCTTCCAAAAGGCATCATTTTATGATGTAGCATCGTCGTAATCCTACATCCATTTAGAGCAAAGAAGATTCTCCACTAGTAGCAGAGGAAAAAACTTACACACTTCCTGGAAAAATCATATTTACCGTCGAGGATACGGATTCCAACACATATCCATTACACTAGCCAAAAATATTTCCACCATAATACTAGAAAAAAAAAGTGACACACATGCTAAAGAGGACGATCCTGCTGCAGTGGCAATGGTCTCATCGAAAACAAAAACTAGGTTGAGACGCTACTCTGATTTGTCAGCATCTGAGTATGATCACCCTCTTTGTGTTTATGCTGAAACTAGAGGAGCAACTACTCCTCCCTCATTAGAATCTTCATATGGTACCAGAGAAGTAGATAATGGCCATACTCTAGGTCTGTATCTCCCCCATCACCCGAAGGGTTGTCAGAAACTTCAATGGGAGAGTCGTGCCTCCCCAGATAAGCCTTGTGATACTTATTCCTTTTCTTTTCTTTCTTCTTAGGCTTAACCAACTCCTTCCCATTAAACTTGACCAATTCTTCTGAAACAATTCGACTCCTCAGATTGTAAGTTTTCTTGACACCATCTTTCTTATTTTTTCCACGAGCTTTGTTCTTGCCCCTTGGTGGTGTGGAAGTTTCGGGTGCCTCATGCTCAGTAACATAAATGTCCTCTTGAAATTAAAACACACTGAGCCTCTTAGACCTCCTAATGGGTTGAACAAACACACCCAACTTACCCATATTTTCAAGACACAATAAAACTAGCAAACCACCAATTATGAAGAGACGCTCCGACCAAAACCCTTTGTAGAACATAAAACTCACACACCTAGACAATTTCAACCAGACCCAGAGAATGAAATTCTCACACCAAGTAATGCATGACTCAAAACAAAGCTCATATTAAAACCAACTTACTATAGATAGACACTTCAATACATCTACAATTGAAGATCAAAAAATCACACGCTACCTCATTCTAGCTCACACTTCACAATTCGCGAAGGCTGCAAATGGTGAGATAAATCGGTAGGCAATCCACATTAAGTAGAAAAATTAGGAGCATATAGCCATTAATGATCAAGGAGATCCTCACACAAGAAATCTAACAACTTGATCAATCATCTTTGAATCTGGGTCGTCAATCTTTTTCGATTTAAAACATCATCAATGGCGATCTTCAAGCATCGTTTCTGGATTTTACAACCTGTGCCTCAAAAATGGTGATACAACCTCAAAAAAATTCCATGTTTACTCTTAACTTTATTATTCACCTCTAATATGACAATTATCATGGATCGCCACCTTGGCTCGTGCTCATTCATTCACATCGGTGAAGTACAAAGAGTTGAAAAATGAAAGAACAAACTATCAAACATCCCATTGCCCATCACGGATCAGCCCCAACCCTCTAGGGTTCAATCAGCAATAAGAGAATCAGCACGATGGAATCATAACCATTGGATCACTATCCTTCTTGGATATTTTCATCTCACATCATGCATTGCTGATACATTTCACCTTCTGCAAGTTCTAATAGCGATGTGAATATCCACACGATGAGATCTCAGTCATTTAATTAAAGGCCCATCCTTGATCACATTCCCTTTCCATCGTGTATCATTGATTCATGATTTAAACTCCAAACCATATCAGTGATGGATAAGATATTGTGATGGAACCAAATTAGGCCATGTGTATCCTCCCTTGGAATCAATGGTCACAAATATATCGCTCTTTCACCCCTTTCCAAATAGTGACGATATATATTGACTAGAGACCCCATCGCTCATCGCCAACATGATCAAGACAAGCACACAACTATCTACGATGAGTGATGCAAAGAAATACAAAGAGCTCTGTAGGCATCGTACATCCCGAATTCACTCATGAGCAATTAGCGATAAAAGAGATGTCAATGATAACACACAAAAAAAGTATATCTTGCATCACTAATACAACACCAAACATAAAAAACCTATCTACGATGCACGAAAAAAAGGAGACACCGCTCATCGTTCATCGCTCATTTGAGTTTACATTTCTAAAGCTATCTACAATGAGCGATAAAGGAGATGGTAAATAGGACTTAAGTGAATAGATTTTAGCATGTGCCCGTAAGTTATTTTTAAGAAAGGGGAATACCTAAGACAACATATAAAAGGCCTTGGAGGATATTAAAACATATTTTTTCAAAGGATGTAAAGGCCAAATAAGGTCAACTACTTAACCTTATTAAATAAAACTACTTAACCTTATTAAATAAAACATGTTTACGACCTAGGCATAAGAGGTCAGTAATTTCATGAGCTCTAATGACATAAGATGTTTTAGCATGATCAGGGATAGGATATAGAAGTTCAATGATAGAACATAACATCGACCAAGGTAAAGACTTATAATTTCAATAGAGAGAGATTCTGACAACAAAATCCCAAGGGAAGAACAGTAAGCAAAACCCTAAGTCTAGGCACATTGAAACTGGCTAAATTTTACAGTTTTAGAAATGGAACCAAAATTTTAAGGGTTCCATCATAACCTACTCCTACATCACCCCCGGATTCATGCATTACATGTGGTGCCTTCAACCTTTCACCAATGTCTAAATTTTCCTCACGAAGGAAAGGAGGTGATATTATATGCCAATCCTGAGCCCTTCCACTTTTGTACAAAATTGGAGGAGAAGTATAACAAAATCCAGCGTATACCCAACAATGACATATCTTTTCATTCATTCTCATATGTTGACTATTCCACACTGCCATCAACCTCAAGTAAGCCAACGTCAAGTGAGAAATCGAAAACTAAAACCAAGGTTCAAGTACTAGACAAAGGTAATTGAAATTATCACTTCAATTAAGAATTTTGCATTGAAATGATTCCACCAACACCCAAGGTTTATGGAGGCCCTAAGGAGATAAAATATGTTCAAGAAGTGACAATGGTATCCAAACCCACCATTTTCACCAAATGGGGGGATATGAAGGATGAAAATATATTCAAAGCTGACTTATCATCTATGATCTACAAAGAGGAACAAAAGGAACTAGAACAACCACAATCCCTTCTAATTGATCCTAGTAGTAAAGGCTACTAGTTAGCTAAAAACATGGGATATACTAGAATGCGTGGCCTTGGGCTACACAAACAAGGTAGATGTGAGCCTATCATAGTGGAACAGAGAAAGAAAAACATGGGACTAGGTTATGATTCAAAAGATGTGGTGACTCCAAAATCTAGATGTACCTCTTTTAAGAAACGAGCACCTTTTGCTAGTGTTAAGACATTGGATACTTACTTTCAAATAGATAATGATTTACCCATCGAGGACTTCTTTGAAAGTTTCACCATAAGCATAGCCCCTATCCAACTTATCAAAACTTTCCTAATGACTATTATTATTCTAGAACAAACTCTAATGAGTATCAATGGGATTTTCCTTCCTTTGTCACCTCAAGTGATGATGACCTAGACACCCAATGGGAAAATGATAACAAAGCCATATTAAACATCTCAACAACTTCGATAAGCTTTGTCAATACCGATGATAACGCCTCTTCTACCTACAATTGATAGATTGGGACCAAGAACAATATTCACCTATTTTGGATCAATTCCAAAATTATGAAGCAATCACAGTTTATGGGAATTCGAACTGACATACCTGCAGGAGACCATAAAGTAGGGTTCATCATGGAACTTGAATAAGAAGCATACTTTGATGGGGAGATTGTGTCCTCTAGTCACAAAAGTGAAAAAGATAATATAAAGATCAAAATGAGATCCCCTAGGGTAAGCTAGAATGTGGCTCTATCGAATATTAAAAAGAAGAAAATAAAGGATGAATCTGAAGGTGAAAACCTCCCAAAGGCACTTGATGATGGAGGATTCAATCTCCCTATATCTGAATATTAAGAGAAGTCAACACTCCTCATAGAAGAAGCAGATTCCATCAATATTGGCGCATCAGAGAACCCAAAGATCACATATCATGTGGTGTCACTTGATCCTGATGAGAAAGAGAGCTTCACAACATTCATCAATGATAGAAAGATAAAATTTGCATGGACCTATGCAGATATGCCTAGACTAGACCCAACACTAGTTGTACATCATTTGGTCGTAGTTCTAGTAGCTAAACCTATCAAGAAAAAACTAAAGAAAATGCATCCTCAAATAGCATTGTTGGTAAAGGTGGAACTAAAGAAGTTACTAGATGTAGGTTTTATCAGATCGATCGATTATCAAGAATGGATATCAAATCTAGTACCAGTGTCAAAGCCCACTGGGGGCATAAGGATCTGCATGGACTTTCAAGACCTGAACAAAGCTTTCCCAAAAGATGACTTCCCTCTCCCAACAATTGACATGATAGTGGATCTAACAAGACATGAGATGCTATCATTAATGGATGGTTTCTCCTAGTATAATCGGATAAAAATATCCCCTAATGATCAGCATAAAATGATATTCACTTGTGTTTGGAGGACCTTCCATTGGAATTTCATGTCATTTGGTCTAAATATTGATGCATGAGCAACCTATCAATGAGCGATGACAACAATCTTCCATGATATGCTACACACAATCATGGAGGACTATGTGGATGATATTCTAGTGAAGTATGTCAAAAGGGAAGATCACTTTACCAATCTTGTAAAGGTGTTTGATAGGCTAGAATAGTATAACTTGAGACTCAACCCAAAAAAGTGTGTTCGGAGTAACATCCAAAAAGATTCTAGGGTACATAGTGTCAAGAAGGGGCATTGAAGTAGATCTTGTGAAAGTGAAGGCCATACTAGAAATACCTCCACCGAAGACATTAAAGCAACTAAGAAGTCTCCAAGGGAAGCTACAATCTATCAAGTGATTCATTGCACAAATGGCAGACAAGTGTCACCCTTTTACCCATCTCCTACGCAAAGACATCACATTCAAATGGGATGGGAGATGTGACAAAGAATTTCATCAAATCAAATAATGCCTACTTACTCCTCTAGTCTTGATGTCGCATATTCTAGAAAAAGAAATGATACTTTATGTTCCAACACAAGTAGTGTTAGGAGCTCTCTTAGCACAACAAGATGATAATAACAAAGAACGAGCAACCTACTACATCAGTCGAACACTGGTGGGTTACAAGTTAAATTACTTTCCTATAGAAAGAGCATGTATCTCTATCATTTTTGTGACATAGAATCTGAGACACTATATCTTAAATAGAAAAGTAAATTTGATTTCAAAGGTAGACCCATTAAAATACCTATTAGAAAAAGCAGCTCTAACAGGAAAAATTGCTAAATGGGTAATGATTTCGAGTTAATTTGGCATAGAGTATGTAGACAAGAGAGACATCGAGGGATAAATCATACTAGACAAGCTAGCAGAGGCACCAAGGGAAGATCACCAAACTCTCACAGTAAACTTCCTAGATGAAATTATATTGCTGACAAAATAGACAAGTCATTGGACCTTGTATTTTAACAAGTCCCATTCTCAACATGGCTATGAATCAGGTATCCTATTTCTCACACCACAAAGAGATAGTATACCCAAGGCATACATAATTTCTTTCCCATGTACAAACAATATCTCAGAGAATGAATCCCTCATCATGGGACTCAAGATGGCTATTAAATGGAGGATAAACGAATTACAGGTCTACAAAGACTCTCAACTAGTAATCAAACAAGTGAATGATGAATACCAAATAAAAGACGATAAGATGATGTCGTATAAAAAGATGGTGGATAGTCTAAAGGAATATTTTGTCACAATAACCTTTCAAAAAATTCATCAGATCAACAACAGAGTAGTCAATTCCATGGAAACAATAGGTTCACTTCTTGATATTCCATAGAACATTCCTAAGTATGAATTCCTAGTGGATCAATTACTCATACTAGCATTCGATATCCCAAAATTAGAACTATTTTGTGCTTTCGTTGGTCCAAAATCACCATGGTACCAAGACACATTCAATTACATCTAGCATGGCATCATACCACTTGGCTTGACTAAATCCTAGAAAAAATACCTTTACCCATAGGACTTCCCAATTCACGATCCTAGGAGATACCTTATATCCTCACATTTTAGATGGTATGTTACTTTGATGTCTTAACAGAGAAGAAGTACAAACTACCTTACAAGAGGTACACAAAGGTGTTTGTGGGTCCCACTCTAGCGGACCTAATCTAGTCCAAAAATTTTGAGAACAAGATACTATTGGCCCTCCATGAAACAAGATTGTATTCAATATTCCCGAAAACACCATCAATGCCAGTAGCACAGTGACCTTGTTCATGTAGTAGCACAGGATTTGAGACCTATCACCACACCATGAAATTTTTCACAATGGGGATTAGACATGGTAGCTAAGATTTCTCCTCCTTCCTCTAACGGGCATAAATGTATCATTACCACAACTGAATACTTCACTAAATGGATAGAATCAACTCCATTGACCTATATCACTGGAAAATAGATATCAAAGTTCATTCAAAATTATCTAATTTGTAGGTATGGAATTCCTCAAACAATCATAACAGATAATGGAACCCCACTCAAGAATCAACACATCCAAGAACTTTATTCCAAGTTCTTTATCTAGCATAGATTCTCAACGCGCCCTACTACCCCCAAGAAAATGGTCAGGCAAAGCATCTAACAAAACTATCCTAAAAATACTAAAGAAGACTATCAATGACGTTGATTGTGATTGTCATTTGCAACTGAACCCAACTCTATGAGATTATCGAACCAATATCTGAACACCTATAGGTGCTACACCTTTCTCCTTGGTCTACGGATCAAAATATGTCTTACCTATCAAAGTTGAAATCCCCTCATTGTGAATCTTACTAAAAGGAATGGTCAGCAATGCAGAGTATCGGGTATCCAGATTAAATGAGTTGGAACTCCTAGATGAATGGTGTTTGAGCATGTTAAACCATCTTCAGGTTTATGAAAATCAGCTCAAACGATGCTATGATAAAAGGATCAAAGACAAAAAAATTCAAGTTGTTGACTTGGTACTCAAAGAGAATCAGAAGGTACAATTGAATCAAGATGGAAAAGGTAAGTTTGAACCCAACTGGTTAGGCCCATTCATATTACATTAAGTTATGGCTCTAGAGATTACCATTTAGATACTCCTCAAGGAGAACCCTTGGCCAAACCACTGAACATAATCCACCTCAACAAGTTCTATACTTGAAACATGTCAGAATACCCCAAGCAAAAGGGTAAAAAATCGAAAAAATAAAAAAGAGGAAAAAGAAAAAAAATAAAAAAGAAAGAAAACAGTAAAGAGAAATAAAACATTCTTTAAGCGAAAACCACTTTGTGGAATTTCTAGAATAGGTACCATAGTGAAAACCTGGCAAACAAGCACTATGTTTGAATAAGAACTGCATCAGTATCTATCAGCATTATCCAAAGCATCCACCCATTCATACCATAATAAAGCATGTGTCCAACCATGGCTCATTACTAATTTAGGAAAGTAGTCGTGTCTCAAAATAGGGGTCCCAAAGCTGGTCATGGATTAGATATTTGTGCATCCTATCATGGTTAAAACTATTAAAAAATCAAAAACATCTACAAAACAACAAAATAAAAATAAAAATATCAAAAAACAACAAAAATCAAAACAACTTTGGGTTATTTCTTCAACCAAAATTCTAAGATATCAACATTTGCTTGAACCTCATGGATAGTTCAAGTAGATTTCTCGCAACATATCCTCTAGAAAAAATAGAAGTGAAATATCAATCCAAGTTATCAACATTGTTTGGAATTCCAAAAACATGTTATGCTTTGAGTCAAAACAGTCAAACTACGTGGTCTCTACGTGTATAATGTAGGCAAGGCTTATTGGCCCACGAGGCCTTAGGTCAACTCCCTTAGGTGTCTATCATTCTTTATTTCAACTTAGTCAAAAATACAAAATCCAAAAATATTTGCAAAGATCAAAATAAAATCAAAAATCAAAAAATGCAAAAATCCAAAAAAATTTACAAAACGACAAAATCCAAAAACATTCAAAAAACAAAAAAAAAATCAAACCAAGTGAACTACAAGCCTCTTTGTGTACAACGTAGGCAAGGCTTATCTTTTATGAGACCCCGAGGCCCTAGGTTAGTCCCCTGAAAACAACAAAAACAACATCATAAAAACTCAAAAATACCAAAAATATCCTAACTTCATCATCACAATCCACAATAAAAAAATTCATCCATAATAAACAAATTGTCATCTTCACCCTTTGACAAAACAAACAAAACAAACATCAAAATCTAGAACTCTCAAGCAAACAATCATGAAGCTTTGATTACAAACAGATGAAAACAATGAAAAAGTATTAACTACCTATCTTTTGGACAAATACCCAACAACATCCTGAGATATTCCTTAACGGATTTTTTCCTACGATAGACATGATCAACAACGGATAATAGCCCCAACCCAAACATATATGGCAAGTGATATTGCAACTCTTTTTTTATCTTTTTTATAGTCTTATCTTTATGATTTATTTTATTGACTAATTCCCAGGATCTCTCGAGGATGTCCATAAGGATTTAGAGAAGAAGGAATGGGGGAAATTGAGCGTCATTTCAGTTTTTTGTTTGTAAGATTTTTTTTTAATACTACCATTGTGAATACTTTCTTTTTTGAGTGTATGGAAGTTGTTTTGAGACAATTTCTGTAGCAGTTGCATGTTAGGTGTTTCATACCTCTCTGTGTAACTGGTCTGAAAAGTTTTAACACAACCAACCATATATTTTAAACAAATTTTTTGTATGTCTGGTAAGAGCAATAATATTCTTTGTATGTCAAGTCAAATTCCACGCAATGGATACAAATTCACCTTGGTTACCAATACCCTGGTGCATCGTATATGTTTTCTACATCAAAAAGGATTGTTAAAAATGCGAAGTCTCCAAGCAAAGCAAAATCAACTCATCAATAACTAACAACATCAATTTTTTATCCATCATCAAATATATCTTCTAACTAACAGATCCACCTTGCATCACAATATTATTAGTACCACATCCATCCTGCATCCACAATGTCGTCAATACATATCATGATGATAATAAAGCAATGAAAACATCATGTACCATGTATAAGGCATACATCCATCATATATCAACATCCACCATATACATAATAAAAAATCATATGAAATAAAATATGATCAATCCATCCATCCACATCATATGCATACATCAAAAAATCATAAAAACATGTATAATCATGCATCATCATACATCATCATACATCATCATCCATGATCATCACCATAACACATAAATAAACCTGAATCAAAGCATGTATATATCATATATATCATCATCAAAAATGACAATGTCATGGTACATCATCAATGAAACATGTGTGATAGGATAAATACAAAAATATACATATATATGAGGCCTCAGCTAGGTCAATGAATATATATATATAACAAGTCATGTCTACAATAGGAGTCTCTAAACAATAAACATCATGAAGATCAAGTATAGTATAAATACTACTCAACCGAAGGAGGACTCTAAGGATCATGCTACAAATCAAACTGTCTAACTGAGTGACTACCAGACTCAACACTTGTAGCAATGCTAGGCTCACCAGACCACAACCATTGTTGTGCTCTACAAACAAAGGCATCATATAGTGTTTGACAATATATCACCCTCTGTCACAACTAATCTCACTCAGCTCAGATACTATCATGCTTTGCCCTAAGGTTGTCCCTCTCACTAGTAACAGTCTGCAACTATGTCTTAGCAACTAAACAATGCCAACTCTTAGTGTGTCTCTCTACCCAGAGGCCATCTCTCTCCTATCTAGTTGTTTCTTGCTCTATAGTGAGTGTAACAACCTACACCTCCATGGCCTATTGCTGCACTACCTCTGCATCTCTTGTAGTTGTCATCTAGGCTAACTGTACACCTCCATCTCCAAGTGGTGGAGGAGGAACAGTTCCCTATCCCTGATCCTGTTGCATCAGATCACCTTTTACATCATCCTACCTCACCCTAGTAAACTGGTCAACAATGATCTCGACACGTTGTCTCTCTCCTCGGAAACCTCTATGCCTATCCTACCCACTACAATAAAACTAGAAAGATTTATAAATCTCAAGGGAAGGTAAAGTGCCCACCATTGATCAAAATCAAGAGTAGTACTAGGATCTGCTAGACCCATTGGCCAACCCCACCCAAATGGGGCAAGAGCTTTGAAATCAGCAACAACGGCATCACAATCAACTTGAAGACCCCAGACACATACCTCTTTGGTGATCCGACCAAAATGAGCCTCATAGGCATCTAGAAATTGGCCCTGTCTCTCTCCAAACTTCCTACAAACCCTATTAGGTAGATATCTCTCTAATATAGAGCGCACATGACTAATCAATCATCTAGTATGTCTAAAATATGCCAACTACTCCTAATCGTTAGGCCATGCCTCACAATCCATATATGGTCTCCATACAAACTCTGATATATCATCAAAAATGTGACGCTAGTAGGGAAGTTGTTCGGGCGAGGTATAGTGAAGGAAATCTCCATAATGATAAGAATATGGGTCCCCAGCAGTACCATCCAATATACCATCAGGACGAGCAACTGGGATGTGCTCCCAGGCCCATACATGTAGAAGAGAGACACTAGTAGAAATAGATCTCTTGCCACGATACACAAACTCATGCATATCTCTGTACAAGTGGGCAAGGATATATGGACCCCATGTGTATCTAGTCCCATGCTTGAACATTTGCTCAATGCATATACTCCATCCCATAGGAAACTATCGGCCCTGCCTATCAAGAATGATGAGCCCCATGACCAAACCACAAAGAACAAGTGAAATAGGATCATCACTACCAACAAATTTAGAAAAGTATATCTTTGACTGGCAAACCTCTAGACGTCTCACACCAATTATGCGGCGCATAGCATGGGTACCTCATCGAACAAAATATGTAATAATCTCTCTATGAATGGGTATACAGAGGATCCTCCACACATCCTCAAGGGTGATGGTGGCCTCCCCAATAGGTAAATGAAACGATGAGGTCTCTAAGTGTCACCTCTCTGCAAGAGCGATCATCATTTCTCTATGACATTTGATGGTAGGCATGTATCAAATATTCTGCAAGCCAACTATATCTAAACCATCTTGCTCTAGCTCCTGAAAACCAACGATCAAATCGAAAAGATCTCACGTTCATCGCTCTCTCGATTGAAGTGGATTAAGAACTACCTGCAACCATTCAACTCATGATGTTATGGATTTACTACAAAAACACAAAAAAATCTCAAATGGCAAACAAATAGACTTAAAAATCTAAAACAGTCAAAAGCAGTAAGTTTTTATCAAAAGA
Organism: Sequoiadendron giganteum; assembly: GCA_007115665.2. Taxonomy (NCBI): domain Eukaryota; kingdom Viridiplantae; phylum Streptophyta; class Pinopsida; order Cupressales; family Cupressaceae; genus Sequoiadendron; species Sequoiadendron giganteum. Next base: position 571,736,289 of record CM021102.1, on the reverse strand, counting down.
GAGATTTTTTTTATCAAAATCGTTAAAAACAGGCGAAAGCGAGAATTTTTTTTAGCAAATGCGAAAATTATAAAAGCACAAAATTTTGACAAGAGCGAACAAAACGAGGCAAAAATATCAAAAGCGAAATTGTAAGGAAAAAGGTGAAAAACAAAAGTGAAACTTTATGTCAATTGCGAAAGTTTTGAGCAAGTGCAAGTAGAAAAATCAAATGCAACCCATTCACAAATACTAAATGTGCTGAAAATGATGCAAAAGTGAGAAAAACATGGAATTGACGCTTTTTCCTACTTTGTCTTCATGCATTAATTACATCAACACAGAAAGATGAAAATGAGAAATAAAAGGGTACATATCGGGGCACCGACGCCTGCAGGTCGTCCAAACTCGCGAATTACATCCGCACGATGTGGGGCTCCCTAAATCCTCACCATAGCTCCTTGACAATCAACAAATCAAGCAATCTAAAGGCAAGAATTTTCTATAGGCTCAAAGTGCAAATGAGGATAATTAAGCCCTAATTGCCTATTTAACCCTTAAAAACCCTTTTTTTTTACCTAGGAAAGCTTCCTAGATTGAAATTAGTACCTCTCGAGAACATCTGAACTATCAACAATTGACCTATAGGCTTAATTTTTTGCCCTCTACACATTGAAACTGAAATAAAATAGTGTCATGAGCTTGACCTCAAAATTGAAATTTTTGGCCAACCTCTCGAGGGGGCAGCCCAAATTCCTACCATCATTCCACTGACCGTCGGAGCACAATGGGGCATATAATTTTTTTAAAATATTGATCTTTACATCAAAATCATTGAAACAAAGAAACCAGTACTTTGTCTCAAAGAGGGGCAAAATGTAGACATGTAAAATTGACCTAACGCTTATCACACATCCTAAATGACAACTTCTCATCATCAACATTATTATCACCTAATATCATTGCATTCCACATCAATTGCATCAAAAACCCTAATTTCCTCTATTAATTGAATAATATTACATTATTTAATTAATTCACTTTTTTCAACTTTTTTTATGAATTAAATAAATTTCATTTATTTAATAGTCCTAAAAACCCTAATTTCCTTTATTAATTGAATAATATTACATTATTTAATTAATTCACTTTTTCATCATTTTTGACCAATTAAATAAATTTTATTTATTTAATGAAGTCTTAATCTAACTTTATTCCTCCTGATTAATTAAATAATGTCAATTATTTAATTATGTCACTAATTCACTTTATTCCCCTAAGTCAATTAAATTATTGAAACATAATAATTTAACTATGTCACTTTCCCCTAAACTTGAATAATTAAATAAATTATTCAGAACATCATCAAAAAGGTCAATCAAATAAATACCACTTTGTTGCAAAAGTCAAACTTGATTTGCACGTTCAACTCAAAAGGATTAATTAATTATCCTCACCCACTTTCATGATTGAGCAAATTACGATCCCCCGATTGCTCACTTTGATTGGTTGACTGATCCATCTATTTCCTAACAGATAAATCTATTCTTCAATCCCATAGATTATTGAATCTATTTCCTCAATCCCACTGAACACTCAAAATGGTTTCTTCAATCACACCAATTACGTAATCAATTTGCACTAATTATTCTTGTCTATTTCCTCTCAACATCTTTTGGTCGTCGATCAAGATATTCTACTATGCAATCTTGAGCGTTCATTTCGAAACACAAATTATATTTAACAAACCTCTTTCCTCTCAAAAAGGATCAGAGAATCAACCTATTTTATACAAAGAAGTAATGCCAAGATCCTAATCGACATTGGACAAAGCTTCAACACACACACATTCTTCAAAATTTTGCACGCAATAATGGAGACTTTGCATTGATACAAACAACCCAACATCTTCACGAACACACTTCGACACAGGATGGTAAAGCTATTTTATTTTGAATTCATTGTTATTGTGTTGCTTCAATTTTTTTCTTGAATTCTTGATTTCATAGTTACATTTCATGAGTAATGGGTATGAATATTTAGCATTTTGATTGATTAGATTTGTTTATATTCTTCAATTTGATCTCATCGCATGATCTTGATTTCCCCCTTACACAACATCAATGATGGTTTCAAATCGATTAGAAAACCCCAAAGGAGAATGAACCTTGCAGCTCGAGATATAGTCAAATCAGAATTACAAAAAATATTGGATGCAAGATTTATCTATCCTATCTCTGAAAATCAATGGGTGTCTCCACTAGTGATTGTACCTAAGAAAGGAGGGAAATAGATAGATTATGTAAACTACCATGAGTTGAATGATGCGGCTAGGAAAGACCACTTTCCCCTTCCATTCATTGACCAAGTACTCTATTCATTAGTAGGCAAGAAGTAATTTTCCTTCTTGGATAGATTTAGTAGTTACAATCAAATTAAGATAGCCCAAAAAAGACCAGGACAAGACATCTTTTGCATGCCCATTGGGTACATATGCTTATTTTGTCTTGCCATTTGGGCTATGCAATGTACTAGCCACCTTCCAGAGGGCAATACTGAGCAATTTTCAGAATTTTCACATGATTCCATGGAGGTTTACATGGATGATTTCACAACTTATTGGAATACCTATGATGAAGCACTTGGAAATTTGGAGAAGGTACGAAAGAGATGTCAAGAAAATAACCTGCCCCTAAGTCATGAAAAATGGTTCATGATGATGATAGATGGGATTGTTTTGGGACATTTTGTGTCCAATAAAGGAATTCAAGTAGACCCTAATAAAATTGAGGTGATATAAACACTCCTTGTGCCTCAAAGATGAAATGATGTTAGAAGTTTCCTTGGCCATGCTAGATATTACAAAAGATTTATCCAAGATTTTAGAAAAATTGTAGCTCCACTATTTGTCCTATTATCTAAAGATGTAGAGTTTGAATGGAAATTTTCTTGTCAAACTACATTTGAATCTATCAAGCTAACACTAACTAAGACACCTATCTTGAGAGGGCCAAATTGAAATATCCCTTTTCATATTCATACAAATGCTTCTAATTTTGCAATAGGAGCAGTGTTGGGTTAGAAGGAAGAAAACAAAGAGTATGCCACATATTATATCAACAAAAATATTCAAGGGGTTGAACTCAATTATACAATGATTGAAAAGGAGATGTTAGCAGTGGTTCATGCAATTAATAAATCCATACATTACATTATAGGGTATTCAATTTCCATACACATTGATCATATAAAAATAAGGTATCTCATGAACAAACCAGTGGTTAGTGGCAGGCTTGTCAGGTGGTTACTGTTACTGCAAGAATTTTACATTACCGTTACTGCAAGAATTTTACATTACCATTTTAGATAAGCCAGGTAAAGCCAATGTAGTGGAATATTTTCTATCTAGAATAGCAACCAAATTAGAAGAAGATTTTGTTGATGACTCCTTCCAAGATGAGCATTTATTTTATCTATCTCTTCATACACCTTGGTATGCAGATATTGCCAACTATCTTGTAGCAGGAAAGACACCACCCCATTTCTCACCAAGGGAAAGAAGAAATTAGTTCAGAAGATTTTTCCCTACTCATGGATAGCTAGATACTTATTCTACATAGGGCCAGACAACATAATGAGAAGATGCATTCAAGAAGATGAAGTATGTGATATCCTTAGAGCATGCCATGATGAACCCTGTGGGGAACACTTTGCAACAAAGAGGATAGCTCTTAAGATTTTAAATACTATCTATTATTGGTGAACTCTTTATAAAGATGCAGTAAAATATACCAAGATTTGTGATAGATGTCAAATAATGGGAAGTCCAACAAAAACAGATGAAATTCCATTGCAACCACAACTAGCAATAACACCATTTGAAAAATGGGGACTAGACTTTATTGACCCCATCTCACCAACATCAAACAACAAAGAGTACATATTGATATGTACAGATAACCTTACAAAATGGGTAGAGGTTAAGGCTTTACAGTTTGAAAGAGACGAGAATGTGGAAAAGTTCATCTATGAAGACATATTCACAAGATATGGAGTTCCAAGAGAAATTTTCATAGACCAAGGACCTTAGTTTACATCAAATCTGATCACAAAATTAGTTCAAGAATATGAGATTGGGAACAAAAATTCAACACCTTATCACCCTCAAGCAAATAGGCAAGTGGAAGTCACCAATAGGTAAATTTAAAACATCCTCACAAAGATAGTGCAACTTCATAGGAAGGATTGGGTAGCCAAGTTACTTGAGGTAGTTTGGGCTTATAGAACAACTTGGAGGACCATAATAGGCTTTACACCAGATGAATTAGTGTATGTTAAGAAGACAGTACTTCCTATAGGATTTGAGTATAAGAAATTGATGGCATCAACCAAGTTGGGCATGGATTTGTCAATAGCATAGTAAGAGAGATTGCATAACCTAAATGTATTGGATGAAATAAGAATGGAAGCCATCCACCACACTGAAGTTATCTAAAAGCAAAGGATTTGTTTACATGATTAGTTTATTAAGACACGAGAATTCAGTGCAGGTGATTGGCCTCTACTTTATGACTCCAAATACAAAGATTACAAAGGGAAATTGTAAACTAGATTGCTTGGGCCATATGAAATAAGCACAATCTTTCCAAATGGATCAGTGCAGCTACAAAAATTTGATGAAGTAAGGGTCTCATTACTAGTCAATGATCACAAATTGAAGTTTTATAAGAAACCATTGCAAAAGGATGAATTCCTTCTTACATTACAACAACAGTTTGAATATGACATGGAAGATTTAGCAATAAAAACAACCAGCTCTACAAATGTATCAGTGGACGTAATACATAGCTCGCCCATTGATCAAGTATAATTTATTCACATATTTCATGTGCACACACTACATAGGTGACAATGAACAATTTTTCGTTTCTTCAACTAGTGAGCAGATGCAGAAGGGACCTGCAACAACACAAACCAAAAACAAAGGGACATGTTGTTACATACACCCATGGAATTCACATATCCATCATAATATATATCCATCCATATTGCATTTACATAATCTTTTTTGCACATGTAGTAATATACATGTCTACTTCATTCTATCACATCATCTTTTCATCTCTACCACACCCCACAATAACTATCACTTCACTTGAAGTGTACTCTACACAACCTTTTATTTTCATCCATCACTCTAGCCTAATACCCACATGTCACACAATCACTTCATATCATAAATGCATGCAATTCATATCCATCATGGCAAGTCTTTTCAAAAATTACTTGCATCTTGCAATTTAGCTTCTACACACACATTGCAAATCAATTCAAATAATAACTCTAGATACACTATGCTTTCACAATAATAATTATCATTTAAGCTTAAATTGACTCTATCTATATTTATTGATTCATTCAAGCATGATAAATAGCTTATTTTAAATTTCCACTACTTCCCATTTATATCTTTGTCATATCCGTACAAGCTAAGTGTGGACACTTGTTGGAATTGGCATTATTTGTCATTGATGTCAAAGGTCATGGAGACAAGACAAAGGTTTGGTGTAGTTCATGTTGATGAATTTTGTTGGTGAGTTTATGTTGCTCTTGTCAAAGAGTTTTTGATGTCCACATTTGGATTTATCTTTGATGTTTAATGCTATTTATTGTTACAAGGTAGTTGATGTCGATACCATTATTTGTTACAAAGTCCTTGATCCCATGCTTTCTCTTTCAACAATAGTTAAGTTGCTTCATGGTGTGTAAGGTTTTTTATAGAAAGGTGCAAAGGATAGGTTGATGGACTTATCTTTAATGTTCACCATGGATTGGAGAGACAGGGTATGATAGAGTGAAATTCCCATCATGCAAAGACAAGACAGATTCCATAGATAGGTGCATGAGATGCCAAATGTGATAGTGGATATGTTGATATACAATACCAAAATTTTGATTTCTCATGTTGATGTTCAGTGCCAACAGTTTCATTTCATGATGTTTCAATTTCTTGGTTAAAGAATAATCATTGAGAAAAATTGCAAAATCCAACTTTGGTGAGGATTAGAGTTGCTACCTTCATAACATAGGTGCATTATATACTATGGTTTATTGTTTATAAGGAATATTTATGCAAAGTAATAATATTTTTGCTATATTTGATTGGTGACTGCCTATATTTGGTGAATAGTCACTTTAGTGATGTTTTAAGGGTTTTTAAATTCATTGATGACTGGGCCCTATCTTTTGGTTCACTAGTTTAGCAAGTTAATGACTCATATCATACTGCTCGTTATAAAATAATTGGCTACAATTCAGTTTACAACTTGGAGGGATTTGAAGATCTAAGGACCTCGTTCAAAACTAAAAATGATTTCCCAATGCATGAACTTTGACAGGCATTTCGATGTCCTAGTTTTTGTAACAATCTTTCTTTGCACACCGTTTGTATAAAGGATGAATTCAAGTTCAATACATGGTTTTTTTTATGAGAAGATGTGCTCTATAAAAATACCTATGAAGATGCAAAGGTAGATCACTTGATCAACATTATATAGAAGTTTGATTTTTTTCCTTTGTATGATAATGCTCTTTCAAGTGTGATCTCTTCTCTGCACAAGTTCAATGTGATAAGAGAAAGATTACAGGTGACTTAAATGTGAAAAGGTGTCTTGAATAGTTTGTGAATGCTCTATACAAGAGGTCGAATAATGGTGTGTCTGAAGGGTATTGTTAAAGTTTGTATATATAAAATGTAAACATGACTTTGTAAAAGCACATTATTGTTGTCAATTGTCATGTTTCAAAAAAAATTATCAATCAAGGTATATACAGAACAAAGTTTACAGTCAATGCTAGTCATTCATGGTGTGAAGTCTGTAGAGAGGTCTTTGATTATGTATTGAAAGGTTGAATACTTCTATTTGATGTGTTAAGGAGAGTCCAGTGAATATTTCTTTGTTTATGTATGAAAAAGGGTGTATCGTTGTAATGAGAAACAAAGAAGAGGAGAGGTAGTTTTGAGACTTGGTTTTTTTATTGATATTTATGTGAATAGGGAGGATGGTGCTTGTATAAATACAGTTGCAAAGATAAATCATTTGAGTAGTGGATTCTATTGAAAAAGAGTAACCCTTTGGTTGAATATTTCTTCTGAGTTTATCTAGGGTGATGTATGTTTACTAGTGAGGCATACAGAATAGCCAATGAGGCATAAATTGTAACCAGTGAGATTTTGTTTTTCCAGTGAGGCTTAATGAAGTGGATTTTTCAGAGTGTTTATTTCTCCCTATATAGGTTTTTCCACTCATAAATATTATGTTGTGGCTCTTCTTGATTTGTGATCTATTTGTGTCAGGTCAATCATATTTGTTCAAGCTTTTTAGTCTTCACTTCATGGTGCTTCTCTCAACATTTGAATATCTATGATACTTGAAGTTTATATGCATAAATTTGTGATGATTAATTAAGTTAGACTTGATTTATAACTTGAATCGCTGATTCAGCCACCCTCTTAGTGATTATGTACTCCAACAATTAGCAGACTTAGTTGAGGGGAGGTTATTCAAGAATTATTCCTCAATTGTTTTTCCATTTCAAACATTTTTTTGTCATTTTATTTTCCACCATCACCAAGATACAGAGAGCTTAGCAAAGGAATTTACAGTTGTATTTGGGTGTTAGCATACAACAAAGCATAAGAAGTGTAATTAGGGTGATAGAACAAGAACATAACAGAGAAAAATTGTGAATTAATTGTGAAGTGACTATGGAATCACAAATCATTATAATGGGAGGTGATATAATACACAAAGAACCAACAACACATAACCAACTGCTAGATGATAGACTATGTTTTCCCATTTTCCAACAAGCTAGCTAGTTACAATATTTTCTTAGGCTCACAAAATTTAATGAGGTTATGACCCAACATTTTGTAGCCATATTGTAGAATGATGAAGTTGTTGTTAGGGGCCTAAGGATAGATGCCTCAAAAGCTATTATAACTGAAGTATCTGGATTGCCAAGGATAGTAGAAGAATTCCCAGTTAGGGAAGATGTCATTGCTACCCAGCCAAGAGAAAACCTATATTCTTCTTCCCAAGGTACTAAACGATTGTTTTTATCTTGGCTTTGGGCTTCAATTTCTTCTTATATAGTTAAATATTTGACCTATGATGGGAGACGATCATTGTTATATACAGTTCATTTCAATTTGTTAAGTCATCTTCGCCATGATAGACATGTAAATGTTCCTAATTTCTTGGACAATCTATTAAAGAGAATTTCGTCTAAATTCAAGAGGAAAAGAAACAATACAAAATTGTCTCATTTTTGTTTGGTTACATTGTTGATAAAGAGGAGTCTTAGGGCTCAGTTTTCAAATATTTATTGGGGAGTTTTTCTTAATTGTAACAATATCAACAGTATCCATGAAGTGCCTAATGAGGATAATAGGTGTCAAGAACAAATAATAGAACATATTGCTCCAAAGGAGGAAATACCCTCTGGCTTCCCTACTGCAACACCTACCTACAACATGAGAGAGCCAGAGGAGCAAGGTTTGTATAAAAATCATCCTGTAGCCTCTGTTGAGCAACCCATAGTAGAGAGAAAATAAGAAACCCTTGTTTCAAAGAGACTGTAACAATGGGAATTTTTCTAGGTTTAGCAATATCATATGCAGAACATAAAAACCCAAAGTAAATAATGAAGTGCAAAGGAATAGATGAACAATATCATAGATTGTCTTCATCCTCCATGACTAACCTCCATTACACCTTCTTAATTTGCTGAAAATAAATTGTTTGCCCTCAGATTTAAGAAGAGCAAGCCAATAGAAATGACAAGCCCTAAGCAAATATTGAAGGATTTGACAAAATGTATGCAATACTATGTCCTAATGCAACTAGTAAGCATTTACCATGTCTAAGCTATGTCAAATGAAATCTAAATATGCTATGACAAATGAGAATAACAATACTAAAATATGAAAAATGCAAAATACAAGAGATAAGAGATGAAAATGTCAGATGATAAAATATGAAAATGCAAGATGTTCAAAATGAGACCAAAATTGCTCTTTTATAGAAGATGCAATTTTGTGTGAATGGCCAAGATTGAAAGTTAGTAAATGCCCTAGAATTAATGGACAAGATTCCATATAGCAACCCACAATTAGGGTTAGGGCAACATTAGGTCAGATTCGAAATAAAGGGTCAAGATTGATTTTTAGAAAATCAAATCAATGGTTGACAATGCATGTGACAAGAGATTCTGGGCACAAAAAACGAAGTCATTGGGGAATCAAATAATAATTTAAAATTATTTAATTCAAGAGGGGATGTTGACTTTTTGAATTAAAAATTATTTTAATTCAAAAGGGGTGGGGTCATGTGGCAGTAAATAATTTAAATTAAATTATTTACTAAAAGAGGGAATTTATAAAGTGTGACTTATTTTAAATAAATAATATTTATTTAAAATGAGCACAATAAAAGAGGAGAAATTAAATAATAAAATTATTTAATTTAGGTGCTGGGACTTATTTTAAATAAATAAGATTTAGAAGAAATTAAATAAAAAGAGTTATTTAATTTAGGTGGGAATTAAATAATAAAGATATTATTTAATTATAGAAGAATGTGACAAAGGGAACCTTTTAAATTAAATATAATGATTTAATTCAAAATTCAAGAGAGTGGACCAATATTAAATAAATAAAATTTATTTAATTTAGGAGAGAAGAGGCTAATGAATAATTAGATAATTAAACATAATTATTTAATTATAGTGGAAGATAAGACTTTATTTAATTTTTGAAAGAAGAGGACCTAATTAGTGATATAATTAAATAAATAAATAAAATTATTTATTTAATAATCAGGAAGATATAATGGACAAAGATAATTAAATAAATTAAGAAAATTATTTAATTATAGGAAGACATTAGACAATTAGTAACGCATTAAATAAATAATTAAAATTTATTTATTTAATAATCATGAAGAATGAAAAGATATGAATTAATTAAATAATTATGAATTATTTAATGAATAGTTGAAAGTGAGTCAGAAACATAATTAAATTGTCCTAATTAGGGTTAGAAGAAGAGCTTGTAGGCTTAGGTCATTTTTATGTGTCTACAGAGACCACAAAATGGAAACAAAAGAAAAGGTGGAGCTTCTTCTTCTACACCTGCAAAAGCGCAGAAGAAACCCACACAATTTGGGAGGTAATCACATTGCCTAAGGAAGAAGGGGTCCATGAGAGGATCAATTAAAAAGTAGGAAGATAATGTTATAAAAATAGAAATAGATAAAGACTCGGAGGAGAATTTCTCTGGTGGAAATGTAAATACACCAGTTGTACAATCAATGTACTTTACTACCACTTTCAAACCAAATTCAAAAGATTATTTATGGCTAGTAAAATGAGAAGGAGATCCCCAATTAGCCCTAGTTTTGAATACACAAGTGTAATAGGGGATGAACAATTTTTGGAAAAGATGAACTTTTTATTGAACAAAGGAATGTTAGCAAAGAATTATAGGAAGCAATGGAAAGAATAAAATAATTGGAAGAATTGTTAAAAATAAATTAACAAAAAGATAGTGAGAGGGATGCAAGAATTAAAGAATTGGAGGAGAATCTCTATAAGTTTGAGCATGGATCGAAATTGGAGGTACTGGCACAACTTGCTATAATAGAAGCAAAAAATAAAGAACTAGTATCCCAAGGCCCAATTCATTAGATCATAACCCCCATTGGCCAACTATGGTGTCCTTGGGTGTGGAGCTTTGGAGAAGAACACAAGAATTCTCCCAAAAAGAAAGAGTGGACAAGGGAGAAAATGAAATGATTTCCAATCACACTGGGGCATTAGAAAAACAAGAAAATGAAGTAAAAAGGTTGAAGGTAAAAATTGAGGATATTGTAGACAAAATTGCACAATTGCTAAAGCTCAAGCCGCCTGCTAGGGTTTATGCCTTATTTCTACAAGATTTTTTTTGAATTTTTAGTTTATCCAATTAATTAGTGACCTTATAGAAATGAACAAGAAATTCTTGTTTTTAGAAAATTTTCATGATTCCACACCTGAAATGCAAGATCGGCTTTGTGAATTCTACCTACACAATTATATTATTTCAGATGAAATTGCCTAGAATCCCTTGATTTTTATAGATCTATAAATATTTTGCCTCCTATATCAGAAATGAACAAAAAAGGGGCCAAATTTTACAAGAATACAATGAAAAGGAAAAATCTATTGCTTTGCAACTCAAAAAAGAATCAATGGATCCCAATACAGTCATAGAAGAGTGGATAGAACTTTTGGATTACAAAGGTGTGGAAACGAAGATAATGAATATCATAGAATAGGATTATGTGAGGATGAAGAAATTAGCTACAGGATCTATTAATACAGCCTTCAAATTTGTGCAAAAAGGATGAGAAAAGCTAACACCTGAGTTGGAGAAAAAGGAGCCACACTCCCTTTATAATTTTGTAGTCATTGTCTGAAGATCTCATAAGTACATAGACATTTCAAGGATATATGGAGTTACATGGTTTCCACTCATCTTTCATCCACCTATTCTCCTCTTTCCAATACCACATTGGACGGGGAAGAAACATGGGGAGGAAGAAGTAGCAAAGAACACAAAACTGGCAAAGCTTGCGGATCAAAAAGGCTATTATCTGAAACAAAAAGAGGGAGTTGACATTGTAGCTAACTTCAAGAAGATATCTCTTCACTATAACCTCTGGTCTTAAACGTTGCTTGAGGACAAGCAAAAAATTTATTTGAGAGGAATGATGGGTCTAGATAATGGCTAGTTTTTCCTTCATCAGTTATTCTTTTATCATTTCATTTGCTAAAGTTTCACAAACATTTTCAAGACTTCATACATCTTTCATATGTCTTTTATGCACTTTGACAAACCTAAATATGTGGAAATATAAATATGATATATTGATATATGCTTGTGTGGATGTATGAATGTTCATAGGATTTAGTATGTTTTTGTAGTTTAATTGTGATTGTTAAAGATGTGAATTCTTTGGTAGCAAAACTAACATCTTGCAGCCAAGAAGACTATAGCCCATAGCAATTGGATTTTGGGCCCACACGAAAGGACTATGGACGATTATAAGGGAGAGCTAGATAATTGAAGAATGACACTTCCAGAGGGAAGCGAGGGTGGCTATTAATTAGTCAGCTATGAGTCATCACAAATGCAATTTGATCTACCAATAAGACAACTGGAAGAAGAAGTCTATTTTAATTAAGAGTAGCCCATGACATGATAATTTCCAAGAAACATGTTCCTGCCATGGCAGTTTACTGTTACAAGCATAGTCCTAGTTTGATTTTCCTTCTTCTATTTCATATTTATGGTTTTATATTCCAAAGACTTGCTCTCTTCCTCTCCTTGAGGGAGAGTGGATGTATGCATTAATGTTCTATTTTTAGTCATTGATGAATAAGACTCCTCCCGAACCTATATATTGGGATATGTGGTTGAGGAGCAGATCTAGTGGTATTAATAGTATGGTTGTTTTTACGAGTTAATAGTAATTATTAGATTTTTTGTTATCAAGTTGCAATAGATATGTATTTTTGAATGAAAAATATTTTATAAATTTTTGTCAAACTGTAAGAAGTTTAGTTTTTATGCAATAAAGGAGTTTAGTTCTATGTCATGAACTGTTGATCAACTAGCACATATTTGATATCTTTTGTGAGCATAGAAACTCAGGAAAGGGCCACTCGAGGTATTGCCAACCCACCTTATTTTTTGTTACTAAATTAGACGCTACATTACTGAATTTATTTAAGATAGGTTTCCAATTATATGCATGTGAATTTCATGAATGATATTCTATAGCATGAATTACATTGAGTTATTCTCTGGAGAAGTTAGAGGTCAGAAGTTAGGAGTTAAAAGATAGAAGTATTAGTTAGTTGCAAGTTCAAATTTAATAGTTAGTAGTTACAATATTAAGCAGTAAGTAACCCCAACATAAGCAACAGATTTATGTTAGTTCTTATGTTCAACAGTTTCATGCTTTACTTCCTTTTCTAGTTTTTATTTTTTCAATACATGTGTGACCACCTATGTTTCATCGATATAGGGTGTAGAAGGATCCTTGAATGCACATATAGTGCCAAAACTGTGAAAAGCTTACGAGCCCTGGTTGATAATTAAATGAAGCCTTTTGTGAAGGTTTTGTGAACTGTCTAGTTAGGAAACCATCCTCTGAATTGTGTCTTCTTTCAAACACCAAGTTAATTAGATGTTAGAAAGGCCTTACAACTTCCTTAGTAGAAAAGGCATCTAGAGGGGGAGCAAATAAATCTAGACTATCTATAATAAGTGTGGATGTATTAGAGGAAGGGAACATGAATCAAGGGAAGTAGAAATCCTATTTATTCTTATTAAATTAGGGTGTTTACCTTGAGAGGTGGAAGGGCAATCTCCAATCTGACCTATAGTAGAGTTGTGTGGATTGAGCTCTAAAGGGATATTGATACCTTGCTTGTTATGACCACAACCATTACCATTGTATATAGTTTTAGAGAGAATCTTGAAACCTAATCCATAATGAGATTACAACTCCATAAAATATGGAGGATCACCATTGGTGGCATAGTCAATGTGAGAAGTGTAGTCACATGAATCGTCAAAATTGATATTGGAAGTAGTAGAATTGTTTATTTTTGTAGTTTGAGAAGTTGGGAAGGAATTTTTAAGAATATCAAAGTGAGGGGTTGAATTTATATTCTCCAACAAAAGAGGGTGTAAAGTTTAAAGAACCCCAATCATCACCAATGCATGCATTAGAAGTAGATGAAGAAAGTGAGTTAGTATTGACATCTTGAACATGAGTTGATGATGGTGCAAAAGGTTTTGGAAAGGAAGAAGGTATTAAATTATGAAATGTAGAAGTAAATGGATGACTGAGATGAACTTTTTGCCAATACTAAAAGGGATCATGTTTGTTTGTATTGTGTATGCTTTATTATTATGTATAAATTTTATAAAGTTGTGTAAGGTAGATGAGACCAAATCCATTGTGTATCCATTGTCAATCGAGAAGAAGGTTACACGATACAGAATCCTGACATTACATATACTAGCATAGGTAGAATAACATGTCCTAGTTGAATAAGAAACATAACTATGTATCAATAGCTTGGTGACCAAAATTCCTAAAACCCACAAATAGCTAAAGTAGGAGAGAGAGAAGAAGGATCAACATTAATGTGATGTAACAAATCAATACCACAAACATTGAGACCTTATCCAGGATCAATGAGGGTACATTTAATATCTATGTTATTAACAACAATAAGTAGAAGAGGATCATACTAATTTTTTACTTCAATAAGAGGAAGTTCATATTGTTGGAATACAATACTTTTAGTATTAGATCAAATACATTCAATTGATTAATTGACATCATTTCGTGTAGCATAAGATGGCATAAGAATATTTTGTAAATCTTCATGAAGATGAACAATAAGTGGGAGAAGTTTGTAGAAGGTCCTAGAAAGATCTTAGTAGGATTAACATGTAGCTACTCAATAAGATCATAGTATCCAAGATTCTTTGGAAGAGGTTTAAGAGAAGATAATAAAATAGGTGTAGAAGATGACAAAGCAGTTGAAATATCTTGTTTGTTTTTATGATTATTGTATGTGTGGGCCATTGAATTAAAATTATTGGCCACATGAATGTTTTTCAAAATTTAAGCAACATTTTCAGGGTGTCGTACCCTTCACAAGGGGCCCTAGGGCCAAAGAAAAAAACATAGTTCAAAACAGACTTTGAACTATAGAACAACTAGGAACAGTTGTTTGACTGCTAAGGAAACAGCAGACAGACAGCTGTAGAAAACAAAGAAATCAAGCGACCCCAAAAACAGAGGGGTCAAGGCTAGCTCCCCGAGCCCAAGTCCGAGAAGCAGCCACAGAATTTTTCTTTCGAAGAACCATCGTCCAGGGGGGCTCAGAACTAGGAATCAAAGAGAAAGGTGAGAGGAGCGGCTCCACCCCAGCCACCATAGGAGAAGAGACACCATGCAGCGAGGAAGTCGGTAACGAGACAGTAGAGATCGAATCAAATAACGGAACAATAGAGGCTCCCAACAAAGGCTGGACAGGGTCTGACAGAGCAGCGACAGCAGGTGCAGGGACAGGCACAACAGTGTCAGCAGAATGGTCCAAAGGTGGTTCCACGAAAGAGAGATCCGGGAGAGGAGCAACAACCACAGGGTCATCCTCCTTGGATGAACCACTCGAAGAAGAACCCACCGTGAGGTGATCCAGGAGAGCATCCTTCTACCAAGACGCAGTGCCCTTGCGGCGAGCAAGAGGACAAGCTGAGGCCAAATGACCCACCGAAAAGCATCTCCTACACCGAAAGGGGAGACCCTCATAGTCCAAGAGTTGCTTCCACGGTCTGTCCTCCACCAGCAACACGACATTCCCAGGAAGAGGTTTGGAGATGTCAAGATCGACTAACAACCGAGCAACAGTAGTATGCCCAAACTCCCTAGTTGTGGAATCCACCATTACAAAACGACCAATGACATTGCCAATGGCCTCGAAACAAGATTCCTCCCAGAACTAAAGAGGAAGATTTGGCAAGCGAACCCAAACAGGTCTAGTGTTCAAAGGCTCCGTAAGAGGGTTGAACGAACGAGAAGAGGGCCTGATGGCCAAGGAATGAATACCCCACATCCAACCCCTATCCAGGACTCAGTTCCTCTCAAGAGGGGAGGCAAATGTAGCAATAAAGAAACCCCGAGCACTGGGGTAGAGCTCAATGTCTCCAACAACCAAAGGCTTCCAAGAACCCGAAACCCAGCCGTGGAGGTCCGGAAGAGAGGGTCACAAGCCATTGAATCTGCACACCACGCCAATTTTTGAATAATAGTCTTCATTGTCCACTATCTCAGGGCCGCAAACGACCACCGAAGAATCCCTGGCACAGGGCAGAGACCGACCAGAGGGACGAGAACCCACCCTGGCAGCATCCGAAAATGATTTTGCCAAACCAGAAGGGCCCCCAACAATAGGCCCCACTGAGGCAACAGCAAGCGCACTCCCACCATCTATCCCAGTCACCAGCGACCTAGCAGACCCCTTCTTGCGCATGCACGGGACTCCACCAGCAGTAGGACCCCCACAGGGCACAACCCCACACCTGACAAACACGCCACCACCAACAGCCAACGGCGAAGACAGAGCAGGCAGAGGAGGAAAAGGAGGAGTGGAAGGCTCGACAGACACCCCGGAAGCCAAAAGACGCTGGGCAGGGGAAGAAACCACCGCCCCAATCTCAACCGTAGCAAGAAGCGGAGCCACATAGGCCGTAGTCCCTAACCCATCCACACTATTAGCCATTGCAAACCGGGGAGGAGCTGAAGGAGCCTGAGGAGGAGCCGTTGGAGCAGCGCCTAATTCAAATTTTCGCCGCACAGAGCTCATTTTGTTTTTCCTATTGTTTTAAAGATTTTTGGCTATTTGAACATAATAGCTATTTGAACATAAAGATTTTAGAAACAATGGACTTAGCTATTTGAACATAATAACTTAGAGGTTGTGGTGTTTTTGGAACACCCTGAATGGTTATTATAGGTTTTTAACTTCTTTTTTTCTTGATGATGGTAAACAAATGTTTTTTATTTCTCAAGCACTTGAGTAGAGCCAAAAACAAATAAATTATTAATTAAATTTTTAAAATGTCCGTTATAAGGAGTAATAGAAGTCAAAATGGATGAAGTAAAAGGTAAATAAATATAGTTTTTAATAGGAAATACATGTTCAAAATCATCAAGAATTTCATCTAACATATCAAAATATTCTTTTCAAAATATATTATTAAATACATTAAAAATTTTGAGGAAGAGATTCAACATGATTGGATAACATTCATTCACCAAACAAGGAACAAGATGTAGAAAACCGCAAAAAAAATAAGTGGTGTAGAAGGCCATGTTCGCCAAAATGTAATGGAAGAAAAACTAGATTTGACTAAATATTTCTACTCTTAATTAAGTGATTCCATTATTACTTCAAAATGAAATGTCTTTTATCTAATACAAAATTAGAGAGAAATTATATATGTTTTTTAATAGGGGAAAAAAAAGTTTTGATGGAACCCAAAACCCATTACAAACAGGTTTTGAAGGGACCTGAAACCCTATCCAAGTAAAGCATGTTGCTAAAAAGATAATCTGCGGACCAACAACAACCCAAAATAAGTTTAAAAGAGAATTGGAACTAAAATATTCTTTAAAAAAATATTTATTGAAGAAAATACAAAAAATATCATCAATGAATGATATAATTTTTTTTAAAAAAATTGATAACCAAAACATTTAAAAATCATAGAAAGATTTGGCATCAAATGTTGAAGCTCCTTGCCTAGAACACTAGTGCATGACGTATATGTTGTGCATCACATTATCGTACATACAACAATCACACTAGAAAGTCTGAAAATGTATGGATTTTGAGCAAGATCTAGTCTAACCTACAAATATACAAAACTAGAGAAAAATGTTGGAGTTGTTTAGAGGTGTGTCTCAATCAAACCCTTGATTTGTTCTTTCAACCTCCATGAATAGCCAAGATAAATAAAATGATTAAAAGTGTGTGTTCGTACTCCTAAGTGCATTAAGGAATAAAGAGCAATAAAATAAAATGATAATCATAACGGTGTCAACCTTGGTCTACAGGGAAAACCACCATTGCAAATGAAAGAATGATAATAATAGATTTTGATTTACACCAATAAGCTTGCCCAACAAATGAAGAGCAAGCAATATCAAAGAATAACCAATATTATTGATCCAATCAAACAATATTACTAGAAATGAGACATTTCTCAATAGATTTGAAAGATGTGCAAGTTGTGTATTCCATGTTGAGAGGTTCAAATAGCTAATAAGAGAGAGAATACTAAGAATCTTGTAGTTTCAAAAGAAATTTTGATAAGATTTTTCCCAACACAAGGAGGGAGAAAAAATAGAATTGTGGAAGATGAAAAATCCTTTTAAAATGGGAAGACATATGGTTTTTTTTTCTTGGATGGGGTAGAAATGGGCATTATTTTTAAAGTTGGATGTTACAAGAGGTGTCATAGATAAGCCACATAAAACACATGTTTTTTGATTTTTGAGAATTTTTGGGATGCTAGAGTGTTGCACAAATGTTTGTGCTTCATGCTAACATCTAAATAAATTCTAAAATCTTGCGCATGTTTTCAAAACAAGGATTAAAAGTAAAAATTCCTCTTCAAACAAGAGCAAGGCCTTTGGCACAAATAAGTGAATTTAAATATGTTGTTAAAGTGGATGCTAAAGTGGGTTCATCGTGCAATGTGAAATAGTGGGAGTGCATGATTTCCTACATTACAATTAATAGCATTGATATAGCATTTGAGGTGTTCTTCCCTACTAACTGTTAGGAAAATGTGTGTTGTTCATTTTACATAATGTTATACTGTAATTTAATATTATTTGTGGTGCACCTAAGGGAGCTAGGTATGTGTGCATCACATGGGTTTGACATTCTTGGGGCCACTTTATGTGTTGTATGTAACATTTGGGATAAATATTTATTGTGTGTAACATTTGGGAAACATTTATTATTAAAAAACTTAGTACCAAAAAGTAAATGAGGGGAGAAATGGTTTTGTAAGCTCATGGTACTAGACACATTGTTTATGTAATACCACTTGGTTTTGTGCAAGCTTATGCCTATAAAGTCAAGCACGTGTATAGTTGTTTAAGGTTGACTATTTTGACTAAGGGGCTTGAGTGTGAGCATCTCTTGAAGGTTGAACATATGAGGGTTTGAAGCATGACATGGGATGTGTGGTTGCATACTTGTTCACATGGAGTGCATATTGAAAGCTTGATGTTTCAAAGGTATTCATTAAGACTACAAATGTATTGTAATGTTCTCATTGCTAAATAATACAAAACTGATGGATGTTTTTGGAGGTTGGGTTTTCCCTCTTGAGGGTTTTTCAAGGTATATCTTGTATCATCTTTGATCATATTTTGTATATACTTTAACATATGAATTCTAAGTACTAGTTTACATGATTTTATTTATTTGGGTTATGTGGAAAATGTCATAGATGGCCTCAAATTTCCTTTCATTTGTTGTCAGAGTCATGGTTGTGATTGGTATAAACCTTGTATGAAAAAATCTAGTGCATAGTTGAATCCAAGGCTTTGTAGGAAAAAATGAAGACATTGCAAGGTATGAGAGTTTTTGTGCAAGTATTATTTTGCAAATTTGGGGTTTTAGGGTTACAAATTTGTGGTTATTTTTGGCAAATATAGGTTATGAATCTAAGTTGGTAGAAGGGTTTTTTTTTGGGTGTTTACCATGAGGGTTTTGTAGGGGAAATTTTATAGATGATCCCTTGGGACAAAACAGACCCCACCTTTGGATATAGGAGGCTTGAGAGATGAAGATTTTTATGTCATATTGTGCACCATCCACCATAAAATCATGTACATAAGAATGGGAGGCAATAAAGCATACATTTTTTTAGTACATTCATAGGAGTCACCAATAGCTACAATAGATTCTATTATGCTAAAAACAAAAATACAAAGAGTGACATGACTCACTAGAAATCCCTTCACAAGTTCATGGTTGGTGACAAAGTCTAGTTGCATCTTCAAAAAGGAAACTTTAAAAAAACACAAATAATATCAACACATCTAAGCTAAGGTATATACACCATCATGCACACAATTGGTGAGAATACTTTTTTTTTTAATCTCCCTCAATACCTAAGCATGTACCTAGTATTCAATGTGGAAGTCCTAAAGCTATATTTTCCTCTTCTAGGTAAGAATTAACTCAACATCCTTAAGGCTAAAATCTTGAGCACTTGAGCCCAATTGTTTGAGATAATTTCATACGAAAGACGACTTCTCACACTCACCAAGGGACAAATCAAGCAAAATGGTACAATCTTCAATAGTTCCATGTTCAATTTCCACAACTCAATAAAGATGGGATGGGAGAAATAATGTGAACAATCAAAGCACAATCATGCAACCTTTAGGGAACCACATGCATACATCCACAATGATTTGTGCCAATGCACAATGTTTTTGTGACATCTCACACTTCTACACTTGCACATGCAACACCATGCACTACCAAACAAGCTTCAATCGTCTTTTTTACAACATCTAGTGATTAGCCAACAACCTTGCACATGTGGCACTTGCTCACATCATCACCTATATCTCATGAATATGGAACACCAAACAACAAAATCCCAACCATTAGCAATTGGAAGGTTAAGTAATGTCAATTATAGATATGAACTGTTATGTAATTACTTCTAAATATGTTGTAACTATATTGTACATATAGGCATTTGATTCTCAACATGAAAGATTGAACAATCCAGCAAATATAAAAGTCTAGGTAAACCAATTTGATGTGTTTTACCTATTTTTTGGTCATAGGAATCTTCATTCTCACGCCTTGCTATCTATATTCATCCATATTTGAATAGATGCAACACATATTTGCTAAAGTCTTCCACACATCCAAACATGTATTGGTAAACATTTTGTTTTCCTTTGCATATTGTATAATTTTAGCTTTCACTAAGATAGGAATGCCTCCCTAAACACTTGAGATCTGGTGCATAAACCTTAAAATGTTGTTTGAAAATATTGAAGATCCCATGATAACAATTAAAACCAAGGAAACAAGTTGACTCTAAGAATGGATAACTCAAAGGGTTATGCATCAAGACCTTATTCACAATATTACTTCCTTACAGGCTAAAACAAAGTACATGTTAGGTAGATAAGATGAAATGCAACAATCCACTATTTTGAGTTATGTTAGCAACTAAGGATGACATCATTGCACAAGTACAACTTGAGGTTGGAAGGATGGATGATTCCAAACATGCACTAAAAATTAAGGATGATATCTAAGCAAAACTTCAAGTCAACTCAAAAGGGACGATAATATGAGTATTGTTTAGGTTGAGAGAAATTCAACAATAGCGTTACAGTCATATGAAAAACTTTTCATGGTATTGATCAAAGCTACTACTATCTCCAAAAGAATTTGAACACAACACCTCAAATGCTTATACTACAACTTATCATTACACTAATCACATTTTATTTTTTTTAAACTTAGAAGTGGCACAAAACACAATATGCATCATGGATAGTCTTGTTAAACGCTTACCATGTTTGGTTTAAGTCTATTTAGAAAATTGACTTTATAAACATGAGCAATGACTCTAGTATTGATTTTAAAGTGGCACATGGGGGTCTCTATCATGAGAAATTTAAATGTTATACACCTACGAGAGGAACCATCATAGAACCATTTTGAAAACTGAAATGGTAAAGTTGTCCTACTAGTCAGCATTAGAATAATCATAGCAAAGAGTTCCATCAAACACAAAATTTCGTTGAACTTGGTAGAAGTTGTAGCGGGGGCATAATATAAAGCTAGTCATGACAAGAATTGATACATCCACGGTTTCCAGCATGTGGTCGGTGTAATCCTTACACACACCATTGGCAAAGATGCGCTAGCATATTGTCCTAAACTGTTCCAAAATAACTCCTAGCAATGAACTGGTTCAATTCAAAAAATTAAACGCATTTTTAAATTTTAATTGATTTAAGTGATTGCGCTGTTGATATCGATTAATTAGTTATTGCTTAATATGTTCACAACACTCTTATTGCTTTTGAGATATGATGATTTAGGGAGTTCGTCTTATTGATTATAAGTGTTTTGTTTATGCTCCAGAATTTTTGTGGGAAGCATTTCATTCTTCATTGTTGGAGTTATATTGCAAAACATGTGTTTATTGTAGTTGCCACTGCTTCTTATTAATAATGATGTTGAAAACATAGTTTACTGCCCCTATTTGTTTTCCCAAGAGGAAATGATAAGCTTATTTTATAAGCACCAATCCAGTTTCATTTGAGAAGCTTTGTAGATTAATGATTTCCCATTAAGAATGACTACGAGTCTTATTAGTGTTTTTACTAAACCCAAAAAATTTGTAGCCCTGTTCTATTTGAATGGTTTGTGTTTCTGCTTTGGTGGTTTAATGTTAAATTTACAATTGAAACAAACCCTAAAATGCCGAATGAAACTACTTGTTCGATTCTCTAAATTCCATCCACAAAAAAGTGAGAAAACAGAAATTTACGGCACTGCATTTCCATGCTAACTAATAAAATGAGACTACTGCCCACACATATCAATCTATGAATTATAACTTGTAACAATCCAAATCTCTCTCAACAATATGGAGGACACAACTAGCATGCTAGTTGTCGATTTTCCATTCCTTCGAATCAAAGGAAATAAACATGTAAATATTTCATGGTGAACAATGAAGTATGCATACTTTACATGATGTGAATATGGACGAGCAAATGGATATTGCAGGTGGAAGGAAAAATTTACAAAAGGAAGATTCGCTGTACCCACAAGTTCATAATTTGACAGCATTCATGCATGTCAAACTATCCAGTAGACAGCAGAAGTTGCTGAGATTTTTTTTTTCGTTTGTGCTCTAGATTTAATACAAGTTAAGCCCAATACAAATTTGGCCACTAAAATAAAATATAAATAAATGAAAGCATGTCAGAGTGAATGAATGGTCTTTGTTCTGAGTGGTGTTCTTTGTATCTTCCAGAAAGAAAGAAGTTATCCTCTTCATCTAGAATGTCTACTGAGCATGGATCTTCCACTCAAAAGTAACCTGTTTCTATGAAATTTAAGAGTACTTTTCATTCTTTCACCATTTATGACTGCAATGAAGTAGACACTTGGGGCAGCTTTGGAAGAATTGTGTCTGCAAGCTCCTCATTTATCTTTACTGGAAGGGGTGGCATTTGACTCATTATGCCAGGCATATCATTCATCCTGCAGCTCCTCAATATTCATGAAAGGTGAGCTGATAAAACACTAAAAGAACGTGGTTTTGTAAATTTGGCATCTTCACATTCATAACTAAATGCACATGGTGAACTGACAGCACATGAAAAATAATTTCTGCTTAGGCATATCAAGTGTTTGGATTTAATCTCTATTCCAATTGCTTAAATGATTTAAAGGCAAAACAAATGATGTAATGACTTCATGTAAAGAGCTCTTTTAGCAAGACATACAACAGATAAGTGCAATGGTTTGATTCTTACTCGTTTAAAATGGCAGCAATATTGCTGCGTGTCCGACAAAAGAGGTCAATGTTCTCTTGTATCTGTTGAGGCAAAATCTGGGTAACAAAGTTAAGAAAAACTCTATCATCCTTTTTAACACATTTAGAAAAACTCTTAAAGAGGTTCCAATCCTAAATAAATTTCTCGAAGGTAATCCATAGAATGCGTTCCAGATGATTCCTAAAATGCCCCATTAATCACCATATATCAAAAAAACATCTTACGATATTAACTCACATATAATGAAAGCCAATAAAATCTCACTAATAGAAAACAGCTGAAATAGAGACAATATAAATTATAATAGAATTTATTGAAGACAAATATCATAACTAGAAAATTCATGTTCGATGTCCATGAAGGCTCTAACAAGATTAATATCTGAAGATAATTTGTGAGAATTACAAAGCTCTCACACTTTAGCATGTTACAATTTTTGACAAAATATGGGAGGAAAATATTCATATTGTGCTTCATGAGAAAACAATCTGCACGTCCAAAATTGCATCCTTAATCTATGATGTCTTTATCTTTTATACAGAAGTGCACTCAGACAGAAGTGAATATTGATAAAACACTTCACAGACAAGAACAAGGAAAATGAACTTTCAGAGGCAAAAAAAAGCAAATAAAATTTCATTCACAAAGATAATTGAGATATGAAGAGAATATTATAGTATGTTATTAAAAACAAAGATCATAATGGAAAGATCTCGTTCAATGTTCACAAAGGTTCTTAGGAGATTAAAATCTCAGACAATTTGTGAGAATTACAAAGCTTTCATGATTTAGCATGTTACTAATTTTGGCAAAATATGGGAGGGTATAATTTGTGCTTAATGAGAAAATAAGTTGCAAGGTGCAAAACTGAATCCCAAATTTACGTCTTATAAGATTCATGTGTAAGTACATTCAGAATATAAGTGAATATAGACAATTCAGTTATTAATGCACTTTAAAGACCAGAACAAGGGAAATGAATATTCACAATTTCACACACAAAATATGTTAATGCAAAATTTCATAGCAGTCTGATTACATAATATATGCATCGGCGAAGATGTCTAATCAAGGCTCTTTTAGGATATATAGATAGATAGATAGATATCAAGTGAAAAATGTAAAAAAAATCTTCAAATCAACTGTTACACAGAAAATCACGAATGCATTCTTGAATATACAAATAGTTTTGGGAAGCCAAAGGCATATCAATAAACTAGCCAAGGTAAATGAGCCCAAAACTCCCAAGAGCAACACAAAAGTCATTTTTTGTCAGCTCCATTTTTCCCATTCGAAAATATTAACAAATATATCATGGACTATCAGAAACAGAATCATGCTTACCTTGTTGAAATGATAGAGATTTTAGAACAAGATAATCATGCCATGTCTAAATTAAGGACCATTACTACTAACTTAAAAATGGACTAGATACACTTGTTGAAGAATTAAGCCCTAGATTGCTCACAAGGGAAAAAAATTGACAACAGTTATGAATCATACATAGAAGCTGCACAACATTTGTACATGCAAAGCATGAATGATTTGTGCCATAACTTGAATTCACAATTTGCACGTAGGTATAGAGCATGACAGTCTTCATACTAATGCTACCAAGGCCCTCTATTCTTACAATTCCTTTTCCATGAATAGGATTTTCCAACTTCTTTAGAAGATGGTAGACTATCATAGTCTTAACAACTTAGGTATCCTTAGATTCCTTCTTTACTTTAGAACTTTACCATTAATTTTTTGAATGAATTTTCAAATTCAAGCTCTCAAGGATGAAAGCCCTTGGTGGCGTGATCTAGACAATGAAAATCCTCTAAGATTGTGGAGTGGACTGAGGACAGAAACCTTCAATTCTTCCATCTTTTTGGATGCAATTTTGTGGCAAATAATTAGTCTTCATTGGCTGCAGGGAGAATTTTTCTCCATAGCCAATATTTGTTAATTTCAGAGCCATATCCCAAAGCTGGCTGGCTATAAACTGTATGAGCATCTGCCAAATACACTATTGGTGTGATCTGCCCTTTGTTAAATTCCAAATTTCAAGTAATATACATGCTGTGATCTGTTATAACTGAACAATATTTAATTTCATATTATATTCCTCCTTGCTGCAATCTGGTTGGTTTATATTGTTTGTCTCTGCTGTTTGGATTTGCTGCCTCACTGCTAGGTTTTTGGCTGCTGCACCACAAGTCCTTGATTATATTGCTGACTGTTTGCATCAATTTGGATCAGGCGGTTCAACTTAGGTTAATTCAAATAATTATATATGATTACACTGCTGGTTTAATAAGTCAGATCTGAAATTAGGCTGCATATTATTCCAAAAGGATATTCTACATGATTTACAATCAACATACCTTGGTGATTATGTGAAATTTGTTGGTTTAGTTAGATTGTGCTGACTGCTTATTGACAGGCTGTGATTGTTTGAGTTGTAATACAGCGATTACTCATCACTCTTGAGATTAGGAAATAAGTGGACATTAAAATTCAGTTCTTTATCACTTGTATCAATTGATAGTCACTACTAACCCCAGTCGCTTACCATTATTTTCAGTTAGCAATAAATCCAAAAACTAAATACAGTTAAAGTTATATTCTACACTTAACCTAGGGTTAATTTCAAATTTCAATAGTAACTCCACTTATTTCTTTTCAATTTAGTTTTTAGTCATTTTTATAATTAAAAAATACAAAAAAATCACATATTTCAAAAGAAAACTCCTAGAGGGCACATTACATACAAATTGCATCTCAACCTCTGCTTCCCACCTCCTTTGTTCTTTGCGGACTTTCAGATCCCACATGCAACTTTGCAATAAGAATTGCATCTCAACCTTGGCTTCCCATCTCCTTTGTTCTCTATGGACTTTTGGAGCTTGCATGCAACTTCACAATTCTTGCAAATTGCATTCTGACCTCCACTTCCCACTTCCTTTGTTCTCTGTAGACTTTTGGATCTCGAATGCAACTTTGCAATTCTTGTGAATTGCATCCTGACCCCAGCTTCTCGCTTCCTTTGTTCTTTGTGAAACTTTAGAGTCTCCATGCAACTTTGCAAGTCTTGCAAGTTGCATCCTGAGTTCTGATTCCCACCTCCTTCATTCTTTGTAGAACTTCAAAATCTCAATGCAACTTTGCAAGTCTTGAAAGTTGCATCTTGAGTTTCGGTTCCCCTCTCCTTCATTCCTTGTGGAGCTTCAGAATCTCCATGCAACTCTGTAACTCTTGCAAATTGCATCCTAGGTTCAGCTTTCCGACAACTTGTCTTTGTGGACTTTTCACCCCTTCTTGAAAATTGTATCCTTGCTTCTTGGCTTCATCTTTCCAATGTTCTGCCATACATTTGCCTAAAAAATTTTGGATCTTCCTTGCAAATTGCCTGTCAACCTCTGATTCCCACCAACTTTGCATTGCATACTTCTCAACCTCTTGTGCAAAATTGTAAACCCTAATTGCAAATCTGCCTCAAAATTTTGTCATTTGAACAATGTTGCTCATCTACCCCCTACACATTCTAGCATGAGGGAACCTACAACATTGTTCAAACGGTGGAACTCTAAGGTAGATTTTCTCATAGGAGTTAGATAAATGTGTGATAGAGTTCTAAATTTCTAATGCATCACAAACCTTTTGTAAGGGTATTCTCCTGTTTGATATGGGTTGTTGTAACTTTGAAATGTATTATTAAGCATGCTTAGTTGCAAAAGGATTTTATCTTTGATTTTTATGTGCATGCAAGTCTAGTCCCATTTATGATTTGCAAGTGTGCTCTCTTCTCCCTTGCAATTTGTGATTCTATTGCCCAATGGAATGGGCAATAGTCTAGGAGGTGAAAGGCCAAACATTTTCCAATCATACTATCTCTTGTCCTCATTAGTTTAGGAGTAGAGTTAGGTTCCACCATGCTTGTATGATCTAGTTATGCAATTTACAATGTATCCTATGCTGTTCTGAAATTGATAAATCCTTTGTGGATCATGCAAGTATGTTGTCTTTCTTACACATGCGTATGTGAAGTTAAGTGGATTCACTTATCGGAATAGTACTACTTCTACTATTATCTTTTGGTGCCTATAGAGGTCTTAACTATCTAGTTGCAGCTAGCTTTGACTTGAAACTTAGTGGCATATTTTGGAGTTCATAGTGCATTGGGTATGGTTGTTAAGACCTTGAGTTTATTCCTTCATTTCTCTTTAATTATCATATCTTGAAGACTTCATCAAACACCCCTCTTGGCCTAGCAGAGCCTAAAGCGAGAGTTTCCCATCCTTAATACTTAGCCAATTGTTGTCCCTTCCCAATCATAAGATACAAGCTTTCTACCTGAAGTTGGCATCCCTACCAATTAGGTACAATTTGTCTTTAGGGATTTGGGGCTTCACAACTTTAAGAGCCAATATGTGGTGTCATTTTTAAGGACTAAGAACCTGAATGTTTAACTTAAGACCCTATGATTCAGGTTCTTTGAAGTTGCAAATAGGGTAACTATTAATGATATCCGATTTCCACAATCCATAATTATGATCGTTGTTGTTTCTGGATTCTATGTGAGTTTTCTATTCAAAAACTCACACAATCTAATCCAAAAACAACAGTGATAATAGGGCAACTAGTCATTTGTCGTTGTGGTCATTTGCCTTGTCTGTAGTGTTGGCCTTTTGTCAACTTGCACCAACAAATGCCACCATTGCCAAGGAGATCATTGCCGGTGTTCTAAATGTTTTCTAACATTTCAAGCATGCTTGAGTTGGAGTAGTATTGGGATGGGTGACCTCCTAGCAAGGCCCAATGCTTCACCTCTATGAGCATCACCTAGATGCAATGAGTGCTGAGTGGACCATTCATACTCATGAGGGATGGGTTCATGTCAACCACTACTCATGAAACATAGGTCAATGAGTTTGACTCAAACACTACACAGTTGAATCCTAATAGCAATATCATAATTTGACACACTGTGGAAAATACCTCCTACTTATCAATTGATGAGCTAAAAGAGGCTCCATAATGAATGGTTCATAAGGCACAACACTTGTCGAAGGTTTTCCAAATGGGGAAACAATCTAAGTGGGCTTAACCTTGGGGGAAACTCCACGGTTAAGCGCACTTGAGTTGGAGTAGTACTCGGATGGGTGACCTCTTGGAAAGGCCCAATGCTTCACCTCTATGACCATCGCCTAAATGCAATGAGTGCTGAGTGGACCATTCATACTCATGAGAGTTGGGTTCATGTCAACCACTACTCATGAAACATGGGTCAATGAGTTTGACTCAAAAGCTACACAGTTGAATCTTGATAGCAATATCATAATTGTTAGACTTTTGTTATAAGTATGGGATTAGTCTAATGTACTCGTCCCCTCATCATCCCTAGGGAAATGGTCAAGTAGAATCTAATAACAAGAGTATCATGAGGACCATCAAAAGAACCTTGGAATCAAATAAGCAAAAAGTGGGATGATAAGCTCACATTTGTTGTTTGAATTGATAGAATGACTTACAAAAAGTCTATCAGAAGGAGCCCCTATGAGCTAGTATATGGAGCAAAGACCAAGATGCCTATCAGCTTGGAATTTCCTATTTATAGGTTGTTACAAGAGGTAGAAGGAGAGGAAGTTAATGCCATAGTTCGAAGACTCTTCAGGACTCGCCGCGGACTCGGCGGACTCGGGAGTCCGTGGCTGAGCTGAGTCGACTCGCCACGGACTCGGGAGTCAAGTCCAGAAGAGTCCTGGGTCGGGACTCCCGAGTCCGACCTCTGGACTCGGCCGAGCTGAGTCGACTCGCCATGGACTCGGGAGTCCCGACCCAGGACTCTCGTCCGCGGCTGGGGCATCTAAATGGGTTAAAACCCATACTTTTTTTAAATTTTTTGTTCATTTTAGCTCGAGCATTGGTGTTTTTTAGGTCTGCAAATTGGTTTTAGCTTGAAAGAAGGCAGGAGGAGGAGCTAAAAAGATCAAAATAGAGCCAGGTAAGTGATCTAACATTTCTTTTTTTTTGTTTTTTTGCTTTCAAAATTAAAAAAAATCAAGAAAAATAGGGGGATATGCTGCCAATTTTTTTTTCTATTTTCCTTAATAGCCATTATAGCCTAATTCCTATTATTTCTAGCTTGGTTTTGCATTCTTTTTTTTTGCAAATAAATGAAACTTTGAATCACATTTTTTTGCTGATTTTTTTGCAAACCCTTGCTGATTTTTTTTTTTCCACGTTGAACTTGAAACAGCAATGTCGTCTTCAAATCCAAAGGGAATGAGAAAAGACCCTGCATGGAAGTATGGAATACCAGGAATCAAAAAAGGTGAAGTGACATGTACTGAATGTCAGAAATGGATGACAGGAGGAATAAACAGGTTAAAATACCACCTTGCAAGGATACCTGGGCAAAATGTGGAGGGATGCCCTAAAACTACTCCTGAGATTATTAGAGAGATAAAGGCCCTTCTTGCTGACTATGAGCTAAAAAAAGATGAAAGACAAAAAACAAAGAATGCCCTAGCATCAATGATGAGTGGATCCCCTTCTACACCAACTATGCCTCATGGTGCTACTGCTGCAAGTCCAAGTGTTCGTGCTCCACATTCATCTTTTGGTGAGAGTCCTGAGGGTTCCTATTCTACTGCTAGTGCTGGCCACGGTCCTTCATCAGGACCAAATTATTTTATTCCACGTAATGTTCCAGGAGCACAACCTTCACTTGAAGGTACCGGTTGGAATAAGGAAAAGCATCATGAAGCTAGGATGGCTGCTGCAAACTTTTGGTACTACAATAATCTACCTTTCAATGTTGCAAGCAGCCCATATTGGGAAGGTCTAGTGAACGCCCTTACAGTTGCAGGAAAGGGGTTTAAGACCCCATCAGCTAAAGATTTGAGTGGGCCATTGCTAGAGGAATCCGTAAAGAATACACGGCTTGTAGTTGATGAGCAAAAGAAATTTTGGCGAAGAAAAGGTTGCAGCATTTTATCTGATGGGTGGACAGATGGACGGAATAGAACTCTCCTGAACTTTTTAGTGGCCTCAAATGGTGGATTGGTGTTCCTAAAATCAATAGATGCCTCCCATGAAGTTAAAAATGCTGAGACTTTATGCAGTCTATTGGATGGGGTGGTCCAGGAGGTTGGAGTTGATAATGTTGTCCAAATTATCACGGACAACGCAGCTGCATATGTAGCTGCAGGTAGGCTACTTATGGAGAGGTATCCCACAATTGCATGGTCTCCATGTGCTGCACATTGCTTGGACCTATTGTTAGAGGATATTGGGAAGATTTCATGGGTCAAAAGAGTGGTTGAAGATACAAAAAGTGTTACAAAATTTATCTACAACCATACTTGGGTGTTTTCTTTGATGAGGAAATTCACAAATGGCAAGGACCTTGTGCGACCTGGAGTGACACGATTTGCTAGCCACTTCCTCACATTGCAAAGCATTCTTGGTGCCATTGGTCATCTCAAGCAAATGTTTGTGTCCGATGCTTGGAAGGAGTCCTCATTTTCCAGTAGAGCTGAAGGGGAGAGGATTGTTACCATAGTTTTTGATGAGACATTCATCAAAAATGGAGAGGAGCTGATGGGGGTAAGTAGCAATCACACAAAAAAAATTATACATGATAATCTATTTGCTGTTTTTTATTTTTTGAGGGGTTAATTTTGTTATAATTTAACATTTGTTTTCATTTTTTTAGGTGACAGAGCCTTTGGTGAGGGTTCTTCGTATGGTGGATGGAGATGGCATGCCAATGGGTTTCATCTATGAGGCCATGGATAGGGCCAAAGAGGCCATATCACATTACTATGGCGGCAACAAAAAGAAATATGAAATCATATGGCGCATCATTGATCGGAGATGGACAAACCAACTCCACCAGCCGATTCATGCCTTTGCCTACTTCTTGAATCCGAAGTTCTACTTCTCGGACTCATTTAAGGCGGATGAGGAGGTCATGGACGGTGTTGTCACTTGCATTGATAGGATGGTGCCTGATAGTGAGCTGAGAGATAAGGTGCTTGATGAGTTGGAGGTGAGATTTGTTACATCTTATTTATGAATTTGCAATGTTGAGCCTTGACTATCTATGAATTTTCTATATTTGATTTACTTTTTCTTTTATCTATTCAAGGTCTACAAGGGTGCAGAGGGGAGACTCTTTTCCTCCCAACAAGCAATTGAAAGGAGAGGAAAACAACAACCAGGTAAAAATTGAAATTAGAAACTTGATTCTTACATATAGATTTTTACTTTATTCTTATTTCTTAATACTTATATTTTTTAAACATGTTTTTGTAGATCTATGGTGGGAGAACTATGGTGCTAGCACACCAAATCTTCAAAAGCTAGCCATACGTGTCTTGTCGCAGCCATGCAGTGCTTCTGGGTGTGAACGCAATTGGAGTTTATTTAAAAACATTCACACAAAGAAAAGAAACAGGTTGACTCAGCAGCGCCTAAATGATTTAGTTTTTGTTCGGTACAACCTTTGCCTTCGAACTAGGAAGGTGGAGGGTGTTTCACACGAGTCCATCGACTTGGATGACATTGATCCATATGGTGAATGGACTATTAATGAACAAAATGATGAGGCTGATGTCTTACTTACTGATGAGGATATTGCTGAATTAGAGAGAGCAGCAGCAGAAGAAGAAGAAGCAGCAAGATTGGATGCCATGGAGGACAACGAAGACACATTTGAATATCATTTTTCCCCTGCTCGATCTCCTAGTCCTCGTTTGCATACTACAACACGGGCACCTTCTAGTTCTAGGCCTCCAAAATTGAGTACCATTGGGAGGGGAAAGAGGAAGATGTAGATTATATGTGGTTGTTAATGTTTTCCTCTTTTTGACATGATTATATGTAAACATTTATAAACTTATGATGTTGTTATACATTGAAAGTGAAACTATGAGTATTTGATGACTATGAATGATTAAATTTCAATTATTGAGTGTTTGATGATCATATGACATGTGTAATCTTTGAATTATGAGTGTTTGATAATCAAATTAAGCTCTTATATTCTCTAAATGCATTAATTTGTTCTTGTTTTTTTTGTAAAACTACGGTTTTTTTTTTTGCCGAGTCTTTTCCCGAGTCCCGAGTCCGAGTCATATTTTTGGGCTGCCGAGTCCGCAGCGAGTCCGAGTTTTCCAACTATGGTTAATGCAATCCTTTGTACAATTCATGACCTAACAAAGCTCGATGAGAGGCAAGGAGAGTTGCATATGAAAAAAAATTATTGCAGCAACAAAGGATAAAGTATTCGTTTGATAAAAAGGAAGTTCAGAGGAGGTTTCAAGTTAGAGACATTGTTCTCATGTGGAATGCAAGGTCTGAAAACAAAAGGCAGCATGAAAATTTTGAAGCCATGTGCATTGTACCTTGTCAAATTGTAAACAAGTGTGGTCAAGGCACTTTCTATCTCAATAGTTCAGATGGAGATTCATGGAGCTGCGACTTTATGGTCAGCACCTCAAGCACTACTTCTCTAATGATTGGAGGCTTTTTCTAGGACCTATGTACATACCTTTTTCCCTTGTTTCCTTTCTTGTCTTATGTTTCACTTGGTTTTGTGCTAGTCCTACAATTGCAAATATGTTTCGGTTTGTTCCCAAAATTCTGAATTCTTGCTATGCCTGCAAGAGGCACATGTTCCCAAGCAAAGCCAATGTTGGTATCCCTCCCAAATTTTGCATTTCATGCTTGCAAGTGTTGGCCCAGGTCTTTGTTTTGGCCCATCATAGATTATTGATCTAAGAAATCATAAATGGGCCATCTTAGTCAAGTCGTGTTCAATATTGTGCTTTACACCCATTTGAATCTGTGGTGTGCCCACTTATTGAAAATTCTAAGTTTTGGGGGTTTCTGGCTCAATTTTCATGCTTTGGCAAAACTTCAAAGTTTTCATGCATGTTTTCTATTCTTGCAAATTGCATCCCAACTCCTTTGTTCTCTATGGATTTTCAGACCCTACATGCAACCTTGCAATTCTTGGAAATTGCCTCCCAACCTTCGCTTCTCACCCTCCTTTGTTCTTTGTGGAACTTCAGAGTCTCCATGCAACTTTGCAAGTCTTGCAAGTTGCAACCTAAGTTTCAGTTCTTGCCTCTTTATTCTTTGTGGAACTCCAAAGTCTACATGCAACTTTGCAAATCTTGCAAGTTGCATCCCCACTTTCGGTTCACACCTCCTTTGTTCTTAGCAAAGCTTCAAAGTCTCCATTCAACTTTGAAAGTCTTGCAAGTTGTATCCTAAATTTCAGTTCCCACCTCCTTCATTCCTTTAAGAACTTTAAAGTCTCTATTCAACTTTGTAACTCTTGCAAATTGCATCCCATGTTTTGCTTTCTAATAGCTTGTCTTTGTGGACTTTTCACCCCTTTCTAAAAATTACATCCCTGCTTACCAACTCCACCTTTCCACTGTTCAACCATACATTGCCTACAGACTTTTGGTCCTTCCCTACAAGTTACAAATCTCATGTCAACTTTTGATTCCCACCAACCTTACATTGTGAACTTCTCAACCTTCTATGTAAGATTGCAAACCCTAATTGCAAGTCCACCTCAAAGTTTCATTGTTTGAAATTTGAATGATGTTGCTCAACTACCCTCTTGCACACCCTGGTACACCATAAATGCCTTCAAATGTATGCAAGGGAAACTTAACAACATCCAAATCAAGTCAGATCCTGGTGAACTCCTCAAGGGCACAAATTCAAGTGCAAAGCCATGTGCTACTAACAAAACGGGCATGGGCAACCTAGAGGTGATTAAATGAACGCCCTCTTTTGCAAGCCTACAAATCAGTACATGGCAACCTACCTAGGCATGAAGAGAATGTTTTATTTGTTGGTACCTATCAACATATCCAAGAATGTAATATGTAACAAGGGTTGGTATTTGACTTAACTTTCTGATGGCAAGTGTCTCAAGTTGTTTTAGCGAAACAATTCATGCAAGTCAAGTCTATAAGGGAAAAGAACATGCTTTGTAAATCATGGGAAGGGTATTCAATTGAAGCTATGTCTATAATTGAATGTCTCCATAGTAGATTGTAGCAACTCAAGGGAAACTTTGAACCTAGTTGTGGGTTCCCTCTTTCCACATTTGTTGGCATGATTAAAATAGGAGTTAGTAAATTTGTGACAACATTCTAATGCACTGCAAATATTTTATAATGGTTTTCTCTCATTTCATATGGGTTTTTGTAACTTTGAGATGGATTATTAAGCATGTTTAGTAGCAAAAGGATTTTGTCTATGATTTCTGTGTGTATGCAAGTCTGGGTCCATTTATGATTTGTAGGTGTGCTTTCTTCTTCCTTGCAGGCTATGACTCTGTTGCCCAATGGAGTGGGCACCAGCCTAGGAGGTGAATGACCAAACATATTCCAACCATACTCTCTTGTCCCCATTAGCTTAGGAGTAGAGTTAGGTTCAACCATGCTTGTATGATCTAGTAATGCAATTCACAATGTATCCTATGCTGTCCTATAACTAATAGATCCCTTGTGGATCAACCAAGCATGTTATCTTTCTTGCACATGTATGTGAAGTTAGCAGGATTCATTTACTAGGGAATAGTACTGCTGCTGTCTTTGGATGCATATGCAAGAAAGTTCTCATCTGCTTATTTAGAGGTCTTAGAGGTCTAGCTGCAGCTAGCACTCACATGAAACTTAGTGACCTATTTGGAGTTCATAGTGCATCGTGCTGATGACTAAATGCAGCCACGTGAGAAATCTTCCAGATCCGTATTGAAGAATAAATTTAAATGTAGCTTAAAGCTATTTAAATTTATATAATCGATTTGCTTAAAGAGGCGCTTTAATGCATGTATAAAAGATTAAATATTAAAAGACATAATAAATAAATATTATTTATTGGGCCAACTTTTCTTGGAATTTGTGCCTCCTCAAGAAGGCGTTCTTTCTCTCGAGGCCGACGTCTCTTCATGAAAGGGTGCGAATAGGATATATATGTGATATCCTTCATTGTGTAAGATCATCAAGTTCATTTCAAGCAAGTTCGCATTCTTAAGAGCAGAAGGAGAAGTTTGCACTTATCAGCAGATCGTCATCTACAGCAGCAGGTCGATTATAAAGGAGAAACCTATTGTTTGTGTCTTTGCATCTAGGAGAGGTGCTGCTGTTCATTGTATTATTCAAGCATTGTGCTTGTGCCTAAGTTGTAAGCAGATTGCTGCTCTTATTATTATCAATATATAGGAGATATATTGGCTGGGTTTTTCTCCCTCAGGTTGGAGGGTTTTCCCAGGGTATTGGCTGTGTTCTTGTGTCAATTTTGAATTAATTTCTGTGCATATATCTGATCTTATAAAACTAACACATCGGGCATGGTTGTTAGGCCTTGAATTTATTTCTTCATTTCTCTTTAGTTGTCATATTTTAAAACCTCAGATAACACCTCCTTGGCCTAGCAGAGCCTAAAGTAGGAATCACTTGTCCCTATTACTTGGCCAATTGTTGTCTGTGCCTAATCATAAGCTGCAAGCTTTCTACCTTAAGTTGACATCCCTGGCACTTAGGTACAGTTTGTCTTTAGGGATTTGGGGTTTCACAACTTTGAGAACCAACACTCTCTTCTAATTCTTCTAAGGCTTTCTTTAGCCTAACCCAAACATCTACTACTGTTTCTTGCAAGAATTTTCACAGTTTAGCCTATACCAGTTACTTGATGATACATAAATTCTCCTCATAATTCCCAACTTAAGTGATTTAACAAATGCATTTTGGTAGTAGATGATATAAATGAGATTCTATTATTATGAATGTATAATGGACTAGTATAATGTGTCTATCCCTTTAAAGAAAAGCAATTGAGAAATCATTGTGCTCAGAATACAGGAGCACATTACAGAGAACATTCTAGAACAATAGTCATTTCACTTGAAACATGGCAGAAAAGCACAATATAGTCCTATTGAGCAGGTGCTTTTCAGGTAACATAGGAATTAAAAACAACCTGCAAAGTTGTAACATGTGAAATCCATAAAATGGCTTACAAATTAGAAAACTAGTGCACCAACCAAGGGCATAAGCACCTACAAATTATAACAATTTTATCTGAGCAGCCATAAATGCAATGCATTTGAACTAGAAGCACGGAGATGAAAAATGTAATTAACCATATCCTGAAGAAATTTCAAGAATTTTGTAGGTTCAAAAAGGAAGAATGGATGACATTGGACGATTCTAAGAGATGCTATAGCAAGGAATCTTCTTTCTTGACTTTCACTTCATATTTGTCAAGCTACTAAATCAATAGAACTTACCTGATAGGCTTGAAGATTTGCTGTGATTTGATTAAGGACATGAGCATTTTGCTGGAGCAGTTGGCCGGTTGTACCACCAATTGCTGGAAGTCAAATGAGAATTAAGCTATAGTCTATATACAAATAATACATATATTTTAGAGAACAAAAAGAAAACTCGTGCAAAATAAAATAACATAGATAATCAATATTTCATTTTTGCATCAAAATTTAACAGCATAAATTCAAAATTACATGCAACTAGTAATGCAAAGAACAATCCATGCTCAACATTTGTTAATGAACTTATACAAATTAGTGTACATATGTTGACAAGCACATGTATAGCAATAAGTTGATTTTTTCATGATTTCATCATACTTCCTTGGGCCTAGAAATCTTTTTCTAGTTGAAAGATATTATGCACTACATAGAGAGAAGCACAAGCAACATGGAAGACAAAATCTGGAGGTTATAGTTATAAATAACCTAAGGATAATCAGTTTCACATGAACTTGCATTACACTATGAACAATACATACGTTACAATACCTGTGTAACAAACAACATGTTTCCCGATATATAGATGATTCAGCAAAATGCTTCAAAGAAAAATAGCATAAGTACCCTAAAGAGAGGTTCAAACGGGTTCAAATTCCAAAGAGACGATAAAATGTTGAGATTAAAATACCAAATTCCTCACAGTTGGTGGGGAGTGTACCTTGATAGATGAAACAAGGTGCAAACCCTAGGTGCATTAGACAGAAGAAATTACCCAACAGTCATGGCAAATAAGCCAAAAGTCACCCCAGAAGTTACAACAAACAAAGCAGTGGATTATATTCATTATTCCTCACTCTTATTAACAAATGCTTAGAGATGCTTTTGTGCTTTGTGTCTCCTTGTCTTGTTATTAGTAGCAAATATACATGAGAAAAAGGTCATCAGGTTAATGACTGTTCATTAAAAATAGTAGTGATGACTTTGGTGCGAAAAACACTCCATGTAGTGGAAAAGCCCAAAAGAACACAATATCTATATAATATTGCACTTTGGAAGCCCCCATTACTACCAACTAACAAATGTTAGGTTGCAATAATCCAACAATGATAATAACTGTGAGAAAAGACTTTATAGCACACCCACACCCAAATTCCTTGCCAATGGAGAAATAGCCTAGCGGGTGAAAAGTCCAAGTGGTGGGACTATATTTGCCACTCTTCCCCCATTCTAAGACATTCTTAGAGGTAGTTGTGTGCTTTGTGGGTCCCCTTGTATTGTGATTATTGATAATATAGATGAGTGGAAAACCATTAAGATAATAACTGCTAATGTAAAATGGCCATCTTGGTGATGATTTATTTGACTCTAAAAATATTCCAAGCAGTGAAAAATCTTGAAAATATACGATATGTAAAAGGAAAGTAAATAATTATTTAAACTTTTGAGGACCATATAAACAAAATGCTAAGGACTGTCACTTAATCTTTCATTCTCATGGCATTGATTAAAATATTTGAGTTTGCAAAAGAATGTCAAGAATAAATATACACCTTCATGGAAAATGTTGTGACTCGGACTTGGCAACTCGACTTAGAGAGAGAATTCAATTAAGAGAAATATGTCTTCTTTGTGCCAATACTATTCCTTCGAGGGAGATATTACACCATGGAGCAGGAAAAACAAAATTTGTTATCTTTCAATCTATGAATAGAGCAGATCCCTTGGTTTGAGAGCTTCTACCTGATACCAGCACAGATAGCATTTTAATAGGCAAGTGCATGATGGACACCTAGAAATGGTTTTAGCAACACTCAAGCTATTTTTTATTAAGTAGAGAGCGGGGGAAATTTTTTTGTTCATCTCAATATATTAGAACAGCACCAGTTAGGCACACCCATAGGTGGCCAAGGGGTGGAGAGGTGGAGAGACAAGACCTAAATACGACATTGGCGAGATAGAGAAAGAGATTCATTCCCATGAATTGATGACGATAAAGGCTACAAAGCAACTTGAGGGAAAACAAATTCAGCTCCAACCGACCTGTGACCATTAAGGCGTTGTCAGCACAGAAGAGGTGTGCATCATTACACTACATAGATGTAGGTCCATTCCATGCAGGTGCCAGACTGACAGTCAACATTCATATGTCTTGGCTACAAACTTGCCAAACCTGACTCAGACTCATATCTGCAAGTCTTCATCAGACTTGCTAAGGCTCAATACACTGTGTTAAAATAATATGCATCTTCACCAACATAAATTTTCTGTTTAATTCTACAATATATAAATTGTTCTCAAAGGTACACACCTGTGAAGATCTACAATACTGTCCCAATAAATTAGCAGTTACACATCATGTTAGTCCACAATGGAAGGAGTTGTCAAAGGCACCTTGAAATATCTAGCACATACTAAATCGAGATGTTATAACCCTCTCTAAAATAGAAAATTAGCCAACATGAGAAATTTCCAAAACAGTCTCAAAACTATGAGAAATATCTCTTAGATATAAAATGCTGAAGAGAAATCCAAAACTCCAGAAATCAAGAATTGTGTTCTGGAATCTCCAACTTTGGAGATTCTCACACCAGAATGGATTTCTTCAATAATAGCTTAGGATAAAGGCATCAAGATTTGAAGTCGTTAATTCAGCCTTCTTATGTTGTTTGAGATCTTTATTTCTCTTATAGAATAATGTTTTAAACTTTTAAGTATGAAGAATTGTTATGGTTGTCCCACACTATCCTCCTTCGTGAAGATTTATTGAGTACTCAAGACCCAATTATTTGAAGATACTCAATATAGAGAGACAGTCAGTCTTCTTCTTCTCCTCCATTGTTGTCAGCCCCCGGGCCCTTACTCTCTTCAAGGGCACAAAGTGTGATAGTAAGGTTGTACACCAATTTACAATAGAATTTTGTAGTTACCTTGTGTCCATTATTGGATTGTTTGTTTGTTTATGAACATGATCAGATTAAGCCAAGGAGTTAGCCTTTCCGTTTGAAGCAGATCAACAAAGCTGGATTCCAATGATGAGGTCTCTTTGTCAATCCATTGTCCTTTCAACTTTCAAGTGCTTAAATCACACAAACATACATGTGCGGCCAAAAGCACATGTTGTTGGCAATAAGCATTTGGGCATGTATGTGCCAACCGATGGTTAATTTTCTGTCAAGTTGTCTATATTCTTACTCGGTTGTGGTTATAATGATTATGTATGCATAGCCCTTGTAGTGTCACAGTTGTGGATATCACCTTGACACCAAATAATATTCAATTAATTTATTTCTTGATTCTCAGCTACCTTCTAGTTGTGATCTTGTTGTTTTGGATATGCCATTTTGCTAAGACATTTTAGGCTTGATTTAAAGCTGTGTAATTTTTTGAAGCAGAGCTTAATCAACATTAAAAACAGAGGATAATTTTACATCTCAGCCAATCTAAGTTGCAAAGACTCATTCTGGCAAGCTGCTGCAAGCAGATAATCATTGCACTCCAGTTCTAAGCCAGCAGATACTGAAGATCAAAAAAAAATATCAGTGTTCCATGGGGATGTGTCCCTAGGGATCCAAGTGACATCCCAGACCTCCCAGAAATTTGAAGACTTGGAGGGTACATCTTTTTTCAGGACTGGACAGCCTGCACCATTTGGTGCATAAAAAATTTCAAGGCAAAAAAATATCAGAAACCCTAAAAAGTAAAAAGCTAAAAAGGGGAGAATTGTCATTGCACATTCAGCACATTGTATTTATGTCTCACAATTTCAGTTTCTTTTAGTTTGTTTTTAAGTGATTTTAATAGCAGTCCCCAGAAATTGTGAAAAC
This sequence comes from Sequoiadendron giganteum, assembly GCA_007115665.2. Lineage (NCBI taxonomy): Eukaryota > Viridiplantae > Streptophyta > Pinopsida > Cupressales > Cupressaceae > Sequoiadendron > Sequoiadendron giganteum. The sequence goes on along the minus strand of CM021102.1, from coordinate 571,695,925 downwards.
ATTGTTTCCAAAATCAGAGTCCCCCGTCCCAGAAACTCAGAGAAGCATTGGAAAGTATCCTTAAAATACGACAATCTGCACTATGCTAACGTCCGCTGACTGTTACAAGGAATATAATTATATAAAATTAAATTGATATGCAAACAGCTACATATTGACTGGCATGGGTCCCTTGGGGTCCAAGTGACATCCCAAACCTCCCAGAGACTTACAGACGTGGAGAGTACATCTTTGTTTCAGGACTGGACACCCTGCACCATTTGGTGCATAAAAATAAAAAAGTTAACTTTTCAAGGGAAAAAAATACTAGAAACCCTAAAAAGCTAAAATTCAGCACATTGTGTTTGTGTCTCACAATTTCAGTTTCTTTTAGTTTGTTTAAGTGATTTTAATAGCATTCCCCAAATTTTGGGAAAACTTTTTGTTCCCAAAACCATGTTCCCCCGTCCTGGAAACTCAGAAACACAGGAAAGTATCCTTAAAATACGACAAACTGCACTATGCTAACGTCCACTGACTGTTGCAAGGAATATAAAAATTAACTGCTATGAAAACAGTTACATATTGACTGGCATAGGCTGCCTATTTTAAGCAGGAAAAATTCCTTGCTTATATAGACTGGACACACTCTCATTGTTTAGAGAAAGTTACTTTGATATGGTGATAACAGGCCTCAATAATTTTAAGCATCCAATTCCATACCATAATGAAGCTTTGAGGATTAAATTACTTGGAAGGATAAACCCTTGGATCAAACTGAAGTGATCATCTGAGAAAAGATAGCAACAGTGGAGATCGGTGCTGTATTTTCTTACCATGTGACCATCAACACAAAGCTACTGCTTTTGTTGAAAACCTATCATTTCCACAGATCCATAGTGATGCAGGTGCTGATAAGATGACTCTGAATGAGAATGAGATAAATGATGTTCTAGAACTTGACCCTCCAATTGAGGATAGTAAATATTAATTCCTGCATTGGAATGCTATGGCCATGGATTAATTGAAAGAATAAATTCTGATTGGAATCAGAGCAAATAAACAATGCATGTCACCTAATTTCATTCCAATTTTACAAACGAGCAGTGAGTGAATGAGGTAGGGTGAGAATGAGTTAGGAAGAGGGGGATATAAACGTGGATATTTTCTTAATACTAAACAATGCATGTGGCAAAAATTCATTCCAGTGTTTACTACTGGGGAGTGGGTGGATGGGGTAGGGTGAGAAAGAGTTAAGTATAGGGGAGATATACATGAATATTTTCTTGACACTGAACAATGCATGTGGTCTGAATTCGTTCAAATGTTTACTAGTGAGAAGTAGGTGAATGGCATAAATATTTTCTTAAGACTAAAAGAGTCATGTGGTAGAAGGAAAATGTGTGTAGCATAGATAATGGAGTTATAAAATCTCAAAGGTTATTTAATAGGCAAAGAAAACATAAATGGTTATTTAATAGGTAAAGAAACAATAAATGGTTATTTAAACGGTGGGAATTAGATGGTTATTTAATAGGAAAAGAAACAATAAAAGATGTGATGGGACCTATTTCAATACCATCAAAAGAAAAATATGCTAGTGTGTTTGAGCAATGTTTGCACATTCTTAATGTGAAGTAGGCATATGTTTAAAGGCATTGGATATTTTTGCTAAAAGCTAGCCATTGAAATTGCCAACGTGAATGGATTGAGGACGAGCACTAGGTATAATCAAGATTGATATTCATTTGATGACATTAAAAAGTATCCATTTTACACTTGTGCATCTCAAGGACAAAGGAATTGAAAATAAAGCATCATGTCCAAGCCATATTTGTGTATTTTTAATCATGGTTACAATGAATAGGGCCGATCACTTACTCCAACTAGAACATATGATTAATCCTAATTGGAAGTTCACCAAAGTCCTTGAATATATCCATTTTCCCATTGCCTCTGTTGATGGCTTCATTGAGCACCAAATATTGGCACCTTGTTGGATTGTCTCCTATAGTTTCAAAATTGAGTATTCTTATGTATGTAATGCACCTCTAGCTTGGTGAGGACCTGTGTTTAAAGATACTTGGATGATTAGAAAAAGAATGAAAAAATTTCGACCACAAAGCTTGACTAATTGCTATTGGATTCTTGTGGAAGTCAAGGTGTAAGGCAACATTTCATGAGGACCCCTCACCTCTCAACTTAGGGGATCTTTGACCTTTTAAAGGTCTTGGCTTTGCTTGTTAAAGTTGAATTCCAATGTTTTTGCAAAGATGTTGAGTCAGAGGTTGAGGCTAGCCTTGGTAATGTTCCAACAAGTCCAGAAAAGGGAAGGGAACTGATACTTTAGGTATCAGATAAACGGGATTGAGTGACACATAGGAGTATGTCAAAAATGTGGCTACCACATTTCTTTTATTGCATCACATTGGATGTGCTGGGGAAAAAACTTGATTAGTACTAATGTAAAAATAATGGTAGGATATAAGACAGCATTAACAAAGAATTTGGAGAACACAGTATTAACTAACAAGTGATTGGAAACTATCGAGATTATCCAGCCACTGAACTTGTGGGCAATGTAAGCCCCCCTCCATCCCACCCACCCCACCCCCGCCACGAACCATGCCGAAGATGTTTAACTTGTGATTGATTATAAGCAAATGCAATTTAGTTTTATGACCTATAATTTGAATTCTACTATAACTCAAAAGGACCATGTATCGCCCCTAAGAATTCTATGTGAGACTGTATCGGATCAAAACATAAGACTATAGATCAATTTTTAATGTACTCTATGTGAAAGCATATCTAAAGTAAAACTTCCAATTGAATGTTATAGGAAAAACTAAATAAAGATGTTCAAAGTCATTCTCTTAATGCCCAGGCTCATATGTTATCTTGTTGGCTTACTTAAGGAGAGACTTTCCTTGTAATCTTGTGTTATAAGATTGATGTAATTTTTTCTGTTCCATGAAGCAATACAAGATGTATTTCTCCAAATAATATTAATAAAACTATTTTTGTGTGAATATGGGAAATAGCACAATGACAAATGATTTTTTGCGCACTTAGGGAGGGTGGTGAGGGAAGGGCCAACAAAGAATTGATCATTGACCAAGGATTGAGCAATAGTGTTGCCTTGCTCAGGAGGCACATAGATTTTGGGATGGATTTTAGAGGAAAATAGGAGAAAGTTTTGGCAGGAAATCTGGTTCAACACCATTGGCTATTGGAGCAAATACCATTCCATTGGGTGTCTCAAGATCTTCACATTCTGAGCACCAAGGTCTTGGAAGTCAATATGATTTGGCAAGCATGGAGATTAGGGCCAAAACCATTTCCCTCCAAGAGACAAAGCTCATTGGTAAATTTGCAAATCTTTGGCTAACTCAGCCTAAGTCAGCAAAATGGATAGAAGAAAGTTGTGGGCTTAATATCCATTTCAAATCTCTGCCAAAAGGATTTTTCTTAGTCTCTTACCTAGATGAGTAGTCAAAGATTTCAATTCTCAAAGGGGGGCCTTGGTTGATTGATGATGTGGGCCTCTTTTTGCAAGAATGGCAACCCAACTTCCTATGGATTAAGCGAAATCCCTTGGTGTCTAAGACTATAAAATATACCAAAGAAGTATTGAGAGGACTCAGCTCTAGCAAAACTAGAAATCCTCTAGGTGATTATTTGAGCATTGATGATAATGTGCAAAATGAACTATTGGGAGTTTATGCTTGAATTTGTGTTAAAATCTAAGTTACCCCAAGTTTATGGGATGAGGACGGCAAGGGACGAGGGGACGCGTTTTGGAGTCCTCAATTTTTCGAGCAAATTTTGGGGACGGCAATATAAAAAATAGAGAAAATTTTAAATATATAGGGAAATTTTAAATTTTTATATGAGACCATTGATAAAGCATTCATATATACATTAGAGAACCTTAATACATAACCTTTGTGTTAAATTGAGAGTTCACATGAGAGTCAAAATCGAACAAATTAGCAAATGTCAAACTTAATTCAAATTGTTTTCATAATTCATTGTCATTATGGCATATGCATATGATATTAAAAAACAATATACAAGTTACAACAAAATTCCCAAAGGCTACAAGTCTCACTTTCGATTACAATATGAAAATACAAAAAAAGAAAGTACACTGCTGCCCCTAATCTACATCTCTCAACACTGCATCAAAATCGGAGTCCTCCTTTGAGTCACTGCCATTGTGAGGGTCCACCTCATCCAATGGAATCCCAACCAATCCCTCTAGTGTCTCCTCATCAACCTAAGCGGCATCTTCAAGATCAACATCCCACCATAAAGCTGGAATTTGTCGATAGTGTGGAGTCTGACAATCCTTGAGTCGAGCACTATGCATAGCCACTAGCTTCTTTGCTTGTCTAGAGGTAAGTCTATTCCTCTTAATGGAGTGGATAAAGCCATATGTGGACCAATTCCTCTCTGCAGCAGAGGAACTAGCAACTTGTGAAAGGAGGCAAATGGCAAGCGTCCTCAACTGTGGTGTATCCTTCCCGTGCCATGTCCACCATCCAATAGGGTCAGTTTGAGCTAATGTAGCTCTATCTATCTTCACCTTTGGTTTACTGAATGTTAGACCACGAAGATTTGTGAAGGCAAGCCATTGCCTGCAAAGTATTGTAGACTCCTCAGTTGAATACACCTTACAAAAGGCCTTCATTGGCCCTTCTTTCACCTCTTCATCATCACAAGGAGGCAATCTTCAGCCTTTGGTGCATAGTGCATACCATTTGGGATTAAGAGCAAAGGCTGCCATGTGAAGCAAGGTGTTCATTTTGTTCCACCTCTGCATCACAATGGGCTTAATATGTTGCTCATATAATCCCAAAGTAGGATCCTTAGCCAAATTTATTTTCTTTATCTTTCCAAGCATGCTGTCAAATGTCTCATATATCTCTCCAAGACTAGGAGAGTCCATATCAGCATATCTAATGACATCTACAACAGGTGGGATGAAAGAGCAAACATATCTGCAAAATGCAAACAAAAATTTCAAAAGAATTAATTGACAAGTTAATTAACAAGTTAGAAACTTCAAAAGTTGAAACATTGAATAATAGAATTAAAATATTAAAATCAGAAATTTAATATTTAATATTTAATAAAATCAGCAGTTTAATAATAAAATCAGCAATGTCTTACCTCACAATGGACCACCAATCATCATCAAGGATCCTTTGTTTGATGGATTTTCCTTCAGTAGAGCTTCAATTAGGCTATCTACTCCACTCTAAATTCACCATCATCAATTGCAAAGGTTCATGCACCTCAATCATCTTCTCTAACAAAATGAAGAAATTGGCATATCTTGTCTCAACGGGTTTGAGGAATTCCTTCTTTGAAAGCGTCCTGAAAAGAGCAAGTGAGGTGTGGTGGTTGCAAATAAACATTTGAATATCTCTAGCTTATGCCACCACTTGCTTCACCCAATCTATTTTCCTTATGTCTTTCAATGCATTATTCAATGCATGAACACAACATGGGGTCCAAAAGATGTACTTGTAAGCACCCTCCACCATCATATCAACCAATCCGCACACAAGTGTTGAATCAGTGACCACCTATACAACACTTGAGGCCCCAACCTCCTCTATGGCCTCTCTCAAAATGCTTAACTGGAAGTCTACATCATTATGCTTCCCTAAACAATCCATGGCTCTAAGAAAAAAGAGCCAACTAGGCATGTGACTATGATATTGAAGAATGGTCGATGTCTAATATCAGTCCACCCATCCATCACAATAGAACAACCCATCCTAATCCAAGTTTGCCTCATATCCCCCATTAGCAAATTAATCTTAGAATATTCTTTGTCTAGGAGGGTAGTGTGTAGTTTGTGATCTCTAGGGGTTACAAATGAGGAACCAAAAGATGCTACATCATTGATCATTTGTTTGAAATAAGAGGAACAAGCCACATGAAATGGGATGGCATGGGCATTAAAAAATTTGGCAATGGAAGACTTTGTCGTATCCCGTGCTTGCACATTAAACATACCTGCAACTGTCCCTGGCTTCTCACCACCACTAACCTTCCTCTTTCCTCTTGTGGCAATATCACTACTACCACTACAAGCCATGGATGACATAGGCATAGATGAATATCCACTTGCAAAAGAATGTGTCGGCATTGTCACACTTGTAGACCTCATTTTTACCTCCATGAGCCTCTAGCTTCTCATCATCCTTTATGTCTAGACAAACCTTAACTCCACAACATGTAACACCCAAGAAATGAGACTGTGCCCTTGTGTAGCTCCCTCTAAATTTTGTATTGCAAATGTGACACAACCACACCCTACTCCCCCCTAAATATTTAATTTTGGTACCTAGGGCTATCGCAAATTGGAGAAGAGGTTTTTTTTTTTTTTGTTAAAAGAGCCCTTTGCATAAGTTTTCAAGATTTCCGAAGGGCACTCAAATGGATTCTTTGTCTGTTCACTTCCACCCCCAACACTTCCACACTCCGATGAGGTTGAAACCCTGACATTTACTTGAGTTTCTTGCACTTCAATGTCACTACTGTCATTCTCACTGCTGCTCATGTTGTTTTTTTGAGATTTAATCAAACTTTAAACTGAAAAACGGAGAAAAAAAAAAAATCAGACATTTTTTACTTTAAGCTTTGAAAAAAACTTTTAAAAAAATAAAAATGATAGAATGACTTACCTCTTTGAAGAAATTGCAACCTCACTACCAGTGATGCCCTAGATTCAACCTCTTTTTCAGCTGCTCCTTCAATCCCTACTCAAACAATTTGCTATTCCTTCAAACCCTACTGGAATATATTTGCACAAACAAAATTCACAAATGAAATGAAGTGAAATGGAATGAACCCTCTTTTGCCCATTTAGGGTGAGATAGGGTGTGGGGGCCCACTTAAGAACAATTTAAAAATGTTTTTTTTTAAATAAGAGTTTTTTTGGACACATGTCGTCTCGAGGACGGCAAGCCGTCCCCCCCATACCTACACTGCACCTCCACGTTTCAAGGGTGTTTCGTCTTTTCTTTTTTTTTTCGGGGATGGTCCGAGGACATCCCTTGTCCCCAAGACATCCCAGAAACAAGGATGTGGGAAAAACACCAAGGACACATCCCCAGATTTCCCTAGTTAAAATGGATATTTCTATACTACTGCCAAAATAATTTATTCTCAATTCAAAGGTTGGGGTTTGGAAGCAAAAATTAGAATTTGAAGGGCCAAAATCTAAATATTTCCTATGTCATAGCTTAGGCCATATTCAAAAAGTTTGTCCTGATAAGAATGTGAAGCAAGAATGAAGGTTGGGGAAGAAAACTCAATTTGAAGTTGTCATGGGACAAGGCAAAGACGAATCCTCCAAGGAGGAAGGTGAGCCTTTGTGGCATTCTCCTATTGAAGAAGATCATACTTAGGGTTAAGCAACCAAGAGAGATCCCTAATGAGGCCTTTCCTCTAGATAGTATTTCACAAAAGTTGCTTCAAGAAACCAATCTCACAAGAGTTGAATCCTAGAGGATTGTGGTTCCTCAAGAAAACAACTCAACCTCTGCTAACAATATGATTGTTATAGAAGGTGAGCCTCTTGTTCATCAAGGAGGTGTTTCCCTTGCCAAGAGGGGATTTTTGGGGGACAGCTTGGAAAATGAATCTGATCTTTTGTCAACATAGGTTTTAACAATCTCCCAATTTAAATCCCTCAAATCCAAGGCTAATGGTATATCTTAAGGAAAAAAGGGTAGAAAATTAGCAAAGAAAGCCCCGGCTGAAGTGATGGTTGGAAAACAAAAGTATTTAAGCTCCTTTCTCTCTCAACGATCTAGGAGGGTGAAACTCCCTCCATAGCCATGAAACTATTTTCCTAGAATGTCACTTAGGGGCTTGAAAGCCCCTAATTGTTAAGCACAAATTGAGTGTGCAAAAGGCAGATATTTTCTTGCTTCAAAAGACTAAGCTAAGTGAAGATGATGCTTCATTTTTGTTGAGAAAATGGCAGAAACGGAAAGGGGAGTTTGTGACCGTTGAAGGTGCCTCTAGAGGACTGAGTATTCTTTGGTCTCCTCTCTTAATTGAGGTAACAGTCCTATGGCAATTTTACAGAATCAAAAGAGTTTTCTCTTCTATAAATTTATTTCTGTTCAATGTTTAAGGACCCATTGGTCACTACTGAAAAAAAAGAATTCGGTGTCAACTTGCTATTATTGTAGACACTTTAAGAGATGAATAGGTAGTGAAGGGATGAGAATTCAATACAATTATTTCATCAAAAGACAAAAAAGGAGGCGTTTTGCAAGCTACTCAATCTCACTTGGATTTTGCTCTTTCACTTGGACTAATAGAAGGTTGGGTTTTGGCTACAGAGAAAAAAGATTGGACAGATTTCTTACTTCTATAACTTGGCTCAATAAGCATTGGATAGTTGAGAGTAGGATTCTTCTAGTCTTTGGCTTTGACCGTTTTCTAATTTCTTTGGATGTGGATGGAGATTTCCACCTCACAATTGCCCCTTCAAGTTTTGACTTATGTGGTTTAGGGAGCCCAATTTCTTTGATTTGATTAAAGTAATGGAGTGGGACAAATTCAAAGGCTCTAAAATGATTGTTTTGGCCAAGAAGCTAATCAATTCAGTCAGCTTGGATTGAGAAAGAATTGGTATGCTGACTTAATTGATTCAAGCTGTAAGCATGGACCAAATGTCTTATTTCCAGAAAAAGGCATCTTGCAGCAGAGCTAACTGAAATTCAAAAGAAGACAGTTTTTGGAAACAAAAATCTAGGGAGTATTGGCATAAAGGATATCAGAATACAAAATTTTCCATATGTTGACAAGGGCTCAGTGCAGTATTAATCACATCTCCTCTATCTCCTCAAAGGATAGCATAGTGCTCAAAGATTTTTCAAATATCAGAAAGGAAACAATTGGATTTTTTTTAAGATCTCTTGGGCTACAAGAATGCTTCCAATTTGGACGATCAAAATCTTTTGCTACAAAATATTCCCCATTTGGCATCCAAAGCTCAAAAGATTATGCTCATTGTGGTGTTCTATAATTCTTGAGCGTTTCATCAAATTAGGCTCAAAATTCCATTGACAAAATTATGACAAAGAAGATTAAAATCAAACCTAAGGGTTTTGTAATGTCCCCAATATAGCCCTACACTCTTTAGTGACTGGTAGCCTATTTCTGGAGGCCCGTAGGCTAGTCAGAAATGGAAATTAGGGTTTCCTATTTTATAAGAGGTTTTAGCTGAGCTTTTGATGGCTTGCATGCAGGAGTTTGGCATTGAGCTTTTTGGAGCTTTTTGAGTTTTTGGAGAGCTTCGCGGTGTGGTAACATGCATTTCTATCTAGTACCTTGCATGCAGGAAAGGTTTTTGGGTTTTTCTGGGTCTTTTCAGATCTCCAAAGGGGTGTAACATGCATTTGATTCTGCCAACCTTTCCAAACACTTACTATTTTTAGTAAGTCATGACAGCTGCCTTGTTTGTGTTCAAATGGAGTTTGGAAACACTTACTATTTATAGCAATTAGCTATTTTTGGTAAGTTCTATTTTTGGCAGTGTCATCTTAGTAGCAGCTCAGTTATTTCCAATCCATCATTCTATTTTTGGCAACGAGGCAGTTCAGTTTGGGCATTGGCTTCTTCATTCCTTTTGGAGCTAAGTTTTAATAACTTAGTCATTTTTCAGTGTTGCTTTTTGGACCCCGTGTGTAATGTCCCTTGTAAAATTTGGCCTTTATTTTCTGTTTTGCTCATTGGGAATTTCGTCAAACAATTGGCAAACGAACTTCTGACAGCTGATTAATGTCTTCTTCTTTATACTTCGAGTTTATGTGATGATTAGGATGTACCAAGTGACTTCTAAAGACTTCTCTTAAAGTACCAATGATTGAGAATGTAGGAAATGTAATGTATCGTGGCCAAGTTTGGAGGTTTAAATGATTAAATCTGATAAGAGTTGACAATGTAAACATGTTGTCAACGTTTACACCTTGCACTTACAAGCATAGATTTATATATCCAGGTCTATTGCTCGATCTGTGTGCATATCTTCCATAACTATCCTCTTCCCCTTGTGTGAATTTGATCCCATATATATTTTGATGTGAGGAGTGATGATGTGTTCAAATGATGATGTCCCTATGGAACAGCTATGTCCATTTGCTTGCTACTCTTGAAACTCATTAATTTTCTGACTTTATTATTAACTATCTCTTGGCAAATTCATGCCTTATAATTCTGACTTTGTTTTATTTACTAACAATAACAATTTATTAAATATCAAATCTTTGTCTTAATCGTTCTTCTCATGTATCTGTCGCATCAAGTCTCTGGTTTCAAATGATATTATTATGGCATCAGAAGATATTCTCCGCATATGTATGGAATACTGCTCTTGGATCTATCGCAATAGCTTTCCATTTAAGACACGGTAACTGCAAATATATTTAGTTGCCCGTATCAATGTCCAACATCAACGATTCCTTCAAACATGAACGCTACATCGTCGACCTCATACGATATCTTATTCAAAGCTTAATCGTCTCTACATGTTACTCTATTTCAGCTCCTGGAAAATACCATTCAATTCCATCTTCTTCTTGACCGCAGGGGCATGAGTAATGCATATACTGGAAACAGCGCCCAATTGTTTCTCCTCATACACTGCCCGATATTCTTGAATGTGGTGCTGCTCTGAACTTGCAATGGCTTGAAGAAGCTTTTATTAACGTCTATATCAAAGACCCAAGAAATGATACCCATTTCCTTCCTCCCCCCTGATCTGGCGTGGACTTTTCCTTTTATGGTTTGATCAAAGGGCGTGACTCTCAAAAGTGCGCTGAATCGTTTCAGAGAGATGTGTCGGTTTCTTGATTTGATGATTCGCTGTTTTCATCGTGTCTAATGGTTGTATTATGGTTGATACCTTTTTTATCAGCTTCTTTCATTATACATTACATTTTATATTTGTTTATAGTAATGTTTCTTCTATTTAAAAGAATATAGGTTATGATACTTATAATGTTCATATCATTTGTTATTATTATAATGTCATATTTGTGACATATCATGTATTACTCTTATCATTAGATTTTATGATTTACAATTATAATATTCATTATTTTTATAATCATAATTACAATATATATATTTTGTGATTATAATATTGCTCTTGGTAATTATTATTATAATCTTTTATTTTATTTTATTTTATTTCAATTAATTTATAAATTATTATATTATAGTGCATGTTATGATAATTTGTCTTAAATCTATATATTTTAATAATATAAATAATGGTTATGATATTTAAGTTGTTAATCTACATTTGTACACATTTATAATTACCATATTGTCTTATATTAATGGTAATTATAAAAGTATTGAATCGATAATATTCTCTCTTAGACTTTTAATTTGCATTTTGATTCCATTTTATTCAATTACGTGAATTCCAATGTTTAGGGCTTTTTGCATCAAGTTTTGGGGACATGACAGTCCTCCCCTCCCAAATTTGCTTGCCCTCAAGCAAAATCCCTTTTAATGTCATGGATATCTTTTACCTTTAATGCACGAACCTAAGAAGAGGATTACGTCCTAGCTCACTTGATGAGGGAATCTTAGGGGTTAGGAAGCACCTCTCACTTGATTGAGGTCCCGATTGAGGGCTTGTACCTAAGAACCATTTATCTTAATCAATCATTTATCATTATAGTAGTAATTAGTAGTTCTCCCATAACTAGGTCATATGGTCAATTATTAAGTTAGTCAAGGTACCCTAACATCCTAGGAGGGTTCAACCGTAAGACAAGATAGGGAGCATGACTTGATGGGAAGCCTAGGATCCATCATGCCAACTCTTTCCCTTCCTCTTATGATTTAGCCTCTTGGGTTTGCTTAGTTCCCTCTATAGAAAAAGTTCTCCATTATAGGACACAATGTCCTCCAATAGGTTGCAATGACCTCCATTATTGGTCGCAATGACTGCCATTATCGGAGCAATGTCCTCCATCGATCGCAATGACCCCCATTATCGGACACAATGTCCGCCATCGATCGCAATGACCGCCATCATCGGACGCGATGTCCGCCATCAGTCACAATGACCACCATCGGTCGCAATGACCGCCATTATCGGACTCAATGTCCGCCATCAGTCACAATGACCACCATTATTGGACACTTGGTGTCTTAACTCCTCTAGATCCAAAGGTAGTACCCTAGAATACCCCAGAGGCAAGTACCCCCTCGGCCCAAGTGGGCTCATCTTGTCTCATCTTGGGTGGCATATTTAGAAGGGGTCTTCATTGTCTTGTTGGCTCAACTCCTCTAGACCCAAAGGCAGTACCCTCGGATACCCCAGAGGCAAGTACCCCCTTGGCCCAAGTGGGCTCATCTTGTCCCCTCCTGGGTGGCATATCTAGAAGAAGTCTTCATTGTCCTGTTGGTTCAACTCCTCTAGACCCAAAGGCAGTACCCTCGAATACCCCAGAGGCAAGTACCCCCTTGGCCCAAGTGGGCTCATCTTGTCCCCTCCTAGGTGGCATGTCTAGAAGAGGTCTTCATTGCTATCTCCCTTTGCAATACTCTTGTAAGGTCCTTTTGACTGCATTGGTGCCCTGGTTCTCATATATTTTTTTTTCCCACTTGTCATAGGTTGCTGCTTCTTCAAATGTTTGCAAATGTTTTGAAATTCAGATTATTGTGTATGACGGTGAGGAGTCTCCAATGTCTTGTATCCTCTTGTTTGACCTTTCTTCCACAGGATGGCAAGATTATGCTCTGATACCACTGTAATGTCCCCTGTAAAATTTGGCCTTTATTTTCTGTTTTGCTCATCGGGAATTTCATCAAACACTTGGCAAACGAACTTCTAACAGCTGATTAATGTCTTCATCTTTATACTTCGAGTTTATGTGATGATTAGGATGTATCAAGTGACTTCTAAAGACTTCTCTTAAAGTTCCAATGATTGAGAATGTAGGAAATGTAATGTCTCGTGGCCAAGTTTGGAGGTTTAAACGATAAAATCCAATAAGAGTTGACAATGTAAACATGTTGTCAACGTTTAACACCTTGCACTTACAAGCATAGATTTATATATCCAGATCTATTGCTCGATCTGTGTGCATATCTTCCATAACTATCCTCTTCCCCTTGTGTGAATTTGATCCCATATATATTTTGATGTGAGGAGTGATGATGTGTTCAAATGATGATGTCCCTATGGAATAGCTATGTCCATTTGCTTGCTACTCTTGAGACTCATTAATTTTCTGACTTTATTATTAACTATCTCTTTGCAAATTGATGTCTTATAATTCTGACTTTGTTTTATTTACTAACAATAACAATTTATTAAATATCAAATCTTTGTCTTAATCGTTCTTCTCATAAATCCGTCGCATCAAGTCTCTGGTTTCAAATGATATTATTATGGCATCAAAAGATATTCTTCGCATATGTATGGAATACTGCTCTTGGCTCTATCGCAATAGCTTTCCATATAAGACACGGCAACTGCAAATATATTTAGTTGCCTGTATCAATGTCCAACATCAACGATTCCTTCAAACATGAACGCTACATCGTTGACCTCATACGATATCTTATTCAAAGCTTAATCGTCTCTACATGTTACTCTATTTCAGCTCCTGGAAAATACCATTCAATTCCATCTTCTTCTTGACCGCAGGGGCATGAGTAATGCATATACTGAAAGCGGCTCCCGATTGTTTCTCCTCATACACTGCCCGATATTCTTGAATGCGGCGCTGACCTGGACTTGCAATGGCTTGAAGAAGCTTTTATTAAAGTCTGTATCAAAGACCCAAGAAATGATACCCGTTTCCTTCCTCCCCCCTGATCTGGCGTGGACTTTTCCTTTTATGGTTTGATCAAAGGGCGTGACTCTCAAAAGTGTGCTGAATCGTTTCAGAGAGGTGTGTCGGTTTCTTGATTTGATGATTCGCTGTGTTCATCGTGTCTAATGGTTGTATTATGGTCGATACCTTTGTTATCGGCTTTTTTCATTGTACATTACCTTTTATATTTGTTTATAGTAATGTTTCTTCTATTTAAAAGAATATAGGTTATGATACTAATAATGTTCATATCATTTGTTATTATTATAATATGTCATATTTGTGACATATCATGTATTACTCTTATCATTAGATTTTATGATTTACAATTATAATATTCATTATTTTTATAATCATAATTACAATATATATATTTTGTGATTATAATATTGCTCTTGGTAATTATTATAATCTTTTATTTTATTTTATTTCAATTAATTTAGAAATTATTATATTATAGTGCATGTTATGATAATTTGTCTTAAACCTATATATTTTAATAATATAAATAATGGTTATGATATTTAAGTTGTTAATCTACATTTATACACATTTATAATTACCATATTATCTTATGATAATGGTAATTATAAAAGTATTGAATCAATAATATTCTCTCTTAGACTTTTAATTTGCATTTTGATATCCATTTTATTTAATCACACAAATTCCAATGTTTAGGGCTTTTTGCATCAAGTTTTGGGGACATGACACCGTGCCTAGGCGATCAACTTCAAGTTGTTTTAAAGAGGGGACTTGTCTTGGACACCTAGAGTGAAGAATTAAATATTTTACAATTAAAATATTTGCTAAAATTCCTTATGGATGCCTAGGATGAGGAATAAAGTGTGTTGATTAATACTTTATATTCTCCAAAAAAGTTGGGCGTCCCCCTTGAGTAGTTGAAGTGTTTCGTATTCTTTTCTTGGAGGTTACAAAGGTGATTCAATTGCCAAGAAGAGTCTATTTATTGAGGCCTTGCTCCTTCATTTGCATCTTTTGGAAATTAAATATAATGTTATGCTGCTGAAATATTTTCAAAGCTTGCTCAAAGGAACGCATACCTCCTAGTTTCTTTCTTCCAATCTTCGTGCTTGAAAGATAGTACCTGGCTGGACTTACTAAAGACTATGCTTCACTCAGGAGTGCAGATAGAGCTTCAATTTCAGAATTATTACAAGCAGATTGCTGATGTATAGTATGTTTATATTGCTACTGGAAGTGCTTGGCTGAAGCGAACTTCTGCTTGTAGCTTCGCCACTGAATTTTGTTTGGTTCTGGGTACTGGCTCATGATGTGTCACTGTGTAGGGCACCCAGTTGCACAAAGTTTCAGATTTTATTTCTGAGTTTCTGATTTTTGGGAAGAAGTTGACCCCTCTAGAGGTCGTACGATCTTGCCTACTAATGCTTTGGGATGCATGCCAAATAATCTGAGCTGATTTGGCACTGTTTGTTGATTGGTTCTTGGTTGCCCGGTCTATTGGCTTCATTTGCATCTAGTTTGAAGTCAATCGGAGTTGTAATGACAAATTTGTGTTCAAATTAGTGAATCTCTACCTTGCTGATCTGATTTTTTGTACTTACTATTTCTGATCAAACTTGATTAATTTCTATTATACTGATGATTTGGGCTTAATTTCTATATCATTCATATGTTGTATTAGTTAGGGGTCTTGCTCTAACTCATTGTAGCTTTGAAAGCATATCTCTATGTTCGGTGTAGCTGAAACTTCATTTTTGAAAAGCTGATTAGTAGTACTAACAGTTGTTATTATACATCTGCACTCCCACTGAAGAAGTGATTGAGTCATTATTTTACTTTCAGCACTTGTATTTTAATTCCCCTCGCTGAATAAGTGGTAGTGTGGATTCATGGCTTGCTTGCCGCCTTATTAATTGTTAATATCTCCACTCCCGCTGCATAAGTGGTTGAGTTTGTAATTTTCTTTCATTCTATGGCCGGCTCGCCGCCTATGTTCCGTTGTAATTACATTCCATTTTGCTAACGATCCCCGACACGGTATGCTCTCACCTCGCCCACATTGGGATTTTGGTGATCAGAAGGTGAAGAGTTACCATTCTTGCTGGTTTATTACTGGAGCTAATGCTGACAGTGTTGAAATTGTGCTGATATTTTCAAAAAAAAACTTAAGGGCATATTATAGGTTTAACTTATCTTTCCATGATTTCCCTATTGACCCTCTCTTCATTGGCTGCAATATATCTATCATCTAGAGAGTTGTTCATGTTGAATAATAAACCCTACGAAAGAAACCTGTAAAACAACTTGAATTGTATGTAGAGTCCCCTTTACTACCACCAATCTCTCTCCAAATGAAACATCAATGTTGCTAATTGAACACACAACTCTTATTGCAGCAATATAGCTTTCAAACTCAATGCACAACAAAATAACAGAAATGAACACAATCGACTTATTTATTGATTCAGTAACAACAATTACAAAGAAACTTCAATGAGCTTGCAACATGCTAAGCCTCAACTATTTGATTACAAAATAGATCAAACTAGATGTTTCAGATTGCAGGAACTTAGATCTATGCCTGATTTTCTATACTTGTTCTAGCCTAATCTAAATTTTCTTATAATTTCCTTACTAAGTCATATTTCATGTGCCATTGTCCTCCTCAAATGATATCAGACTCTCCTTTATATAGTTGATGTAAAATGATATGCACCTCATGAAGAAATTGTACGCCAACCTAGGAGAATGCAATAAGAACCAAAAACCCAATATTAAAATATTTGGTCTTCATTCAGCCTGGGAATCACACAATCACCTTTGGTAACATGTAGTTCCAAGGTAACATGCAAATTCATCTTCAACAATGCACCTCAAGATAGGAGCCTTCAAATGCAATGCAGTTTCATACATGACTCCTGTTAGGACCCTAGTAACCTCAGGAATTGGCATGAGATTTAAAAGTTCGTCACGAGTCCAAAACGAAGTTTTGTTATACAATACATGGTTCAGTTTAGGTCCTCCATATGAGAAACATGGATGCGATGATCAAATCTTCATGACATTTGGACGGAACATGTAGAATGCTCTTTAATGCTTGTGTTCCAAACCACAACTCAAAACATGCAACTGAGATGAAATGCAGCATGAAAAACATATAACTATGCCTATGGTGACAAATATGAAGCTTCAACAAACAGATGCATGTGCAGCAAGATGCAGCAACACATATTTGTCACACTTTATTGCAAAACAACTAGGAAACATTGAAAATACGGTATACCTGCAAAACACACAAACATTAAAAGAAAATATTTTTTATTGATTTTGCAAGATAGACCATCATCAATCATGCAGAAAAAAACTACACGTCAATGTTTAATGGCCAACAGTGAATTCCTAAAGAGGTACAACTTATTTTTACATAATCTTTATTTAACATCCAAAGTCAAAATTATCTAGAAATTAAGTTGGAGGCTTCAAACAACTATCTATTGTTAGTGTAACTACGAATAAATAGTTACTCTAATAATCATAATATTACTTTTGAATGCGAAGTAACCGTTTTCTTATTTGTTAACATTAGAAATGTTGTCCAAGTTCATAGGCATACTAAGTAAAAGCTCAGAAAATACCGTGCAGAAAAATTTATAAATATAAACTGTATTGACTTCCAAAGGTCAAATTAGGATCCTAGAAAGACCATTTGAAAGAATGCACAGAAAAGGACAAAAGCTAGGGGAAAATTTCCTGTATAGTATTATAATTTACACAAGCATGCTTACACGCAAGTTTCCTAATCAAGAATATGGGTTCAAAGAAAGCATGCTTCTTGTCAATCATGCATAGCAGAAAAGAATGAAAAAATGAAGCAGTGATAATTATTTGATGTTGCAAAATAAATTATACAGTCAATTGTGTGTATAGAAAAATGATAAATGAAAATGGAATCCCAGGTACAAATCTCATTGCAATGACAACCATCACCTGGACTAAATATTAAACTCATACATCCAATTAAATAATATACTGACCTTCACATGAAATGCCATCATCAGTTTCCACAGGAAGAACTTGGGTATACATTGGCATTGCAGACCGTGTCACAGAAGAAACAACTGGTTTTGCAGCAGGGTCCACAGTCTTTTCCTGAACCATCAGTTGACAAAAGGTTTGCCAATCAATCTCATTGAGCTTATGCCATTTAACATCCAACAATATTAATCAAGGTTATATTCTCCACAAACTACCCAGAATAGTGAAAGTTCTTTCATCCTCCTTAAACATGATCCTATTGTGTGTCCAACAAGTAAAATTTATGTACAACTTCTATGGTAAGTACCCAAAAAAGAAAAGGTTTGATTATTTTCTTTGAACCACACAACTGCCTTGCACATAAAACAAACCCTTTGTAAGCATTAAATACATCATTTGCAAACAAATTGCATAATTATGAACATTTTTAAACTCCTTTCTGAGCATATACTATGGATAAGACAGGTGCTTATAAAAAAAAAATCTCATTTCCACGAAATGAAGTAATAGCCCCAAATAAAGAAAGAAAATAATTGAGATAGAAAAGCATCAAGAGCAGTACAAAGTAAATTTTCCAACATCAGTAAGCTAAATATAAATCTTTGTATGCTCAAATGGGATAATAAAGTGGTAAAAACTAATGGCCTTGAAAAGTAAAGCCCTAGGTTCAACCCCCAAGATAGATGATAAAGTGTTGAAATTGGGTAAAACAGCATATCCAGCATGGACAACCCCAATGTAAGAGGCCAGGTACAGCTCTGAAGTGACTTTGATGGAAGAGATACACCTCGTTTTTCACATCTAGGACAAAGGCTGCCGCAAAAGGGAAATTTTACCAAAGAAAAAATATAAAAAATCGTGTAATATCCCACCCTTGCGAGATATTTGCTTAACTAAAAATCTGCCTGAGTCTGCTAGAGTTTTTTCTAGTTTTGAAGTTTTTGAAGAAATTGCCAGATAGTGCTTAAAATTTACAGAACAAGGAAATGCTGAAGCACAAATATAATATTATATCAGAGTAATTAATGTCTTGAAATTTCATTGAAAGCATTCATACTCGGATAACAATCTTCTGATCTTGAAAAGATGATGAAACCCTTATTCCAAATCTCTCTTGTAAATCCGATGAAACACAAATGTGACTTCTAAGATAAAGCCACCAATTAGCTATCCTCATATGATCTTTCACACCCTCGGAAAGCTCGAATCAAGAAGCAGCTATGCTCTCCAAGATCGTTGCAGCTGAAAACCCTAGGTCTCCACCTCAAAATGCAAAGCTCAAAGCCAATTTGATAAAATGATCAAGAATAATTACATTTGTTTTTTTCACATGCTTTATACCCTCTCCAAGATGGCATGATTACCAATGTGCTTTTTAATCATTAAAATATATCATAAAATATATTTGCTTTTGCACTTTATAATATTCCTCAAAGTGGGCGCCCAAACTAGTGCTTTTATAATTTGACTTTATAATATTAAATGCACCTTAATTATAAAGTCAATACAAGTCATTAATATATGCAATTTAATAATTAATTATTTATTATTAAAGTATAACTTTAATAATAAATAAACACCTTAACTCCATTAATGAACCTCATTTATCAATTCTGACTTCACCATTGGCTAACCCATTGCTCTCTCTGCCCATCAGGATGTGTTACTATAAATAGTAAGGTTGGCCTCTAAAAACTCATGAACTTACTATAAATAGTAAGTATATATAAATGAAGCCAGAAACCTCGAAATAGCTCTGCCTTGGAATATACCAACAATCTAGAGAGGTAAACACTGACAATTGCCACCTGAAGAGCTCAGTATCGCCCAAACTGGTCAAATGATAGACTAATCTTACCAACTCTGATGCTCACGAAAAAGGGGACATTACAAATTGCATGGGTTTTTTTCTAAGCATATTTGTCAAGGTGCATAGAGTGTACTAGCATTCCATATTCATAATTATTAATTTCCTTGTGTGTGTTGCATGAGCTCACACATATATGTGAATAAATGATAAGAAAGATAAGGATAATGAACGATATGTGACATTAACATCATACATCAACATTATGATCATAATATGTTAGTAGTTAGCATTTCAACTTAATCACTATCAATCTCTCTTATACCAATGCTAGCATATTGTAAGTAAGTTCATAAGTGTTCCTTTATCAATCATATAGAGATTGTATCATTTATGAGTTGGACTAGCAGACATATATTTCAAGTTTATCCCACACCCTATGATGAGTCTAATATTTAGCAACTTTCTCACACAAATCACTTGTCCTAGAATTTTCCCTTTGTGGTCCTAGCAATAATGTCCTTTGCCATTGTCAATTAAGTTATTTTGCAACTTCTCTCAAGCTTATCACTCTTTATCAGTTTCCTAGTTGTGTTTGAGCATTTCAACTCAGTAAACAACACTTCATTATTTGGTCCTACTTGCGGCAAACCTCTATGCCACACTTCCAGCTATGAAAAGACTTTGCCCTTCATTATATTGAGTCTAAATTTTGCTGTTTGTACCTCATACTACAGAGTGAAATAGCCACTCACCACAATATTGAAGCATGCATTGATGAGTCTATAGGTATCTTCCAAAAGTTAAGAGAAGAATTAGAGGATCAAAGTCTAAGGTTCCAAGAACAGTGTGCACAGCAGACCCACCTCACCAACTTGGAAAAAATTAAGGTGGCAGACAAGGAAAGGGAACTTGCTCAGGACAAAGAAATTAAGGATAAAGACAAGAAAATGGCTAATAAAGACAAGGAAACTGTTGAATTGAAACTTGCTAATAAGAAGGCAAAAACCCAACTCAAGGAATTTTACAAATGGTTAGAACTTTCTCTAGAAAGGGAACTCCTAGCAGCTCATCATTTGAAGCAAAGAATGGAGGGTCTACAAAGTGCATACTACTGCTTCTCAACACTCAACTCCATCTTCAATGTCTACACAACCAGGGACATCTTCTCGTCTAGCCCCTCAATAATGATACTTTTGTCTTCCTTTTATCGTTTGAAAGATGACTTTTCTTTTCGAGGGGGGAATGATGTAGATAGCTAAAATGTATAGTTTACATTAGTTATATTGTATAGTTGATGAGTGTAGTTATGACTCGTCAATTGATTAAGTAGTTTTGGGTAGTGGCCGACAATTGGAATTCCTTGGCAACCATCAACAAGTTTAAATACTTCTCTTGTAGTTGGGAAAAGGGACCACATTGTGGAAAGTATTCCTTATCCCTATTTTGTATGAAGAGCATTGATGAATAAAGGAACAACTGCTATATCTTTCGAATTACTATGTTATTCTCATGTGAATTAGTTATGTGTGCATAATTCAATTTACTTCGGTTTATTGTGCTTTAGTAATTGTGTATCTAGATAGCAAGTAAACATTTGACACCATTGCCATTCAAGAAGTCGGGTTAAAATGGTGATATAATGGGACAGCTGATTGAAGAGCCTGTAGAGTCTATTCAAGAAAGAGAAGACAAGCTCACCCAAGACATGGTAAACTTGTGGGATATATTGGTGAAAGGGCATATACGAAAGGAAGCCAAACAGAGGCAAAGCCCAAAAGAGGTCATTTATGGCAACCTAAGAGTAAGCAAGGAAGTAGACATACTCCTCGATCGTATGCCAAGACTCCTTGCAAGACACTTGATAATATTTCAATACCTTTGTGCTGAATGGGATTGTGAAGTATAGAGACAACAAATAAGGCAATGCTATGAGGACAAAATCCAACAAGAGGAAGAAGAGTGAAATATAGAGTGACATTGAATTTCCCAAAATCAATGCCCTTATACCCAAACAAGAATTGAAAGATACCAAAAATAGTCAAAGAACAAAACAAAAGATAAGACGATCCTTGAGGATCATAGAGCAAAGAGAACGAAGGAGAAGACTACAAGAAGCAATCAAGGAAAACACAACCGTACAATTCCCAAGTTGGAGCTTGTCCCGAGAACAAAGCCGAAGTCAAAACATGAGTTGAAGTCAGAGCCCCAACTAAGAAAATAAAAACACCCTTGCTACAAAAAAACATACAAGTGCAAAGTGGGAAGAGATAGCAAAACATTTACCATTACCTGATGAAGTGTGGACCAATCTTTCTAACCAAGTAGAACAGCCAAAACAACAACTAGTAAATGAAGAAGAATGGGAGATAGAGTCTAAAGACTCATTATCCAAAACCTACAAGAGTAGCATTAAAAGCATTGAAAGGTTGCTGATTAAAGAAGAGGTGGTTGAAGGATGTGAACCTAAAATTCCTAGACCAAAGGTATATAAGAAATAAACTTAAGGCAACTCAAGTGTGCCAAACACTAAGGCAGAATGAGTTGAGGATTCCCATGATATCGAGAGTGCAAGAGAAGCACTAGAGTGTCTGAATCAAAACCCCCTATTAAGCCAATTCCAAGCATTGATGTTGCACTAGAATAGGATGGTGACTCCCCCATCAAGCTGCAGTATCAAAAGGAAAAAGTTGAGCAAATTCACAAGCAATGGGTAAAAGGACCCAAAAAGACGCTACAAAACCAATGAAATGATTTGGACAGAAAATGGCTAGGATGATAGAGCTTATTAGCTACAATCCTTCCTAGCAACCTTAAGAGGCATAGCCATTGGTTGGTACACAGAAGTTGACCAAGCCTCCCAAACTACTTGAGAATGATTAAAGAAAGCTTTTGAAGAAGAGTTAAAATTACTACAAGATGACAATGGAATCGTAGCGGAGACTTATAATACAAAGCAAGCACAAGAATGGCAGTGCCTACAATCAAAGGCTCAAAAAACTCTTGGTAAAATTAGAAAAGGAACCAACAAACAACCTCGATGAAGAGATGATTCATCAAAGGCCTCATTCCCTCACTACAGACGAAGATGAAAGTGGTACCACCATCTTCTTATACAGAAGCATACAATTGGGCCATGAATATAGAGAGTGAAGATAAAATGTCTTCATGTGGCAAAAGAAAAACAGAAGATGATGAGAGTGATAGTAGCAAGAACAAATCAGGAGCAACACAAGAACTCTAGAGAGACAATCTCTGAATGATGAGAGAACTAAAGGCAGAAAAAGAGAAGAGTAAGGAACCTGGAAAGCAAAGAACTCTAGTGCATGGAATGTAAATGCAAAGAACATATTAAAACTAATTGTCCAAAGAAGTTATTCTATGATATCTGTCAATTCCTAGGCAACTCAATTAAAGAATGCCAATATAATTTGAAAACCAAGACTACACAAGTACTCTTTGTGTAAGGTGAACAGTCCATTCTACCAAGGACACCATTGAAGCAACAAAATAACAATAATAATGCATTCCCAAGTGGATATTGAAATAGAAGACCTAATAATAGTAGATTCAATAACAAAAACAATGGAAGTAGCAGTCAAATTTAATATGTCTCAAAAGGATGCCCTATTATATAATGTAGGTAATGCAATGAGTGGGGGTACTTCACTAGAGACTCTTGTGCAAGTAGTGCGAACCAAGAGACCATGAAGATACTTAGTGCCCAAAACAAAAAGCAACCATCAACATGATTGATATAGAGCAGCAAAATAATGAAGTTCTGGCAATCACATGAGCACAAAGCAAAAAAGCACTATATCAGAACCCACATACAAGGAAGGAAAGACTCTATGATGCAAAAGCAAAAGTGAAGCAAGCTATGGAAAAACAACAACAGTGCTCTAATAGGCATGCACGTACTTCCACAAGATTCCAATCAGATAAAAATATTGCAAGGCAAGCATTGCAAACCACCATACCCATCAACATGGCAGATCTTTTGCAAAGCATGCTTCGATTAAGGACTACAATTATTGCTACAATAGGGAGTAATGGGAGAAATGAAACAAGAACAAGGCAAAGATGCAATAGTGGAACCCCCATTGCACAATTACCAAATAATAGACTCCATGCTATTGACGGGCAATATGATGAAGAAACCTATTGTAGTTCACATGGAAATTCTCAGGAAGAATCTAACGAACACAATCATTGATGCAGAATTAGGAGTAAACATACTTCCCAAAGATACATGGAAGAGCCTCGGAAAACCTACCATCTAGCCACCAACCTTCCAATTGGTGGGAGCTGATCAACAAGGAATTAAAGTGTTAGGGGTTCTAATAACCCAAAAGGTACTAGGAACCCAATCATTTCTCTTGAGTTTCATTGTTATTTCCTTACATAAAAAGGTGTACGATACATTGTTGGGTCGAGGATTGCTAATAGCAACCAAAGCCAACCAAAACTGGAAAAAAATATAAGATCTATTGAAAACAAGGGAAAAACATATTTAATAGATTTGAGAAATCAAGCCTAAGTGAGGAAGCAACTTCCTCAAATTTAGAATCAAAATCAAGAGAAACTTGGGCGGAAGAAGAAAAAGGTCCCATGGAACTGAATTATGAGGGAGTTGTAAATCTAAAACATTGCTCCGAAGACAAAACAAGTTACCTCAACGAAC
Organism: Sequoiadendron giganteum; assembly: GCA_007115665.2. Lineage (NCBI taxonomy): Eukaryota > Viridiplantae > Streptophyta > Pinopsida > Cupressales > Cupressaceae > Sequoiadendron > Sequoiadendron giganteum. Next base: position 571,671,555 of record CM021102.1, on the reverse strand, counting down.
TATTTCATTGGCAATTAGACAATTATGATTCATTCCAACCAAAATGTAATACGATACAAATCATGGAAATTGGGGAAGATGAGAAGGATAAGGGAAAGGTGCAAGAGGACAATTTGACACCAGCAAATCATATATTTCCACCAAATTATGTGGAATACAAGGAAGGGAATACAAGGATAGACCATACACCCACGTATAAATTTGAGAAAAATAAAGACAAATTATGAGGAACCTCCAACCATGAAAGTAAATTTAGGAGAAGGAAGCTCAAAAACCATATTGGTCGGTGACGATTGAAATCCAGTGCTAAAAACCACAACATTCAAAATTTTCATGGAATATAGGGATGCCTTTGCATGGACCTACAAGGATATTAAAGAAGTACCAACAAAATTATGCGTCCATTGAATTCCCTTAATACCTAGTACATAGCCTATAAGAAAAAGACCTTATAAGATGAATAGAAACTATGCGGAAAAAGTTCAAGAAGAAATAAAGAAAATGCTAGAAGCAAGAATTATATTCAAAGTGGAAACCAATGATTGGGTATCACCCATATGGTAGTGTTTGGTAGCTTAGAGAGCTATTTTCAAGGCTGGTCGGCCTTCTTATTGCAATTTATATTTTATATTGTTTTCATCTAAGGGAGTCGACCTAGATGAAAAATCACCTTGCTTTGCATATATACAAGGTGAAGTTCATTCATTCAAGAGGAAGTTCATTCATGATAATTCTCATTTCTACAGAGCAAAAGTTTGCCCTTCAGCAGCAGATCAGACTTCAAGGGGAAGCATATTTATTTGTACTTAGCATCAAGGAGTGATGCTATTATTCATTGTATTATTTCAGCCTTGAGTAAGGCCAGACTTGTAAAGCAGATCTCTACTCTTATTTATTCAATATATAAGGTATATATTTTGCTGGGTTTTTCTCCCTCGTGAAGGAGGGTTTTCCCAGGGTATCTTGTTGTGTTCATTGTTCTCTATGTGTTGTATTTCTGCTTATTGCATTTCTGATCCTAAAACTAACATGGTATCATAGCAGGTCTAAGAAAAGATCTGGTCAGAATTGACTAAACAATTTGACTCATAATAGAATGGCAGATATGGGGGCTGAGATCGGGCCTACTTTTATTAAGCATGTTGTCATTGTGGCCGAAGGTCAATATTGCTGAGGCCATTGATAGCCGGAACTTCAATCTAAGGGAGTTGCTCGATCCAAGGCATATTTCATCCTCTAATTCTTGATTTCTCTAAAAAATGAATTCAATTCCTCTGCTCCAAAAGCAGCTACTCAGTGAGCAGGTCTAAGAAAAGATCTGGTCAGAATTGACTAAGCAATTTGACTCATAATAGAATGGCAGATATGGGGGCTGAGATTGGGCCTGCTTTTATTAAGCCTGTTGTCATTGTGGCCGAAGGTCAATATTGCTGAGGCCATTGATAGCCGGAGGTCAATATTGCTGAGGCCATTGATAGCCGGAACTTCAATCTAAGGGAGTTGCTCGATCCAAGGCATATTTCATCCGGTGTTTGTTTGCTCAATCATCTACAGTCCCTTTCAAGATAGTCGATGCTTAATGAGCTCACTGAGTAGCTGCTTCTGGAGCAGAGGAATTGAATTCATATTTCAGAGAAAGCAAGAATTAGAGGATTAAATAGCTTTGTGTCTTTCCTTGAATAATAGCAATTCAGAAAACTGTGTATTTCCTTCTAGAGCAGATTCGTGGAAATTACTAAGGGGAGGCGGATTCTCCAAGACTGAGTTGATATTTCCTTGAGCTGCCTTAATACGAAATCTGCAAGAAGGAAATCGTCATTCTTTGACAATGTTGATTCATATTCTTTGGCCTGCGTCTTTATAGAAGAATTTAGAGCGGGAGATTGAAGTGATGAATTCTACAGAGCAGAGGAGAGTCAAGAATCTTTTATATTGCCGGGGATTCTATCGATTTTGTTGTCGTGTTTGTCTGGCATGGGATCGATCGACTTGGGTGGTAGAAGTAATGGGTCGTGTGAATGAAGATTTGCGAATGAGTCAAGGGAGAATAGCGACAAGTTTGAAAATTCTAAAGAATGCGATTCATATTCTTAAGACTATCAGGTCTTATTACCAACCAATAATAATATTTGGTGGTATTGAATATTTGAAGATTAATATTCTCAAAGTATTGTAGCCGGCGCTTTTCCTAGGAAGAGTGCAAAGTAACGATTATGTATGTTGCTACTTCCAACCAGCGCTGAAGGAGGACGTCTGGGCTTTATTTGCAAAGATGTGAGCAGTAGATAATGGGCTAAAGTCAAAGGGAAGGTGATTATCAGGATCATTTGATATTTTAGTATATCTCACTCCAGCCACTTAGGTCCGTGATACCTGTTTCTAGCAGAACTATCAATTATTAGGAGTGTTGGAGTTTACCAGTGTTGTGCGTGTGATCTGCCTTAGCCAACGAACCCCAATTACTGCCTGGTGACAAAATATGAGCAACGGCCAGAGCATTGGCTCGGCCTGATCGCTGAGGAGACGATCTGAGTTATTGCTTCATGGCTATGCGGTTCGATGTTATGTTGTGAGCTATTCCTAGCTTGAAGCTTTCAGATGCGTGATCTTCAAAATCACATGAATATCATCGCAACCTGGGATTAGATGCATGTGCTTTCTTTTGTTACAATTTTGATTGGTGTTTGTGGGTTGGTTGATGCACTAGAAGGTCTAAGTGCAGCATATAAGGAGAAATCATTTAACAACTGCAAGTCAAGCGCCTGACTGCATCTGTAGAATTGACCAACATAAAGAGATAAGTATTTCATGCTTGAATAATGTTCATGAATTTTATGTAGTTATTAATTCATGCAATAACATTGGAATAGTGAATCGTGTATGCTTCTAGCATTGGTATTTCTCTTCGGGATAGTTTAGTTCTATGAACTATTAGTAATCTCTCTATAATGCTTCCAGGACGGATCGAGGAGCAAAAAGAATGATGAGAGACTGCCTAAGGAACTCAAGAGAGGAAAAGCTTGAGGCATCATGTGAGGAATTCACGCAGGCTGAAGAAATAAACTTCACTGGAGGCATCTCTTAAAGAGGAAGAACCTTCAGTTTCTTCGAAGAGGAGGACTTAACATTCAGAGGGAGTCTGACAAACCATCAAGAGGCAATCTTGGACGAGGAGGTCAGGGGGTTGATCATCATGAAGATTTGTGTAATGTATATTTCTCTGTGACGGAGAAATATGAGGTGAAATCCCTTGTAGTGTATATTTCTCTGTGACGAAGAAGTATGAGGTGAAAGCCCTTGTAGTGTATATTTCTCTGTGACGGAGAAGTATGAGGTGAAAGCCCTTGTAATGTATATTTCTCTGAGACAGAGAAATATGAGGTGCAAGCCCTTGTTCATCTCCGAGACTAAGATGAGACGTCATGTTGAGAGACTCCATGACGACATCACGTTGAGAGACTGTGATGAACCCTTTGCACTTGTGTTTTTCCACACATGGGAGTAGCCATGGTGGACGTCATGTTGAGAGACTCCATGACGACATCACGTTGAGAGACTCCGTGATGGGCACTTGTACGTGTGTTTCTTTCCACACATGGGAGTAGCCATGGTGGACGTCATGTTGAGAGACTCCATGATGACATCACGTTGAGAGACTCCGTGATGAACCTTTGAGCTTTCCACAAATGGGTGTAGCCATTGTAGGCGTCATGTTGAGAGACTCCATGATGTAGATATCTGGAAAATATCTCCCTAGCTAAGAGGGAGTGTTAGTGTTTGGTAGCTTAGCGAGCTATTTTCAAGGCTGGTCAGCCTTCTTATTGCAATTTATATTTTATATTATTTTCATCTAAGGGAGCCGACCTAGATGAAAAGTCACCTTGCTTTGTATATATACAGGGTGAAGTTCATTCATTCAAGAGGAAGTTCATTCATGATAATTCTCATTTCTACAGAGCAGAAGTTCGCCCTTCAGCAGCAGATCATCATTCCATTTGCAGCAGATCAAACTTCAGATGCTATTATTCATTGTATTATTTCAGGCTTGAGTAAAGCCAGACTTGTAAAGCAGATCTCTGCTCTTATTTATTCAATATATAAGGTATATATTTTGTTGGGTTTTTCTCCCTCGTGAAGGAGGGTTTTCCCAGGGTATCTTGTTGTGTTCATTGTTCTCTATGTGTTGTATTTCTGCTTATTGCATTTCTAATCCTAAAACTAACACTATAGTCATCTCATTGAAGAAGGGATCTGAACAAATCAGAATCTATGGACTTCTGAAGCCTTAATGCAATGACTATTAAAGATTTGTTTCCAATCCCATTCATAGACTCTATTCTCAAAGAAGCAACAAGACACGAGATAAACTCCATGGACAGATTCTCTGGTTACAACCAAATAAGCATTGCTAAAGAAGATAAACTTAAGATAACCATCATAGTAGAAGACGAAGTATATGCACATAACAAAATGTCGTTCAGATTATGCAACACTCCTACAACGTTCTAGAGAATAATCTTGCACGTCCTTGATAAAATGTCCATAGGAAATTTCAAAGCCTTCCTAAACGATTGGTCAATCTATAGCAACCAAGAAACACATTTAAAGGCACTAACTGAGTGCATGGAAATTTTTAGATCAGCACGACTGGTGTTAAATCCAAAGAAGTGTTGCTTTATTGTGCCTCAAGGCAAACGCCTAGGACATATCATTTACAAATCCGAATTAAAAGAAAATCATAACAAAGTAAGGGTGATTGTGGAGATGGAAGGCTTGAAAGACATCACAAGGGTAAGATCATTTCTCAGGCAAGTTGATTACTATTGACGGTTCATCAAAAAAATTGCTCAAGTTTCACATCCATTGGACATGCTCACAAGGAAGGGAGTAGCGTTCATATAGTCAAGGAGCAAGAAAAATCCTTCAACGAACTAAAGGTAAGACTTGTTAGTTTTCCCATTTCAACAAACCCGGGCTGGAATAAAGAGTTTCATGTTCATGTGGATGAATCTAACTTTGCAATTGGAGCCACACTAGCACAAATCGAGCCTCAAGGGCTTGATCACTCAATGTTCTTGGCAAGTCAGTTATTGTCAAATGTAGAACGCAATTATAGTATCACAAAGAGAAGCACTAGGTATGGTCTGCCCAATACAAAAAATTTGGCACTATCTATTGGAAACTCCATTCACATTAAGTGGATCATCAAGCGTTAATGTACCTTGTGAACAAATCGATTATTCAAGGCCAAGTAAGTAGGTGGCTACTACTGCTCCAAGAATTTACTTTCACAATCATTGTTCACCCTAGGAAAAGTCATGTCATTGCAAAATCAGCTATCAAGAATCAAATCAGGAGAACCCCTTGAAAGTGTAAATGAAGGTTTTCCCAACACTCATTTATTCCAAATAGCTGCACTACCACCATGGTACAAGAATATTGGAGAATATCTCTCAACATCAACATTTCCAAAGGAGATGTCATTGGGAGAAAGAAGAAAACTAGCACTTAAAAGCAAAACATTTCAACTAATCAATTGACTACTCTATAAAATGGGCCCTAACCACATCCTAAGAAGATGTGTGATGCAAGAAGTAAGAGGTGTGTTGGAAGAGGCACACGAAGGATTGGTGCCACTATAAGGAAAGTTCTCCTAGTTGGTCTATGGTGGCCAACACTCCATAAAAAAGCAAGTGAGTGGATTGTCGGATGCAACACATGCCAAAAAGTAGGGAAGCCACTAAAAAGGGATTTCATGCAATTCTCACCATCTCCACCACAATAACTATTCAAACAATGGGAATTGGACTCTATAGGTCCTCTCAAGGTTAGTCCATTACACATATAGCAATGAAGTATCCAACGAGGTGGGTTGAAGCAAGAGCCTTTCCAAACAATACAAAATTAAGTATGGCAAGATTTATCTATGAGAAAAAAGTTACAAGGTTCGAGATTCCAATATAGATAACCAATGCTAATGGGGGGTGTTGTGTGAATCATGTGCTCCGATTAATGATGAGTGAGCTTTGAATCTTCCATACCCTCTCTAACCCATACTACCCAAGAGAAAATGGTCAAATAGAGTTAACAAACAAAGTACTTATCTCGATTATCCACAAATCCTGCAGTATCAAAGGTACAGATTGAGAAGAAAAGCTACAAGCAGCACTATGGGCTATTAGAACAATATACAAGGTAACCACGAGACATACACCCTTCCAACTAATGTATGCACAAGAAGCTATTGTTCCCATGGAGTACATGGTACCTAGCCTAAAAAATTACCATGGAGAATCAATTGGGCCACAATGAGAGTCTCAAGGAAATACTCCTTCATTTGAACAAGTTAGAAGAACGAAGGATATTGGCACAATGGACAACCAAAATGCAAAAGAGGAGGAAATATTGGCATGACAAACATCTCCAAAGAATGGACTTCAAGCAAGAGTAGTTAGTACTAAATTCTAGCAATCATATTTCATAACGAAATCAAACTGATTAAGTTTAAAATCATGTGGCTAGGACCATTTAAATTTCAAGAAATATTAGCAAACGAGTCCATAAGGCTAGAGAATTTAGATGGAACCTTGATAAAGGATGCAATAAATGGTTCCAAACTAAAAAGGTATAAGGTGAGACAAGAAGCCTAGATAGCAGTAAATATGATAGATTAGGAAGAAATGGGAGACAAAGAATTGAACGAGAAAAGTATAGACAAACATGAAGAAACTAGGGGGAGTGCACTTGCCAAATGTATCAAGATATATGGCAAAAGGCGGGTACATTCACCTTATTATGGTGTACATTTGGGGTATGTTAGTTATGGCTTTCCTTTGGGAGAGGTTAACCCTGATCAATCGTCTAGAGATATGAGCATTGAAGATTCAGATCAATCTCCCAAATAATATCAAAAATTCTTTAATAGATACCCATTCCTACTTTTGAGAGAAGTTGCTCCATGTCTTCATCCAATAATGATGGAAAAAAATTTATTAATAGTGGAACAATTAGGATACAACCAAGCAATTCAAGAATTCAAAGAAAGATTATAGTTAACAAGTTCTTGTACACCACAACCATTCGCACCACATACATCTAGAGTTTGGTATACCATACACAATCCCCTAGCAAATCCATCTGTAGGGGGCAAAGAAATAATATGGTGCCAACAACAAGAAGGGTCAAGTTTTATAGACTCTCGACAAACATTGGAGCCCAACAAAAGTAATCAAGGTATGACTAAACTTAATATTGTTAAAGAAATTTGCAAATTAGAATACACAAGTATGTGTTGTACTAACGAATGTTATAGAGGGCCATATTCATGTTGTATGGGTCAGTATGAAATGGAGGTAAAAGTGGAAAACAAATTGAATTTGGGGGAAAAAGGAAAGAAATGAAAAGAAAGATAAAAAATTAAAAATTAAAATAGGAAATATTATATTAACAAAATAATAAGGGGGAAAGAAAAAATTTGGAAGGAACAAAAGAGAAATATATTAAAAAATGAAGAGACAAGATTCAATACACCAACCACGCAGGTTACTAATTGGCATCTCAATTCCGTACAAACCCTTATCACCACCTTCATACAAGTTGTCATTTTAGAAACCGATGCCTTCATTACTGTCGTACAAGCCAACCCTCCTACCATATGGTCCATCACCAATTCCACTGTTAGCCATTGTACAGTTTGCACCAGAAAAAATATACCGTACACCATACAATTCCTATTCCTGCATTGACATAAAGTTTGTTACTCCATTCACTGTACAGCATTTGGTCTCTGAAAAATCACCCTTCACCATACACCCTATAAACCATACCACCCCTCTGCACTTTTTTTTGTGCACTAAATCTGTTGTACATTATATGATTCCTTCTGCATTCTATACCGATCCACCATTATTATAGTACAGACTGCCTTCGACACCATACTTCCTACATTTTTTGTAAACTCAATACAGTCAAACTTACTCTCTTTTGTTGTACAATTTCATGTTGCCCAATTTTTAGGTGTCGTACGAAGCCCTATTTTCCTCTTCTCTTCCAACAAATGGTCAGCAATATAGATTACATTTGCCCCTGCCATATGGATTTCGAAAGTCAGCAAGATTATTGTACCTACTGATGAGAGACTAGTAAATTATTGCACAATACAGCAATTTTTATTCATATGTTGTCTGCAGTCAGCTTCAACAGTACAGCATTGGAGGGAAGAATCAAAAATCAATTGGAATACTGCTTGATCGAGTCCCAAGATTTAAAATTTATTTTGGTAATAAGGAGTTAGCAAAACAATTATCTTGAGACTGGACAATTCAAGAAGTTCAGTGACTACAAGCAGAGATCATGGCTTGAAGAGGGAAAAAGATAGTTCCAGGCAGTGAAGTAACAGGTAGCTCTTTGGTGTACAAACCAAAGATCTTAAAAACAACAGCAAAAATGAATGGGAAGAGGAAGCAGTGGGAGCAGCAAACAAAGGGAGCAAACATGGTAGAATCTTCTAAGCCACACAGACCTTCATGGCGCACACCAATTTCATATTTTTTTGTAAATCTTAGATGGGCATGTAATAAACCAAACAAGCATTGAAAGGTTGTAAGTTTTTTTAAAAAGTAACTACAATGTGCCTATATACATTAGGGGATGGCTAGCTGTCCTCAAGACAGTTGGGGGACATCTAGCCATCCCCTAACGTACCCAAGCGTCCCCAAAAAAAAAAATTGTGCGTACCGAAGACATTTTCAATGTTTTTTTGCAAAATAGGGTACAGCGTGGGGATGTTTCCTACACATCCCCAAGGAGCGCAGCTTTTGAATCATCTGTTCACTCCTCCAACTATTATGTCATCTTCCCACAGGCCTCCACCACCACTGCCCCTATCCCCACATCACAATTCCTTTCGCATTCACTACTACCCTTGTTGGACTCATTTTTATCCTTCTCGTCACCCTAGCAGCTCCCTTTGAATATGAAACATTTAAATCATCCACCACAGCTTTGGTGAACTCGGCACCGTAGTTTACACTTTTAAAATGTTTAAAGATATTTAAATTAATTTTAAAGGGTTTGAGGAGTCACCTGCTTTGAAAATTCAGTTGGTTGGGAAGGTGGCTTTTGTGAACACATTCATACCATTACAAACCCCTTGCTGCCACTGTAAGCTATGCATCTTGGCTTAATAAATATTATTTTGACAAGGATGGTGAAAATGTGTATTCCAAAAGCATAAGAATTTCCGGGAAAAAAATTAAAAAAGGAAAAACATGAAGATACAAGCAAGATAGGGGGGATGGATAGTATTTCACACATTTCAAATGTCCAGCTTTGAATATTATTTTATGTGAAGTAGTATTTCACTGTTTGCATTGAATCCTTCAGCACCAGATTGTTCGAACAGCTACCAGCTGCTTTAAAACAATTTTGGTGGTAGGAGATTTTTCATCCATGCAAGCATTCAGACTCCAGCTTTTTCAGCATGGAAAAGCAGAAAATCAGTTATAATTGATTGCCTTGCAAAAGCAATTTGATCCTTTTGACCCACAACCATTGTAATGAATTTTTTTTATTATTTTTCAAGATATATTTACTATGTTCCATTGAGTCTCCGGGACGGCGGGACGAGTTTCGGGGACGGCAATTTTTTGAGGGGATTTTAGGGGATGGGGGGACGGCTATATAGTATATATATATAGAGAGAGAGAGAGAGAGAGAGAGAGAGAGAGAGAGAGAGAGAGAGAGATTTTTAAAATATAGGGGAATTTCAGATATTCATGAGTAATGATAATCATAACAATGAACATTCATAAAGTTGCAAATGTAATCACCAATCATATTGACATATGTATCATAGAATCGAATTATCGAACAAATTAATACTACAGCTACCTAATTGCTTCCATGGACCATAATTCATGTCAAATAGTCAATGTGCATATGATATAAAATAATAAAATGCCCAAAAGGCTACAAGTTTGTACTACAAATGTCAAAATGACAAAGTCACAAGTGTCCAAAACATAGTAATAGAAAGTATAATGGCTGCCGCTACTCGGCATCTACCAACATTGCATCAAAATCAGACTCAGAGTCTGAGTCATTGTCACTGTGAGGGGCTGGCTCATCTAATGGAACTCCAACCAATACCTCTTTCACTTCTCTTGCTGGTTGATGCCTTAATGCTCTCATTTTTTCCTCCTAAATGCTGGTTTTTCTTCTCCAACAGCTCCTTCAAACCCTCTTCTTTCTCTTCTCACTTTTTCTTTTGGCTGCAATTTTTTTTTGGCAAGTTAAAATGAGGTCAAATGAAGGTAAGAAGATGATTTAAGTGGCCATATTAGGGTTGAGAGGGCGTGAGGTCCACAAAGGAAAGAATTAAAAAAAGAAAATTTAAAATTACCTTTTTTTTGTGTTTAAATTGTTGTTGGGCAAAGGGGATGACTGGTCGTCCCCCTTCTGTGTCCGGGCCATTTCCTCAAATCGGGGACATCCCCGATTTTCGGGGACTTTTTGGGGACGGCTGTCAACCGTCCCCCAGGCATCCCCCGTCCCTGAGATGTTCCTAGGACGAGTATGGGGGGCGAAAACCCAGCGGACGCGTCCCCGTGTAACACTGTATATTTAGCTTCTGTGTGTCCATTTTCTTACCTTTATTCTGTCTCTTTTCAGGTTTTCTTCATAAGTTTGTAACTAGAAAACATTCAAGAGACAATTTTATTTTGGATTTTTTTCTAGGAATATAGACTCAAACAATAACAAGGAAAAATCATAGATAATGTTGTCAGAAAATATCCTTGTGCTTTGATTTGTTGATGTTACAGCGTTGGGCCTCTTACTTCCAGCGACAATAATAAATAAAAGGAAATAAATTAAGTAATAGCCTTTGATTATTTAATTTATTGTAGATCAAATTAAGTGAAGAGGCGCTTCAATTCATTAATGAAATAATATTTATTATTTATTTTGGCCGACTTATTTAATTAATATAATTTCTTAAGGAGGCCGACCTCATGAAGAGTCACTTTGTTTTGTATAAATACAAGGTGATGATCTCTCATTTAATCGTCAAGTTCATTTCATTCATATTCGCATTCCTAGAAGAAGTTCACACTTGAGCAGCAGATCATCATCTTGATACAGCAGTTCGATTTCAAGGAGAAACATATTCATTTTGTATCTTCGCATCTAGTAGAGGTACTATTATTCATTGTATCAAATTCGGCATTGTGTTGTGCCTGAGTTGTAAGCAGATTTCTGCTCTTATTCTTTGAATATATAAGCGATATATTTGCTGGGTTTTTCTCCCTCGAGTAGGAGGGTTTTCCCAAGGTATCTTGTTGTGTTCATTGTCTTATGTGTTGCAATTTCTGCTTATTGAATTTCTGATCCTAAAACTAACATGGTATCAAAGCGGGTATAAGAAAAGATCGTGATCAGACTTTTATAAGCAGCATTTTCCTTCATCATTCTCATTTGTGTGTGTCTATCTTAACTACGAAAATGGTGAACGGTCTCAAGGTTGAAGATAGACTCGAAGGTGCCTCTAACTTCATTTCTTGGAAGTTTAGAGTTCTGATTGCATTGGAAGAAAATGAGATTCAGGAGTTCGTGGAGGGCGAAGTTCCCGAGCCTTCCGATGAGAATGAGAAGACACAATGGAGCAAGAACGGCACAAAGGCCAAGAAGATATTGATTGATTCTGTTAAGGATCACCTTGTGCCTATTATCTCCAAGTTGCAAATAGCGAATGAGATGTTCAAAACCTTGGAGGGTTTGTATGAGATTAATAATACCAGCCGAGCTCTTGCATTGAGGCAACAGCTACATCACATCAAGATGGCAAAAGGAGATTCAATCATCTCTTTCTTCATGAAGATCACTGAGTTGAGAGATCAACTTTGTGCCATTGGTAATATGGTTGATGATAAAGATTTAGTCATGTTGGCACTTAACGGTCTTCCTCAAACTTGGGAGCTATTTATCCAAAGTATTAGTGGAAGATTGAAACTACCAAAGTTTGATCGTCTTAGAGCAGATTGTAAACAAGAGGAATCAAGATTGGCAGCAAGAGGTAATGGACGGAGTTCTAATCATGAAGACAACCATGTTCTTGCTGCTCAAACATCGAAGTGGAAAGGAAGAGAAGGAAGGAAAAGCAACTTCAAGAGAAACAGGGATAGAAGATCAAATGGTGCTCCTGAATCTAAGAAGAAGAAAGATCTCTCCCATATACAGTGCTTCAGATGTGACAAGTTTGGTCATTATGCAAGAGATTGTGCAGCAAGACCAAAACAGCATGCTACTACCATGGATGTGGATGAGGTCTCTCCTCAAAAGGATTCAAGAGACAACTCAAGTGGACTTCTATTTATCTCTGCCCTATCAAGCAATGTTCCAACTGATAGCAGCACATGGTTGATTGATAGTGGCGCCTCTCGACACATCACTGGATTTAGAGAACATCTTTCAGATTTGGTGGAGAGAGATACCAACATGCAAGTCATTATTGGAGATGATGCATGCTATTCAGTGAAAGGTGTTGGAGCCTCCTCTCTTCTCCTTGATTCCGGCATCTCTCTTCATTTGAGTGATGTGTTGTTCGTACCAGGTATCAAGAGGAACCTTGTATCAATTTCAGCCTTGGAGGACAAAGGATATAAAGTTACATTTTCTGAAGGGAAATTTCTTTCGTGGACAAAGAACTCTAGCATCAAGATGGCAAGAGTGATTGGTGTTCGACATGAAAGTCTTTATAGGCTTTCCATTCGTCCAATGCAGGCATTATTGCATGACTCCTCCAGTCCAAGTGAGCTTTGGCATAGAAGACTTGCTCACCTCCATTTCAGGGCTCTTCCATCCATGCAGAAGATGGTCACTGGTCTTCCAAAACTCAGTCAAGAGCATGAAGGCACTTGTCGAGGATGCACATTAGGTAAGCATACTAAAGGTGCTTTTCATAGTAGTGAAAGTAGATCTAAATGCATTCTAGATCTTATTCATTCTGATTTGTGTGGTCCAATGTCTACTGCATCCTTGAGTGGTTTTTGGTATTATGTACTTTTCATTGATGACTACTCTAGAAAGACTTGGATTTATTTTTTGAAGTCTGAGGAATTTGATGAAGTACTTGAGAAATTCAAAGAATTTAAGGCTCAAGTAGAGAATGTATCCAGGAAGAGGATCAAAGTTTTGAGATCTGACAACGGAGAAGAATACACTTTTGGAGTCTTCCGTAACTTTTGTATTGAGGCAGGGATTAAGACGGAGTTTTGTGTCCCCTACAATCCTCAATAGAACAGTGTTGCAGAAAGGAAGAATAGATCCATTGTTGAAGCAGCCAAAGCCATGATCAAGACTTGCAAACCTTCCTTTGGGCAGAAGCATCTCGAACCACAATGTATGTTCAGAATCGGTGCCCTCATCGTATTTTGGAAAATATGACTCCTGAAGAAGCCTTCACAAGAGTAAAGCCTAAGATTAGTCACTTGAGAATCTTCGGTTGTCCTGTGTACATTCATGTGCCTAAGATAAAAGGACTAAGTTAGAACCATCTGGCAAGAAAGGAATATTTGTGGGTTACAGTGAATCTTCTAAAGCCTACAGGATTTACATTCCAGATCAGAAACTGATAGAGATCAGCAGGGATGTCACTTTTGAAGAAGACGTTGCATTCAAAAGATCCAAAGGCTCATACATGGAGATAGATAACGAAAAACAGGAGACTCCTCAAGACATGGACATTGATCATACTCTTGAGATTCAGAGGGAGTCTACTGAACCAGATGAGGATAGTGATCCAGTTGAGCCTTTGGAACCAACTGATGGGCCGAGAGATATTGTCATAGGTCGGAAAAGACCTCTATGTGCTAGGCAAACAATGCAGGAGGCAAAAAGGTTTGCAACCCTAGAGGTGCATTCAGAGAAAGCAAAAGACCACAGCAATCTCCAAGCTATGTTGCATTAATGAGTCATATCATTGAATCTAAGCCTTCCAGTGTTGAAGAAGCATCAAGTTAGCAAGTATGTAAAGATGCCATGACTGAAGAATATCAATCTACTAGAAGGGAAATTTGTTGTATCTTCTAAATGGCTTTTCAAGATCAAGCATGCGGCTGATGGAAACATTGAGATGTACAAAGCTAGATTTGTGGCTAGAGGATTCTCTCAAAAAGAGGGAATAGACTATGAAGAAACCTTTGCTCCAGTTGCTCGTTATATTTCAATTAGAACCATTATTGCTATTGCAGCAACTAAGGGATGGAAGCTACATCAGATGGATGTGAAGACAGCATTCCTTAATGGTGTGATTGAAGAAGAGGTATACATTGAGCAACCTGATGGTTTTGAGATTCATGGGAAGGAGTCTCATGTTTGCAAATTGAAGAAGGCTTTGTATGGCCTTAAGCAGGCTCCTCGTGCTTGGTATGAGAGGATTGATCGATACCTGATGAGCCTGGGCTTCTCCAAGAATGATGCAGATTCAAACCTATACTTCAAGGTAGTTAATGGTGAGGCATTAATCTTGGTTCTTTATGTTGATGATCTATTTCTTACTGGAGAAGAACATCTCATCATCAAATGCAAGGAGTTAGCTTCTGAATTTGAGATGAAGGATCTTAGATACATGCATTACTTCCTAGGATTAGAAGTGTGGCAAAGGCCTAATGAGATCATTCTCTAAGTCGAGGGAAGTATACTAGAGACATCTTGAAGAGATTTGGTATGATGGATTGCAAATCCATGTCTACACCGATGGAAACCAATTTGAAGAAGTTGAGTGAGTCTGCAGCTAGTTCGGATTTGGTGGATCCCACTATGTATAGGCAGTTGATTGGATCATTGATGTATTTAGTCAATACTAGGCCAAATATTTGCTATGCAATAAGTGCACTTAGTTAGTTCGTGAGTGAACCAAGGCAAATAAATCTAGTTGCAGCTAAGCATATCCTGAGATACTTACGTGGCACAGTTGGATATGGCTTAAGATATACTTCCAGTGTAGATCTTCAGTTGCAAGGATATTCTGATTCTGATTGGGCAAGGAATGTAGTTGATCGGAAGAGCACTTCTGGTTGTTGCTTTAATTTGGGATCTGCTATGATTTCCTGGTGTAGCACAAAGCAATCTTCAATGGCACTAAGCATCGCAGAGGCAGAATATATTGCAACTTGTGTGGCAGCTCAAGAAGCAGTGTGGCTTCGGAAGCTCCTTGCAGGATTGTTCGGACAATCATTGGAGCCAACTATCATCCATTATGATAATCAAAGTTGTGTGAAGCTTTCTGTCAATCCAGTGTTTCATGACAAAACAAAACATGTTGAGATCAAATACCACTATATCAGAGATATGGTATTGAGAAAAGCTATTCAGTTGAGATCCATTTGTACTGAAGAGCAGACAGATGATATTCTCACCAAGCTTCTCTCGAGAGTGAAGTTTGTGTACTTCTGAGACAAGCTTGGAGTTGTGGAGAATGAATCCCTAGCTGAGAGGGAGACTCGACATCAATGATCTTCTGTGATTTGCTTTTAATGCATTTTTCTCTGTGAGAGAAATTTGAGGTGTAAGCCCTTGATAATGCATCTTTCTCTATGAGAGAAATTTGAGGTGAAAGCCCTTGGTTCCACCCTCTGGGAGTAGCCATGGTGGATGTCATGTTGAGAGACTCCATGACAACATCACGTTGAGAGACTCTATGATGATTTCCTTGTACTTGTGTTTATCCACCCTCTAGGAGTAGCCATGGTGGACGTCATGTTGAGATGACGACATCACGTCGAGTGATTCTATGATGGGCACATGTGCACATGTTCTTTCCATACATCGGAGTAGCCATGATGAATGATATCACGTTGAGTGACTCTGTGATGTGTTCTCTTCTCACATATGGGTGTAGCCATTGTGAGTGTCATGTTGAAAGATTCCATGATCTTGTGTATCAGGAAGTAATCCTCCCTAGCTGAGAGGGAGTGTTGATGTTACAGCGTCGGGCCTCTTACTTCCAGCGACAATAATAAATAAAAGGAAATAAATTAAATAATAGCCTTTGGCTATTTAATTTATTGTAGATCGAATTAAGTGAAGAGGCGCTTCACTTCATTAATGAAATAGTATTTATTATTTATTTTGGCGAACTTATTTAATTAATATAATTTCTTAAGGAGGCCAACCTCATGAAGAGTCGCTTTGTTTTGTATAAATACAAGGTGATGATCTCTCATTTGATCATCAAGTTCATTTCGTTCATATTCGCATTCCTAGAAGAAGTTCGCACTTGAGCAGCAGATCATCATCTTGATACAGCAGTTCGATTTCAAGGAGAAACATATTCATTTTGTATCTTCGCATCTAAGAGAGGTGCTATTATTCATTGTATCAAATTCGGCATTGTGTTGTGCCTGAGTTGTAAGCAGATTTCTGCTCTTATTCCTTGAATATATAAGCGATATATTTGTTGGGTTTTTCTCCCTCGAGTAGGAGGGTTTTCCCAGGGTATCTTGTTGTGTTCATTGTCTTATGTGTTGCAATTTCTGCTTATTGAATTTCTGATCCTAAAACTAACATGATTCTGGTGATTTTTAATAATCAAAATTATGTCAAATAAATCAGATATCAATAATATATTGATCCAGTTTTTCCTAATTACCATGTTATTGATTGTTCATTTTGGATGTGAGAAATTTATTCATTTCATATTGCTTCTTGCATTCTATGCATCTAAATTAAAAATCCGTGCTGAAATTATTTCCATACTGTTTATTTAATAGATCATGTTTTCATAGTCCCTCCATTAATAAAAAGTGTGCTTTCCTTTTTCTTCATCCATAAACTGTTTATTGAGCAGAGAAATTCAGTAGATGCCCAATGGAATAAGAACCAGCCAAATGCAATGTTTTATATTTTTTAATTCTCTTACACTTATTTCCACACACTTTAGATTCATATAATTCCTAGAAAATCTTCCATTGAGCCTCATTGCTAATCTGAAGAACTTTAAAGAGAGATTCCCACCTTGGATCAGTGTTATCTGATCCTAACATGACAAACTCCTGGTTCCTAAGACTGCCTTTCTAGGATCCTAGGGTGATTGTTTCGACAATTGATCTAGGCGAGTGATTTGTCAGTTAACAAGAGCCTCACTAACTTCATACTTGGAAGTTTTTCTTTCCATATTCATTACATACCTGAGCAAATCCAGGGGTCCAAATCCAACACCCAGAGTGAACCCTCTGTGATCCATGGCCTTTTTTATTTTTATTTTTTCTTTTCCTTCAGTGTAATTTTTGTTTTCATCATTACATTTCACGGAAGCAATAAATAAAATATGTTGATGGCAGGGAACTTGTACGAATGGCACCATTATGGTTAGGAAGCTGAGACGCATGTGTTAGGAAGACCATCATTCCCTGAGGCTTCTCCTTCTTCTATTTACTTCTCCATCCAATGATGTCTGATGAGAATGTGCATAAATTTGATAATGTTTTGGTGGTGTTGCTATTATTGTTGGTACTGATGCTAGTTTAAGTTTGTATGATGATCTTTCACTTTTTCTTTTCAATTTTTAGTTCTGAAGAGCTGAACAGTTGTTAGGGGCATTTATGGTTTGTCTTTTTATCGCAAATCTTGAAGTATTACCTGCTGCATTTCTCTGTAAAAATAATTACCGGTTTCACGTTATTTAAAAAAACACATGCTTTACTTTTCAGTGCCTTGAAGTGTCCGCTGCATTCATATCATGGGTTTTTTTTTTTCTTCTTTCACAGTTCACTAGATTTTTTCCTAGATGCTCCCACCTGAGAGCAACATGAAACAGAGCTCTCACTGGGTTCCACAGAAAGAGGTTTCAGCTTTTAATATTGAGGTACATAAAATCTTATAAAAAAATTATCGCTGTTGTGTTTGTTATATGTATGTTATTTGCTGTCTCAACTTAATTCCTGTTTTTAGGGTAAAATATGCATATATTTATGATTTTATGTTTTTATGTTTTTTGTATGGATGAACCCAAAACATACCCAGCCCCCTAAAAATTGTCATACCAGCATACCCAAACCAGTAACTTAGAGTTAAACCATATCAAGGACCCGAGCCCATCCCTGTGTTCTCTAGGAGCTTAGCACTAATGTTTAGCCTAAAATTAAGTTGAATGGGAGGAGCTCAGATGGTAAAAGCAGAGAGAGGCTTCCAAAGCAGAGTCCTAGGTTCATATCCCTAGCAAACATGATATAGTGTTGAAATTGAGTAAAATACCACATCCAACTCACTAGGTGAGGCATACCACAACAAACAAGGCTGGGTGCAAGTCCCAGGTGAATTTGACAGGAGACGGCCCTCTATAGTTGCATCTATGCATATGGTTATCCCACCACGAGAATTTATCAAATCAAAAAAAGAAATTAAGGATTTCAAAAAATAGCAACCATATTTAAAAACGTTTATTGGTAGTTGGAAAAACATTTTAAGCAGCTGAAACCAAATCAGTTGTTCTTTTACCTTTCTGTCTTTACTTTTCTTTGCTGGGTTTTGCTCGTCTGCTTTTCGCCGTTTGCCACTCTCCTTTTTCTGTTCACAAGAGAATAGTGTGTTAGGAACGAACAATGTGTTAATATCAATAGATTATGCTCACTTTTCTTCTACAATTACAGTCACACAGTCCCTTTTTACAGACCAACATTGCCGTGCTATTACAAATACTTAATGTAATTTCTAATTTATGTGTTGTCAAGAAGATCACAATCTGAAAAGAAGATTTAAGAATTGTTTAAATTGATTACACATACATAAGGCATGACAAGGAAATTGCAATATAGTTCAACAAGAAAATATCCCTCAATGATGTTAAATACACAGTTTTCTATACACAACATTTCTACTTTCTGTTCACGAGAGAATAGATATGTTAGGAATGAACAATGTGTCAAATATCAATAAATCCTACTCACTTTTCTTCTACAATTACAGTCACAGTCCTTTTCTGCAGACCAGCATTGCCATGCTATAACAAATACTTAAATGTAATTTCTACTTTCTGTGTAGTGAAGAAGATCACAATCTGAAGGGCAGATTGAGATATATGGATTGTTTAAATTGATTACACATACATAAGGCATGACAAGGAAATTGCAATATAGTTCAACAAGAAAATAGCCCTCAATGAAGTCAAATACACAGTTTTCTATAAACAATATATATAATATATTAAAAAAGGCAATGGTGGGAACTCACAGACATCCACCTGCACCGTAATGCCACATCCCGTACAGTTTTATCAGGTAGAAGAGTTGCAATTTTAACATATTTTAGTAGGTTCTGTTCCCCAGAAAACCTGAACAAGCACACAAGAAAACGACTTTAGCATGCCTTATACACAAGATAAATCTGCTTATAACAAAAATAATACAAGAATAAATTTTCTTCTGACCAAAAATTATTTAATATCCTTGTCATTTCTAGTAGATGTTCTGATCTATGTGTGTTTAGGAGTAAAATGCAGTGAACAGTATTTTAACTGACGAATGACTGACAAGATATGAAGGCATGAATGACATAAGAATGCTGGGTAGAGCCATTATCTCTATAATAACAGAGAAATAAAGAAGATCTGGCACATAGACCTAACAAAATGCATTCTATAAGAATAGAAAAGTTTGTCCATGTTGCAAAAAAATACAGAAACAACAAGATGAGAATAGATTAGAAGCAATATCAACTGACTGGCAAGGAAGCTGACCCATTCCACAAGAGCACACATCTCTTCAACTCTTTGGCATTGAATTTCCTGTCCTGAAGAAGCAAGTAGCTCAATGATTGAGACATATATAACCTACCTTACCAAGTGTGGGTGTCATCTCCTCATGCATGGTTTTGCAAATCTCCCACCATGCTCAAGCAACTAATGATTGGATCAATTTCCACATACCTACCTTATGAAGCAAATAAAACTTCCTTTTCCTTCCTCTATTCTACCTTAGAATCATGTACACCCATTATTTGCCCTTGACCATAAGTTAAAAGTTCTAACATCTGTATGCATCTGTAATAAGATTAATAAGACCAAGCAATGCTTTGGAAGCTCATCACCATACGGATTGTTTTTGTTGGCCACATTTTACCCCTTCCATACCCTACATATGAGCTAAATGTGCCACAAGGAGGATACTCAAGAATCAGGCCCTCAGACATCATCCTCTCAGCTGGTAATGGTGGAAAGCCATTAATGGAAGTCTCACCTGAAGTACAGAAGAGAGCCAAGCTCCCATCCAGTTTCATGGCCAGAGGTACTCTAGGTGCAAGTCTCCTTCAAACCCTAGCCGCAAGCTCCATTAAGGGGATATTCTAAGAGATTACAGCAAACAAAAAACACAACAATATAAAATGATGGAAGCTTCTCCATTCATGTAGATCTACATTATTACACTAAGCCTTCATTGCCCAAATGCAAAGTTGCATGGACACGGATACGGGTACAAATAAGGATATGGTATCGGATATAGATATGGCCATGTTTTAAGATCCCCAATATGGATATGGCTGGATACAACATTCATAAAAAACACGCACACATATGTTTAACACAATTTTCTAAGTTATTAGAGTTGCACTGCAAGAAGACCCAGAAAAATGGTTAGCTGAAATAGAAAAACATTTCATTTGTCTTCCTCATTTGGTTTAGGTTTTGTTTATACAAAACAAAAAGAAATATTGCACAATTGAAGTTTTTTAAGATTAAGTTTAGAAGGATTCATGTCAATTTTTTTGAAAATCAAATTACATAGCACCCGGCATGGTTGTAAAATCAGAGTTTTTTGGGCACATGTGGGTACGGTATCCAATGTGTATCCATGATGTATCAAATCCGTATCCATATCGGATATGAGGATATGCACGCATGGGGAGGGGCAGGGGCATATCCAGTTACTCTGCCCAAATGGTCTCAAGCACTATTTGGACAGGAAGGCAGTCACATAAACCTTGCTTGTACTCCAAAGTCCAAGCTACACAATATTCTATACTTCATCTACAAATTCAATCAAGTGACTGCAAAAATGAACCCAAAGCTTCTATATAAACTATAAAAGCCCACTCCAAGTGAGGATGCACTCTCCAAGTGACATATGTCACTTCTCTCCACCACATGTTCCTATTCATCTCCTATCGGCACCGAAGATGTATTATCACACTCACACTTTATATTAGAAAGTGCACATCCCAACCCATCCTAATACATGAATATTCTAACCCATTAGACCCTCGTATATTACATATAACCACTATACTTTTGGTGCCAACTGTCTTCTCCAAACCTGCATATGCATTCAGAATAAACACATATTTTATTTGGTCAATATTTAGTCAATTGAATCATATTCAGCTTGAATCTGTTTCCTCAAAATTTGAGCCCTTCTGTTCCACTGAACATGAGCACAACATCAAATCTGCCATCTTCAGTGTTGCAATTATTCCTTTCATGAAAAAACTGAATTAGAAGAAATAAGCAATGGCATGTATTGTAATTTGTAATAGGAGACATAGCCCTACATAATCATGTGAAGGAAGCCATCTTATCTGCCACTGAAGAGCTCAATATGCTTGTAGTAGGAGCCATACTAAGTAATGAAGTTATGCATGTGACAGAAACAGAAGAAATTCCCAAGGTAAATGAGCCTATTGCACCATGGCATTGTCAGGAAGTTTGCCCGACACCTGATGAAAGTAAGATTCAGCCAACCAAAGTCACAAACATTTACAGACATGGTTTGAGTGGCAGCTTGCATATTTAATTGCTGTGGATGTAAAATAGAGGCATGCAAAGAAGAGAAAATAGGAGCAGAAAGAAAGGGAAAAGATGGAGATATGATGAAGAGATTTCAGTGGTATTACACATACGGTTTGTTTCATGACAAGGATAGAGACTGAACTGTTCTGCAGCTGGAGGAATCTGCTGATAGGGCAAGTGACAAAGCCATCATCTCTACATCTTCTCCCACTTCCTCCTCATACATGGGTTCTCAATTTTATCACTACCTTTAATATCTAATACATCATAATAACAGTTCAGGATGAACCTCATTGTGAACAAGTCACTCATTGAGTCATTCATGAAATCACAAGTGTAGCGTCAGCCAGTTTGTGGGCTGGACTACCCTTTCATTCTTTTCCTTGATGTTCATCCCAAAAACTTCATAATGGGACGCACCATTGGCATATTTGTGGCCTGCGAAACTAAACTGCTAGTTTTTCTCCTTTTTGCAAGAATGCTCCTCGGAACAAGCCCCACTAAAGCAGCTCCACATACACAAAATTTGCCTAATCTGAACTGTTGCCATTCTGCCAAAATTTGAAGTAGACTTGACCTCAACCCCATTCTTTTGCCCACACACCACTTGATTTGAACCGTAATAACCCCTACTAAATGCACAAATAACAGGCACAAAACACTCCAGCAACAACTATACTTTTTAATGATTTTTATAATTTTCTGCTAACATCATACATTCAAAGGGAAGTTTACCAATCTAATACAACTTCCTGGATACTCCTAGCTTACAAACTCTATACTAACTGATATGTACTGCTCCTGAGGGTTCCCATCCCTAAGATGATAGATTCATGCCTGAAGGATTTCGTCTCCAATGCACCCAGCTGCTGTAGCAATGCCACTAACACTGAAATGAGAGTTGAATGTTTGTTAGTTTTCTAAAAAGTACCTTCTCTTCTGCTTTATGCTCTGTTTTATAGACCCAACTCCCAATGATCTTCGATCATGGGAAGCCAGTCCACAAATGGTGGCAACTATTTGACAATTAATTTCCTCAAAATGCAGGCAACTAACTGAACAACACTCCCTAGTTGCCTTTTCTTAAAATGCAACATAAATTTCTAATTAAAAACTGAAAGTAACCACCACCTTATCTAATTGCTGATCATGTGCTAAAAGTCCATTATTTAAATAGTTGGAGGGACACGACAAATCCTTCCTTCCCAAATTCGCTTGCCCTCAAGCAAGCACAGCTGGGTGAACGAGGATGGCAGTTGATTCCCAAGCAGTATCCTACAATACTTTGTAGTATTGTACTACACCTATTGGTGTTACCTCATCTTTAGCCCAACAGATTTTTTCATTGTTACATCAGGAATTCCTTCCAGTGACTCGATGAATTCAACATGTTTGCCCAAGATGCTCAAGCACAATTCATCGAGTGGCTGAGTTAAAGTCTTAGTTTTAAAGTCTTCTTCTTGCATAGGTGCCCATTCAATTAGAGAAGCAGATTTCCCACTTCCAACAAACTTTTCCTTCTACTGCTCCTGCTTCTACCATGGGTTTCCAAACACATACACATGCATTTATGGACCAATTCGGAACTTGATTTCTAGTCAGTCCTACCTGCCTTGCTAGCATAATTTGATCAGGATCTGTAGGATATGGATGAAGAAAATGCTCAAAAACCAAGCTTGGAAGACAAAAACTGATATCTCCAGCAGACCTCTCTATGGTCTCTGTTGGCGTTTTTTACTGCAACCCAAACGTATTTCCCAGAAGTTTCTATGAACTTGCCACGTTCAATAATAAAAGTCTAGGAAACGTATGGCCAACTTGACGAGAACAGCAATAAGGCTAATTCTCCTACACTTCGGACTCTGTAAGATCCAGGAGGGTATTCCATTATGGGCGAGTCCGACGAGTTCGGCCAGGACTCGACCGCACCCGAGTCCGGGCTCCCAGGACCAGGCCAGGGGTGCTTGGCTCAGGACTCGCCGAGTTCGGGCAAGTCCCATAACTATGCATTAAACGATTCATTTGCACATGGATAAGCAACAGATAGATTCCCCAATTATGCTAAAAGGATGAAATCCTTCAAGAAATTGGCTATTCCTTGAAAAGGCTCGGGTCCAGTTAACAAAGAATCACAAACACGACTAAAATAGATTGATAGGAAATGTTTGAATAAAATATCCTGAAGCCATAACACAAAATATGAAAGAACAAAACGTGATCAGAATTCCAGTGCCATATCCCAAAGCGCGGAGTCAAAAGAGAAAACTGAACTACAGGGCAAATTTCATCTTAAGCATCTATGATCTATATGAATCGCATTACAATACACATATCTATACCTAAATCTATTGCTTCTTTATGAATCCTATTGTTAGCTTGCATGAACTTACTGATTAACTAAAGCATTTAACCGATCCTTTGAACTAGAGCTATTGTTAAACGTAATTCACAATAAAAAACAAATGAAGATCAATGAAAATCATCTTGGATCAATATTTCATTAATAATCCATGCAAATTATCACAACAAGAGAGAAAACAAACTCAAAACATTTGCATGTTAAACACAAACATTCTTAAGAACCCCATGATTGACTAAGTTCTCTTATCTGACTCAAAACCTTCTAAAACCTGGACTTACATTCATACTCTTTGTATCACTAGACTCCTATTTCTCATATCTTGGATATTTCAACAGACCTCTCTCATGGCCCAGAATTCCCTTTTATAAAACAAGGGAGCCAACAAGCCTCAGGCCAAAGAGCACACATGTCCATTTATTATTGGACCACTAATTCCTAATCCGGTTACAATTCATCATGCGACTAAAAAGCATAAGACAAGAATCATCATTAGTTGTTAGGGAAGAAAAGATACCGCCCTCCAAAGGGCCACTTGTTCACATCGAAGAAGGCATCTTTAACCGTTGCAACATTTTATTCCACCTCAACACCTTGTACTTGAATTTGAAAGGAGAATGCATATTTTCAAATATTACCTCTGAGGCCAGACCTGCATTATACATGACCAAGTTGCATCTCCCACACATAGTATTCATATTTCAAATTCATCTGTAAACACCTTTTTCCATAATTCAAAATCATCCTCATATGGCCAATTAAAAGCCATAACCTGATCAATCTTATCTCAATAGGGCACATATTTCACCATTACTAGCGTGGCCTTCTTATCAAAGTTCTTTAAGAAACTGATGACAAATGACAGTTTCTCCAATGTAGTCTCCAGCATACCAATGTCAGCATTTATGCATATCTCATGGGTCTGAGCAATCATGATATTAGTCATCTGATCCTTCCAAATCTGCAAAGGTTTTATCTCGTCCTGACTATGTAGAATATGTGGCAAAGGAGTTAAGTCCTTTCCATCATATATAGCCTTTAACCCTTTGATCTTTAACTCCATAGGGGCAACATACCCCTGAAACTTTTGCTCCACAACTCCCTTGACAAATTGGTAGGTTGAAATAACCATAGGATACTTATCCCCATGTTGTTTTGCTCCCACTGCCATGAATTTCAATTTCTCAATCCCGGGGATCCATCTGTCCAGTAATGGGGTGGCCACCTCTCTATCTCTTGGGAACATCCTAAGTGCTTGCAACATTAGAGCTTAATTTGTATGAACACTATTCAGTTTTCCTTGGACCTTCTTGTTTAAATGTTTCAGCACAGTGTCCACAATCATCGAATTGCTCCTTCCTGCAGACTCCCGGATTTGTTGCACCATCTCCTTATATTCCTCAACTTGCTGAATTAATTTATCCTAAGTTATCGGTTCGGGTTCGGGTACGAGAACCCGATACGTGGGTACATGAAAAAAAAATTTAGGGGTTTGGGTACGTATGGGTACGTGTATATATATATATATATATATATATATATATATGTATTATATATACAAAAAAATAAGAGAAATATACAGAATTGTAAAACTAAATCATTTCATAGTATGATACTTGATCATTGATCAATGCCAAATGCCAAAGATAAATATTAAATGTCAATTGATAGTTGAAAAATATTCAAATACGCCATATCAATGATATCAATTATGGAAATCATCACAATTACAGTATTACTGAATTACAAAATGTAGTTCATGAAAGTTGAAACATGATTCAATTTCAATGTTCATCAATCATCAAAAGGATTATCAAAAAAGTCATTTTGATTTGGATTTTCAGTGGCTTCAACTTCAAGATCATCATCATTTGAACCCAAAGCGGTTCCGCTTCCACTTCCAGCACCATGCATGTCATGATCATCATTATCATCCACATCATCCATAGTGGCTCTAGCAAGATCCTGAATGGTTGCATCCAAGTCAGCAAACTCGGGTGCTACATCCCAAAGCTTTGCTGCCCCCTCCTTGTATTGAGGTTCCTTACGTGACAGAAGACACAAATTGGAATGAATATACACCAAGTCTTCAACTCTTTTTGCAGCCAACCGGTTACGCTTCACTGAGTGGATAAAGGAGTATGTACTCCAATTCCGTTCAGCAGCAGAAGAGCTTGCAACCTAGAGAGAAAACCAACAAAATTAAAAATAAAAAATGCAAGATAAATTCAAGAATGTTAAGTGTTAAATTCTACAATACAAGTGGCAAAAAAAAAAAACTTACTTGTGAGAGGATCTTGATTGCAAGAGGTTGGAGGTACATATAAACTTGACCATGGAGGTACCACCATGTAATAGCATCCATTTTGTATTGGTCTTTGGCAACAGAAGGGCTAAGATTTTTTCCTATGATAAACATTCCAAATTCTTTCATAACACTTGTCTCCATTTCTGGATCACTGAAGAGTCTCTTAAATGCACTCTTATACCCTCTAGCAACTTCAAGATCTCTATATGGCGGTATTCTCCCTGGGATAGAAAGTACTTCTCTAGTATAGTACCTTGGAGATAGGGCATATGCAAGGAGGTGCAATGGTGTTGTCATCTTGTTCCAACGATGAAGAACGATTGCTTCCACCCTTTTGTAAAGGGTGTCTTCAGGATCATTCTCTCTCTTTTGTATTTCAATTTTTATTTTCTCCAACATTGTGTCCATGCTATCATAGACATCCCCCAAGCATGGTTCATCTGTATCAGCAAACCGAAGCATAGACATGATAGGTTCGGTTATCTCCAATACATAATTCACACGATCCCACCAATTGTCATCCAAGATCAATGCCTTGACCTTTTGGGCCCTCTCTGAATTTGATTGCTTCCATATACCCCATTGGTTGCTAATAACCATTTGACTCAATGCCCCTTTCACCTTCACAAGTCGTCTCAGAACAATTGTGTGAGATGCAAATCGGGTCTCAGCAACCTAAGAACATGTAAATAATTAAATAAGTTAAAAAAAAAATTTATTCAATTATGTAAAACATGACATAAATGAAACTAAATAAATAATAAATTAAATTTACCTTCAACAATTCCAATCTTGAAAAAATTCTGAAAATTGCTTGTGACATATGGTGGTTTGTCACAAACATCTGGATCTCCTCGGCCTCCTGGTATATTTCTTTCACCCACTCTATTTGGTTTCCAATTGCTTGCATCACCAAATTGAGGGAGTGTACGGTGCAAGGTGTCCAAAAGATGTGCTCATATCTAGCCTCTACCAAAGCACCTGCAGCCCTGCAAACTTTTGCATTGTCCGTAATTACTTGGACAACATTTTCATCACCCACCATCTCTATGGAGTCAATGAGAATCCTGGAAATGAACTCTGCATCTTTCACTTCCCCTTCACAGTCAACTGCCTTCAAAAACATTGCCCCCTTGGGGGACACTGCAATAACATTGATCAATGGACGGTTTTTGCAATCTTTCCATCCATCGGAAACAATAGATACACCTATTTCAATCCAAGAATCTCTAATTGGTTTTAGTTGGGCCTCTAAAGATTTTTTCTCTCTTTGCAATAAGGTGGTATGCACCTTTTCAAACCCAGGACTTGTGAAACCAGGAGGTGCACTATTTATTGCTGACACCATGTCCCGCCAATATGGTGATCTCACCAAGTTGAATGGAAGACCATTGGCATAGAGGCAACGTGCAATTTTTTCTTCAGCAATATCTCTTGCCTCCATTTTAAATGCCCTCTCCAATGGACCTCTCTTGCGGGTGGTGATTTGTTGTTCATCTTCATCTTCCTCTTCCGTAGAGGGCATAGGCAAGAAGGGATGTTTGGAGGCCCTAACTGCTTGAGAGGGTAATGTTGGTGTTTTTTTCTTTCCGGAAGAATAACTACTTTCTTTTCCTTTTGCAATTGATTTGTCAGCATTTTCTTGTTCTTTTATAAATTCTGCTATTTGTACAGAAGACAACCCCTTCTTATTTGGGCCCACACACATATTAATCCCTTTGCCACTAGGGCCCATAAAATGAAGTTTCACTCGGTAATAGGAGCTATTATATTGTACATTGCATAAATTACACTTCCAAACAAAACCCCCACCTCCAGGAATTTGTGAAATTCTTGTGGTATGTGCCCATAAAGGAGATCCTTTCTCAATTTTGAACTTTTGACTTCCCTCCCCACCCACTGAACTTTGACTACTGGCCATTGTTGCAATCTATAAAAAAAATGAAAAAAAAATAAATAAATTTGAAAAAATTCTTCACAAACTTGAAAAAATAGTTCAAAAGATCAAAGAATAGGGTTTAAATGCATACCTTAAACACTTAAATCTCCTTTGTAGAAACTATTTGGCACTCCACAATCGATCTCCTTCGAATACAATCACCTCCTTTCAAAATGCCAAGATGTAGAGAAAATATGGTGAGAGCAAAATGAGAAGTAGAAATGAAATGTTTTAGTGTTGAAAAGCCTCATATTGGGCCGGATTAGGGTTAGGAAACAAAATAAAATTAAAAAAAATGCTTTTTATCTATGTTTGGGCGAACTTTATTAAAGCTAGGCCGTGGGTTCTTGGAGGTATACCCGGGTTCGGGCCTGGTACCTTTGGGTCCACGCACCAAACAGCCGGGTGCGCCCTGTGCGTGCCCAGGACGTACCCGCAGGCGAACCTGTACCGGGTTCGCACCCGAACCAGGTTCGAGGCCTTCGGGTACGAATCCAGTAACTTAGAATTTATCCCTAGAGAATCCTTTTCCCGAGCTATTAGCCCTTTCAACTACAATAGGCACTTGTCCCATGTTATATGGAACAATAGGTAAGGATTGTCCTTGTGAAGAGGGTTGAGATTGCTCCACAGGTGGGTCAGAGATAGTGCAGCTAGAACTAGCCTGCCCCTAAGACCTCAATGTTTCCATTTGTTGTTTTAATAAAGCCAACTCGGTTTCTAGCTCTGCCACCTTTTGTTGACTCTTATTATATTCAATAATAATGTCATTGTATTGGCCTCTAAGAGTATCCCGATCCTTGGTCAGATCTTCAACAGTTGCCCTGGTGAATTTTGCAACATTTACAACCATATCAACAGCCTCCAATGTTGGGGTATCAACAACTCTTCTTATAACTAAGTGACCACTGAAATCAGATGGTTCTGCAACAATTGGTTTCTTGGATCCATTGGACAAGACCAGATTGCAAAAGCATCCCACTCTTCACTAAAAGCTGACCCTTTGAGCGCTAACATAGCTTGTTCATCAGTTGCAAGAAGTGGCCTATTGGCCCTTCTTATTGTATCAAACACCACAGCATCGGCAATATCTCATTCAGGAAGTAACAATACTCCACTCTTCTGTACTAATGCTCGACCCTGGTCTAGTGTTATTTCTTTGAATTTTTCCTTCATCTATTCTCTAACCTTAGATTGAATTACCTTCTCTGGAAGCTCAGGGTGCAAACTTCTTTCTTGTGCCACTTTCTCAGCATATAATGAGACATGTGCTCTCCACACAAAATCTTTAAAAGCACTGGTCTGGATAAAAGAGTCATCCATCATGAACTCTCTGCAGGCCTCCATTCTTAGATCATCATTATTTGTTATTCCCCTTATTTCATCTTTTCCCAACCTTAGAGCAACTGCCCCAGAACTTGATGGAGTGTCCAATGGGAAAGATGGTGTTCTTTGATGCATTTCGTCAGGAGTAACAATGATCTCTTCATCCTCATCACCATCACAGTCAACCAACTTTGTTCTTTCAATTTTTTGTCTCTTTGGTGATGAGGGACATGTCTGGTCAACAATTCTAGGAGGGGAATCCAGATCAACAATATTTGGCAATGACTGCCCCGAAGAAGATGGTGCAACACTTTTAGCAACTTCACCAGCCCTGCTTCCCCTTTTCCTAGAGAAAACCTTTATCTTCTTTGGAGGCTGATAAGTAGGCCTCTTGTCCAACCTTACTTCAAGGTACTCCTCGATATTTTGTGGCTTTCCCCTCTCTTCCACAAACCGTTCATCCTTCAAAATTCCCACCAAACTCTCAAAATTGTCAATGGCATACATAGCCCTATTGTATTCACCATTAATACCGGGTATAGGATTGAAAGTAGGTATCTTTTCTTGCTTGCTTTTCACCATCTTGACAAAGGTGAGGTACTTTGCCTTTTTCTCATCTTGTTCATCTACATCAAAAATGTTCCTAATAATATCTTCAGGAAAGTAGAAATTATGGACAAAAGTTCCCGTCCGATGCTTAGCCTTCATTTGAGAGATAAAACCCTCAGGATCATGATTCCTAGGGCGTATAGTCTTTAATCCATAAGGTCTAAGCAATGTGTACAAATCCTTCCATCCTCCCTTTGCCATAACAAAATATGCAAACGATGTATACTCAGGGAAGAAAGACCCTTTCTTTTGTTCTACTGGCAGATGTACTTCTTGAGCACACCCCAACTGTCTCATGATTTCCAGAAATCCAATTCTCAGAGGCACATCCCTCGGCAAAACATAAGGGTTGACATTTGTGCCATACACTTTGAAAATTGTTGTATTATGGTAAGGGAAAATATCTCCCCAATTATGTGTCAATTTCAATTCAGGCTTTCTCTCCATTGGCCTCAAGAAATCATGAATCTCTTTAGGAATCCTGGGAGGGTCGAGAACTAGAGCCTTCTTCAATTTGGATCCAAAGACATTTTGGAATGTTACATAATCAAACTTGTGATCATGCATATCAAGGATCCTAGTCCAATATTGGATAGGCATTTCAATACTACCCTCCTTTTTCTTCAATTCCATATCCTTTTCAAACACTGCCTGGCCCCTATATAGAAACATGTGAATCAACAGAGAATACCATTTGAAACCAACCCACTTCTTTCCTTCCTTTAGAGCCACTAGAAACCCATGCATCTTCTCTGCCAAATAAGTGGCAAAATCATATACCACGTTAAAACCTAGATGTTGAATGTTCACAGCCATGTACATGACATCGGTAGGCAGAGTATTCTTCAAACTAATTCCCAGAACTTGGCACAAAGAACAAACTGTCTTCTTGAAATAGCTAGAGAAATAGTTTACAGGAAAAGGCTCTGGCTCATTCTTGCCAATTACAACCTGCTTCTTATTCTTTCCTTTTCCCGAGGTTGCCAAATGAGGTACCAAAAGAGATGTTCTAAACAAACCCTTGGTATTTTTGTATTCTTCTCTGAAGGCCTCGAGATTTATGGCAACCATATTCTGACTCCTCATGTAGACCAAATATTTTTGCAATTTCCTCCCTGGTTATCTTTATCATTTCTATGCCAGAATGAGTTCTAACACCTCTGGTTATAGGGTCATACCTCGCAACATCTTTCAATAAATCTACATCCAAGTAGACATTAGGAACCACCAGCTTGCCCAAATCCAACCTCCACGAGTTACATAAAGGAACACATAAATTTCTATTCCCAAACCAGTTTGAGAACAACTGCCATCCAATATATGGTAATTCAACGTCTCGAGCCACACATTGCTTGTCAATAAATCCTTCCACGAGCAATGGCCCATAGAACAAAGCTTTTCCCTCAGGCCTTTTTCTAGTAGAAGGCTTTAATAAATCTATAATATCCTAGGAAAAGGGTCTTGTAGTGGCCTCAGAGCCAGCACTTCGAGCCTTGGGCACCATTTATACAAGACAGAGAAATAACTCGAACTAGGGTTTTTATATATCTAACAATTATAACTCGCACCCTATAGCCTTAAACAGAAAATGCTTCACAATTCTAGAAGCCTTAGCAATTATCAAGACAAGCTTTAAGATACTTTAAAGCAAATCTACTCGAACAATCCTTCAGAAACAGAACAAGAAGCAATCGATAATGGTTCTTCAAGCAACCATAAAACCTTCTGAAAACACAAGAAATGGTATACGTGTTACTTACAGTTTTACTTGCAGAACGTTAATGATAGTGAGGCTGGAAAATCACAAAGACGGCTTGCTTCACTCGGCACCAAGCAATTCTTCTTCAGCATGGAGATATACACGAAAATAGCAATTCATTGATCTTTTAGCATTTAATTATGAGAGCAAAGTCGAACTCGACCATTACTATTCACTCGCGCGAGATAAAACGACTATAGTACAACACCAGCCTATTTCAAATGCGAGTTGTTGATCAAAAACAATGTAGGCCAGGAGAATGGCTCAGATTGAATCAAAACAGTTTGAAAATGCCATGTCCATTCACCAGTCTTCAGGCGAACAGGAAATCACCTACCAGGCACCACATCAGCACGGAACGGGCCCCACCTTGGTCGTCCTTCGTACAGCATCGACGTCCACGCATCAACAATTCGCACACCTCATAGCATTCTTAAAACTAAAGTTTTAATTGTGCGAGATCAACGAGGAACGGCCAAGATGCGTCGGTAAAGAAACACCTGTGAGCACCAGCATCCATCATTGGTCAACAAACAAAAACTGGTCCCCACCATCATATGCGACAAGTGGCAGCATCTCGCACGCCTCGCACCACTTTTATAACATCAGTAGGAAACCTTGCGAGGTCTGCGAGGAACGGTCAAGATGAGGATCACTCCATTTGACGGCTACGCAATCTGCACATGCGAAAAAGTTATTTATAAAAGGGGGACTGACTAGGTGGACGGGGAAATGACCCTCGAGGTCGAAAAGATTTTTTAGAGGTTAATCTAAAACAATTTACCAACCCGACACTATGGAAAAAATATAATACAGTCAGGATGCAAAAAACCGAGAGGACAGGTAAAGAGAGGCCGGTAAAGTCACGACCAAAAGGGATTAAGACCTCACTTAAACGACCGGCCACCATTAATAATAAGTCAACATTCGAAAAGAACACCTATGACCCAGACCCGTTTGTAAAATCCAAAACCCAACCAATTAGAGCCAAGGATAAAATATAATAAACTCACAAGGGGAAGAATTTAAAAGCTCCACCAATCTCCATGAACTGTTGTTGAATCATACCTAGTTTTTGAAGAGCTCATTGCTATTGCAGCTGCTGATCCATGAACTGCAGATGAGAAGTTTTACCTTTTTGTGACTTGCTTAAGATGGTGTACCCAGCTGCTCTGAGCTCTGAATCTCTGTTGACTAGCACTTGTCTCTTTTTCAAAGAGCATGTTGGGGTTCTATTGTTTCTATTTTTTGTAGAATGTTCCCACCTTGAATGCTTACCAAATAATGACATGGCATCAGACTGGTGCAACAAATCTTTACTATATCTTCCTTATTTTTTGAATGGTAATCCAACAAGCAATCAAAGTGCTTACCTTCCACTTTTGAAAGATTTCTAGCAGCATCAAGATTCTCAAGATGATTATTAATGGAACAAGAATAAATTAAAACATCCTTCACAAATATATATGATCATCAACATAGCTACCTTGTAAACCATTCTCACGTGGCAATGATTCCATCTTTTCAATGCTTGAGATCTCAACACAATGTTTCTTGAGCACTGCTAAAAATCATTGGAGTGTTTCTACCAAGTATTGAATCTTCACGTTCAATATGCAATGTGGATTTCTTCTGCTTCAACTCTCTTCTATTGTTATTCCGGCCTCTTCAGTTCTGAAACCTCTTTCCAAGTATCAAGTAATTGTCAAAGGTTAATACAGCATTGAAGTCCTCCAATTTCCCTTGATGATTCATGAGGAGTGTATGTAACTCCTCTAACAAATCTGGATTTTGCATGCTACTTTGAAGCTGCAACTTTTGTTCCAGTAGCTTGATCATTCTATCTGGACTCCTCCAAATTCCATTAGTGTATAAAAAAGACTTGCCCTCTTTCCTTTCGTCAGATTTCTCAAATTTCCCTACATGATTCACACTCTGACAGGATCACAACTCTGATACCATTGTAATAACCCCTGCTAAATGCACAAATAATATACACAAAATACTTTAGAAACAATTATACTTTTTTATATGTTTTATTATTTTCTCCTTACAACATGCGTTCAATGGGAAGTCTACCAATTTAATACAGCTTATCAGGTACTCCTAGTTTACAAACTCTATAATAACTAATATATATTGCTCCTCAGGGTTTCCATCCCCAAAGGTTCACGCCTAAAGGGGTTTGTCTCCAATGCACCCAGCTGCTGTAGCAATGCTACTAACATTGAAATGAGAGTTGAATGTTTGTTAATTTTCTAAAAAGTACCTTCTCTTCTACCTTATGCTCTATTTTATGGACCCAACTCCCAACAATCCTCCATCATGGGAAGCTAATCCACAAACAGTGGCAACTAACTAACAATTAATTTTCTCAAATGTAGGAAACTAACTGAATAACACTCCCTCAAAACTGTCAATCCACAATCATGGGCAATTCTCCTAAATTGGAGGAAGTCAACTAGCCAATCCGCCCCCCAATCAACAGGGTTAACGAATAAGCACTAAAGACTCAGACACCTTATTCTTAAAATGCAACATACATTTCTAACTAAAAACTTAAAGTAACTACCAGCTTATCTAATTGCTAATCCTATGCTGACAGTCCATTCACTAAATAGTTGTGGATTAAAAAAGGGGACATGAAATGAACCCTAGTTGACAGCTTGAAATTCATCATCCCCACCAGTTGCCACATGTCATAAAACAACCATATCTCCAATTTATACAATGTTTTCCCAAAAACCTGTTTCTTAACCATACATCTTTTTCAATCAAGAGATTGTGTTGTTAAGAGCCAAATTGGTAGGAGGGATTGATGATAGCTTGAATATCAAGAATGAAAAAGATGTTAGTTGACACTTGAAATTTAAAGGAAAATGTGAAATTCACAATATTATTACATGATTTTCAATAGAATTTTATTTGAGAAGATGGAGAAATCATAAACAAGTCTTACTCACAGAAGTCAAATTGCAACTTGAAGAACATTGCCATCTATTGACAAAGACATGTCTACAGTTACAATTGTGTAAGCAGATAAAAAATATGCTACTAATGACACAATTACTATGGCTCAAATGAGGAATGAGCACTCTATGTCATCACCCTGATCTCTTCAATCATCCTTTTCAAAAATTTATTTATGAACACCAACATATCAATCTATAATAAAATTTAATTCTTATAATGAAACACTAATCATCTTGTGTATCCTAATTAATCAATAGAATATACATGAGTTCTTGAATTGTGAGCCCATGTCATCCTTGGGATTTATGTTGTGGAGACTTTGGTTGCTTTTTTTCTTCTTCATGAATATGTGTTTCAGGTCAACAATTGGGTTGTAATGAAGTGAATTAACACTATTATATATAGCACATGAATTATGTTGACAAGGTGACATCCACAAAAGGTAGAAGGACAAATAGAACGTACTTTAAACGTTGAGATTCAATTTCACCAATTGCACAATATTTTCTAGTTTATTTTGGGCTTCACACTACTCCATTAGACAAAAACAGACATGTCTACAGTTACAATTGTGACATGTAAGTAGAATTGGAAAAATATGTATGCAGATAGTAACATGCGCTTCACACTACTGACAAAGACATGTCTACAGTTACAATTGTGTAAGCAGATAAAAAATTTGCAACTAATGACAATTACTATGGCTCAAATGAGGAATGAGCACTCTATGTCATCACCCTAATCTCTACAATCATCCATTTCAAAAATTTATTTATGAACACCAACATATCAATCTATAATTAAATTAAATCTTATTCTTTCCAAAAATGAACAGTGTCTCAAATCATTGCAAACATGCATGGGGCTCAAGATCAAAGTAGTTTTACTCGAAGTCGAAAGCTATATTCAAACTCCATGACTCTTAACATGGATTTGGGACATATGCATCACAATTTAGTGGGTTGATATTCAAATTTCTAAGTATTTTTGATGCTCATTTCATCACAAGTATTCAAGTTCTTCAATGAAGAATCAGTCTTACATGCAAAATCTTGTGATAGAAACATGGATGGGGCCAGATCACCAAAGGTGAGTATTATCATCAATTCAAAGGTCTTTTACCCAAGCTCAGTCCTCACAGTTTGCACTCTTACCGATATGGTCCCTTGCAGCCCATGTCAAAACTTTTGGCACCAAACTCCAATGTCATCATCTTTGAAAGGGGAACTACTTCAGTCAACACCATAGCCAGCACTCCACTCTCAATTGGCATTCCCCAAAGCAAGTGCAAAACAAAGCGGGCTTCCACACAAGTCAAAGTCAGCACCAAACCTTCACACCACATGATTTCACTCCAAACAACAGTCCCATGACTTCAGCCACATCAGCCAAACAGCTCAGGCAATGTACACATGGAAGACAAACCCACACATCCATTGGAAAGGCAAACCATCGAACAATACAAAAATTAAGCCATTTTGTAAGCACTTGTAATTGCAACCATATTTCTTGCAATTGTATGTATTACTGTACTCAGCCCCTAATGAACACACATAAAGATATAGATCCATGAGCATTCCATTTAGGCAAATCTGCAGCATTCCCCTAATTTTCTGATCAAAAAAAATATTCATTCTCAGTCTTTGAGAATTTTGAACTCATATATACCTACCTGCTCAGTTTCTTTCATACAAAAGACCATTATTCTGCTATCTCTAGACTTTTGAATGTGCAGTACTTAGTGTGTTGTTTTACGTTGCAGATGCATTCCATAACTTAGTAATTTACCACTTAATTTACTGAGTCATCTGTGTCACCATCCCAGGCCCTGTGATGCAGATCATGGGTATCAAATCCCATTTCATAGCATTTTGACCATAAGATCAATATTCATAAACACTGTGCACAACAACAAAAATATGTAGTGTAACCCATGTCTATCTCAAACTACCTAGGCAAATGTCAATGAAAGAGTAAGATATTTGATTCCAAGAAGAGACCTTTTGATGCCTCCCAAAGTGTCTGATAACTCATCAAGTATGCTCTCAAGAAGCAGGGCGTTGCACTCTTTGGCCAGTTATGCAAACTCGTGATGCAGTTGGATCCCCATGTTTTGCCATCTTCTTTTGCCTTGCATGAAATCACACTTTTTCAATATCAAGGCCCTTTCAAATTCCAAGTATATCTAGGCATTCTAATGTTCCAAGAAAAATTGAAGTTGGAGCATCAAATTCAACAATTGGAGACCTGCTTCTCCATCAACCAATTCACTGGTGCCAAGCAGATTACATTCATCAGGTTGAAGATGTCCACATCAGTCTCACATTGGTGAGAAGATTACAGCACGCAGCATGAGCAAAGTCTTTAAACTGTTGACACTTGGAACAAGTTTGTTAGCATAGAATGTGACGAGTGCTATCCTCTAAACAACTACAAGGATGAGCATATGAAATTCCAGCAGCTGTGCCAGAGGAAGGATTGATCAATGTAAGACTACACAAACAAGTTATGTGACTCCTAGAACACCTCTAAATCAACAACACAAATCAAAACAAAATGCTAAAGTACGTCAATGGAGTTTAGCCACATATCTCATATTATAATATGCAACCTACCTTATCTCATATCCTATTATAAGGTTATACATTAAAAGGTAGGTTGGATGGGTCATGTCTTGAGATTACACCTTGAATATTATAAATATCCATTTACCATTGGTGTACATGGCATCTTTCTCTCTTTTGTATAATCCATATTACACTGAATTCTTTTCAATTTCATGCTATAGACCTTTTGATCTATTACTCTATTTTGATACTCACACTTTCTATGAAACTAAAACTAAAATCGGATGATTCTTATGAAATGGCATGATTTGTTAGAACAAATATTCTTCTATTTTGTATAATTGCAGAGTATTTTTGTCTCACTTGTGCATTTAGTTTTGCCAGTCCTAATTATTTTCTATTTAACAAGGCATTAAAAGTTGTCACTAATTTCTAGACATCTGTCATACCAGAGAAAACCTCTAGCCTGTCGCTATTCATAAGGGTTGTAACCTTGTTTGGTTTCCCATCCTCAATCAGAATTCCAATGGCTTCAACATTGACTCCCTAAATATTCAACATGCATCCTCTGCAAGAACATTCACTGCAATATCTCCAACAACTATATTTATTAATTATCATTGTCAAATCTATATTAAATCTTAGTGTTCATCAAACCATCCTAATCAACAACCAAGAAATTTTCTTGACCCTGTTCTAAGTAAATTAGCAAGTGTTGTCCCCCCAAGTTCTTCCGCTCCAGATCTATATATCTGGAGGGTAGAAAGGCAGGCCAGAGCACCAATGCCTCTCCATTTTGGGTGGATGAAATTAATTTCAGATGTGGCTCAGAGGTGGCTTCCCTTAATCAGACTTTGTTCAAAACAAAATGAAATGCTAAAAATGAAAATAAACCAAAGCAGATCTGATGACCTGAATGGGAGCTTGATCTTCATGATTTATCCATGCATTCCAGTCTTTTCCATAATGATCTTATCATTGCTCTATCTCTATATCAACACCGTATCTATCATTTACCAGCAAGACATGTAGGATTTGAGAAATACAAATCCACAAAACCCAATGAACACCTGCATGCAAGAAACTTGTCACAGAGAACGAGAGAGAACAAAACAAGGGTTTGGCTCTGACAATGTGCAAAATTGTATTATCAGAAAAATGAATGAATCAAAAAAATGATACAAGAGATCAATCCTTATAAAAGGAGATCTAAACCTAAAGGAAACCCTAACCCTAAAGGTGAGTGCATTTAATAATTAATATTAATTATTAAATGACTAATATATGTGCATAAAGCGAATTTTTAAGAGGAGAGTAAAGTTAATTAATTACTCTACTCTAACACCCCCCTTTAAGATGAGCAAGAGTGCAGCTACAAACATGTGCAAAAAAGCAAATGTAACTACAATGCATGAAAGTAAAATTGGGTCCCAGCAACTAGGCTAGATCAAGTACCCAAGTGCAAGGAAATCTCTATGAAACGGAGAAAAGGAGAAAACCCAGTGGGAAAAAACTCCTCTCCAAAAAGAGATGCAAAAAGAAAGTACAAATGGAATGTCTCAAGAGACTCTCTCAAGAACATATGCAGATATAGAATCGGATACCCCACCATGAGAGAGAGTGTAGACTCCAAAGCCCCCCCAGAATGAGAGAACCCCTATGCCAATGATCAAACCGATGTGTTGCCTCAGAGGAAGAAACAGAACCAACGGTCAAAGAAGAGGAAATCCCTGGATGTGAGGTGAAAATGGAAGTCTTGGATGATGCGCACTGAAGAACGAAACAGCAACATGAGTGTATGAATAACAAAATGATGAATCAAACAACTCAAGATGATCCTGAAATGGAATCTCCAATGAAGAAGGGATAACAAGTGTGTTGAATCTGTCATCTGTGAGGAAAGGAATATCCTCAGATATGGCCTCAACAACTACACTTGATGGCTCGATGAGTGGAGCAACAATGTCAGTCACAACTGAAGAGGTATCCTGTTGAACAAATGTGATGTCAACAGGAGGAAGAGGTGTAGAAGTCTCAACACTAGTCTCATGAACAGATGGAAGAACACATAAGTTCAAGTGACCGAACTTCTCCTCAGATACTGCATGCTCTCTTTTAGAAAGAGAGGGAGATGGTGGACCAAATTGTGTAAATGCATACAATCGGGAAGAATGATCAACTGTCCCTGTTGCAACAATGTTGCCAGTCTGAATGTCTTTGATGTGCACTGAATCAGGTGTGAACTCAATTGTCTTCCCTATCCCACTGTGAGCAATCTAATAGTTGGAGAGAAGGTTAGTGGACAAAGATGGAACACATAGTACATCATTGAATGTACTGTCATCAATATCGATAGAACCTTTCCCACATACACTCATATAAGTGTTATTACCCATCAATATGTGTGGTGAGGACGCAACCTCGAAAGATGAGAACATGTCCTAAGAAGATGCCATATGGTGTGAAGCACCTGAATCCAGTAGCCATCTAGATGAATGTGAACTGGTGGTTGCACATAATGCATGACCCTTATGTGGGGCCTGTCCATCTATCCGGAATGATGATGATGAAGAAGAAGACCCACCTGAAGTAGATGAAGAAGAGTGATGAATATGGCTCCTCTCAAGGAGAGCTGTCAAATCTGAAACCTGTTTTGCATATCCATCTATCTTCTTCTCAAAACACTTGGACTCATCATGTCCTAGCTTAGTACAATAAGCACACTTAGGTCTGTCTTTCTTCGATGTTTCCCCCTTAGGAGAAGGTGAATCAAAAGTCTTCTGTGAACTAGAATCCTTCCAATGTTCTATGGTCTGTGGTTTTGGTTTTTGCTTCTGCTTCTGCTTCCCCTAATATGACTGTGCTACCAATGCTTGGTTCTGTGAACCTGAAAGTGAATCCATCTGCTTGAGCTTGGCTTGCTCACGAGTCAGACGATCACAAAATACCTCAAAGGTAGGCATGACATGGCGAGCACCCAAGGCATCCATGGTGGAATAGAAGGTCGAAGAGAAGATCTGAAATGGACCCCAACGCTTGGAGAGGATCAAGAAGATGCACTTTGTATCAATCTTAGTCTTGCCACAACCCTGCAAGATAGATCTCTGCTGTTTGAACTTCATCAGAAAGTCCTCAATGGAAGGAAAAGAATCAGGTACCAAGGAAGTCAACTCAGCCTCAAGCTGCAATGCTCTGAATTGGTTGATAGTGCCAAAAAGTCCATCAAACTTGGTCTAAATGGCTCTAGGTGTGAGACACCCTTCAAGATGAAACAGGAGACTGTCGGAAATGTGCAAAGCCATCTATCCCATAGCCTGATCCATATTGTTCCTGTGTCGCATAACCTCAAAGGGGCGAGTCAATTGAGGCTGCACCTCATCCAAACAGGACCATAACCCTCGAGACTGGAGAAGTGTCATCATGCGACCCTTCCAAGTGTGATAATTATGCGGTGTGAGAGGCTCAATAGATCTGTCAGCCATGCTGTGAACTGTGCCTCAACTGCTCTAAATTTTATTATTATTATTTAGTGGTCTTTCAGAACTAGACAGAAGATGCAGAAGGGGTTTTTTTGTTTTGGTGTTTATAGATTCTGGTTTTCTGATGTAAATGACAGAAAGCAAGAAAAAACACCCCCCCACAATGCAAAAAACCAATCCCCAGTACAAACTGAAAGCCAGAAAATAATAGAAAGCAGTAGATGTTTGAGACAAATCTCTGTGTACCTGAAGAATTTTTTGATGAAATAAACTGCAGATCTGGAAAGAGCACAGAACCACCTTTCCGACGCCTATTCGCTTTCAAAAAACGGAGCAAAATTGAGCAAGTTATGCCCCTCGAAGTCCAAAAGGATCATCTGACTTTGACTGCAAAACAATGCAACCAAACTGAAAAATTTTGAAAAAATTCCTGCACCATCAGGATGGGCTCAGAGCCAGCTTTCCAACGCCTATTTTTCTTCGAAAAACGGAGAAAAAATGACCATTTTATGCCCGATAGAGTGAAATAGCCCCAAAAAACCCAACAAGGACCTCCAGAGCCCTCAGGGGCTAAAAAAATCGACCCCTGGTCTGCTGGGCGGCTAGGGGCTTGGCACGGGTGGCACGGCGGCGGACCACGAGCGACGAGCTGGCGTTTGGCGGAGCTCTGGCGGGGTTGTGGTGGAGGACCGACGGTGGGCCGGTGGCCGGACTACGGGTCGGCGGCACTAGCCTGAGCAGCTAGCGGGCAGCCGCCTGGTGGCCACTTGGTGGCCGACGAGCGGCGGCCCAAATAAACACTGGCCGTGCAAAAAAAAACTTGTTTTTTTTTTAATTTTTTTGAATTTTTCACCTCGTAGATCGTGCCTTGGGACTGTACGGCCTTGGGCTAAAAAAAATTTGCTTCACCTGGCAACTTTGTCCAAACCAGACATATTTTATATCAAAATAGGGGTTTTTGGACGCTGCGAGCTCGACGGTGAGGTCCGTTTGAGCTCAAAGTGCACCAAAAAAAGAAACCCCCCTATTCCAAATAAAAACTAGAAAACAAACACAAATCTGATGCAACCAAAACCTAGATCTCTAATTCTTTCAAAAACTGAACAAACTGCAGTAGATCTGGCTCTGATACCATGTAGGATTTAAGAAATACAAATCCACAGAACCCAATGAACACCTGCATGCAAGAAACTTGTCACAGAGAAAGAGAGAGAACAAAACAAGGGTTTAGCTCTGACAATGTGCAAAATTGTATTATCAGAAAAATGAATGAATCGAAAAAAAGATACAAAAGATCAATCCTTATAAAAGGAGACCTAAACCTAAAGGAAACCCTAACCCTAAAGGTGAGTGCATTTAATAATTAATATTAATTATTAAATGACTAATATATGTGCATAAAGCGAATTCTTAAGAGGAGAGTAAAGTTAATTGATTACTTTACTCTAACAAGACAGACCTCTATCCGACAAAATTTTATCTTCAAAATAATTATGATATTGTCTGTCTGGAGTACTCTTTTTGGGCTCAAATTCATGGCTTCTATATGTTTCCTAATGGAGATTGCCTTATTATAAAGAGAGGCAAAGGAATTGTGTACTCTTACTCTCCATATCGTATGGGCACTCTTTGATTGAATGACCCATAATCTAACAAATATTGTAGACCATCTTCTTGGGACAATTAGTTTTGATGTGATCTTCACATTTGCAATATCCACACCATAATTCTTTAATTTCTTTGTTAGTTTCCATCTTTTCCTTCAATTCTTTCATCATTCAAAGCATGTTTCTTTGTAGCACTTGTACTATTCTAGATTCACTATCATTGCTTCCATCTGAGCCATCATCTTCATCCATTTTCTTTTGGATTTTGAAGACATCTTATCCTCACTCTCTATGTCCATCACTCTATTATAGCCTTCTACATATGATGCAGGTGG
The DNA here is from genome assembly GCA_007115665.2 of Sequoiadendron giganteum. Classification (NCBI taxonomy): domain Eukaryota; kingdom Viridiplantae; phylum Streptophyta; class Pinopsida; order Cupressales; family Cupressaceae; genus Sequoiadendron; species Sequoiadendron giganteum. The sequence goes on along the minus strand of CM021102.1, from coordinate 571,628,516 downwards.
TACAACTTTCATATTTTTCCTTAATGAAGGGATAAGGCCTTTTATAAACTATCTTTTCTCTAAACCATATACTAGCTCTTTCTCTAATTTTACAAGTAATTCCTTGAGACTACAATTATAAGCTATTACACTTTCATTCTTACCTTATGTATCATGAAGGTGGTACAACTTTCATATTTTTACTTAATGAAGGGATAAGACCTTTTATAAACTATCTTTTCTCCAAATCATCTACTAGTTCTTTTTCTAATTTTACAAGTAATTCCTTGAGCTTACAATTATAAGCTCTTACATTTTCATGCTAAACTTATGTATGATGAAGGTGGTACAACTTTCATATTTTTCCTTAATAAAGGGATAAGGCCTTTTATAAACTATATTTTTTCTAAACCATATACTAGCTCTTTTTCTAATTTTACAAGTAATTCCTTGAGCCTACAATTATAAGCTATTACACTTTCATGCTTACCTTACATATCATGAAGGTGGTACAACTTTCATATTTTTCCTTAATGAAGGGATAAGGCCTTTTATAAACCATCTTTTCTCCAAATCATCTACTAGTTCTTTTTCTAATTTTACAAGTAATTCCTTGAGCTTAAAATTATAAGCTCTTACAATTTCATGCTTCCCTTATGTATGACAAAGGTGGTACAACTTTCATATTTTTCCTTAAGGAAGGGATAAGGCCTTTTATAAACTATCTTTTCTCGAAACCATCTACTAGTTCTTTTTCTAGTTTTACAAGTAAATCCTTAAGCCTACAATTATAAGCTCTTACACTTTCATGCTTACCTTACCTAGTGTTGTAGATTTTTGCTACAATTTTTTTGTCACCTTGAAGTAGTTTGAATTCCTCTTTGAAAGCCTTCCGTAATTTCTCCCATGTATTTTGAGAGGCTGATTCAAATCTCCATGTACCAATTGATGGCCACATCTCTCAGGGTGGCTAGAAAGGACCATAACCAATATGTTTTTGTTGTTCCGGCCATTTGTTGCCCAAACGGTTTCATAGGTCTTACAATGTCTTATTGAATCCTTTGATCCATCTCCTGTAAATTTAGGCAATTTGTGCCTTTCTACACTTGGGCTTGATGGTGGAGTCCACATGTTTTTACCATGATACAAACTTAGTGCCTAGAACGTACTCCTCCAAGAGTTTTGATTAAACATTCCAATGCTCCTTTGGCACTCTCAAACACATGGGAATCCTCTACTCTTCCTACAACTTCAACATTCAACACACTTGTTTCACCTTCTAGTTTTTTTTTATATGCTCCAACCTTTAGCCCTAGAGTTTTTATTTCGGTTTCTTCTTTTTCTATTAACAACTCTTCAACACCTCAAAGGTTGCTCTCATTATTCTCTCTCCATTTGTAGGATTATGCAAACTCTATCTCCCAATGATGACTTTCCTCGTATAAAGGAGGTTGCGCTGATTCTTCATACCAAACTTGGTCCGTAAGGTAGATGCACATTTCATCCAGTAATGGAAGATGTCTCACTATTTGGACCTACCATTCCTCCATATGCTTATTCATAGCAAGTTGAATGTTCTTATGATTTTATTCACAGCTTCAGCCCCTACTTACACTTTGACTTTGAATTTTGCTTCTAGATGGATTGCGGCTTGGAACCTGCACTGTAGGAATCTTTAACTACTTCCTATAGTCTTCCTCCTCACTCCCTTTGCTCTACCAACCTTAGAGATCATCTAATCTCTTAGTTATAACCACATTGTCGTCTCTTCTTGCCTTTAGTGGGGTCTAAGAGCATGAATTATCTTAAAACAGACCTAACTGCTTTAAAGCAATGGCAGCAATGTTTACTCTTCAATCTATTAAAACTAGTACTTGAAAATTTGAAATAATGAACAAAAATAGCAATGCATACCAAATAGAGTAATAGAAATATATCTTTATTCACCAGGAAGTTCTTACGAAAGTAGACCAGAGAAGATCGTCCAAGGGCAAAACTGTTTTCTCTTACTACACAAAGTCTATTTAAAGCACTTGATAGTTGCCAAACAAACCACAACCATCAACAACTACCAATTAACTACTTGAAGGCGACATGTGAATAATACATAGTTAGGTACAAGACATAACAAAGACATGTTACGCTAACTACACCTTTAAGATTATAAACCTTGAATATTATAAATATCCATCTACCATTGGTGTAGATGGCATCCTTCTCTCTTATAAATAATATATCTTAAACTAAATAGTAAATACCATATAGATTTCACAATATAGACCTTCTAATCTATTACATTATTTTCTAAGTTGCTAGTTCTAGTATGGATCCTAGTTCTGGTTCATGGATCTAGTTCGTGGAATCGGCTAAAAAAAATTTGGGGTTGGGTTCGTTTTGGGTTTGTCCGTACAAAATACATGTAAATATAATATAATAATAATAAAATTATTAATTTAATAAATATTTATATAATAATATATAAATATATTTATATATTATATATATTAATATATTTTATTATATATTTATATATTATATATTTACATATTAATATATTATATTATATTATATAATATACTAATATGTAACAATATAGTATATTATATATTTATATATAATAAATTAATTAATAAAATATTATTATAATATATTATTTATTAAATTATTATATATTTATATATGATAATATATAATAATAGATTATAATATAATATAATGTATAAATATTATAATACAAACCTTAAAATATGGATCCTAGCCACACCCGAACCGGATCTCGCATCTGGTATGAACCGGACTGAGATCTGGTGGCTGAGCCAACGGATCCAGTAACACGGATTATTTTCATACTCATACTCACTATCAAATCCAAAACTAAAATCAGATGGTTCATATGGAGTGGTTTGATTCTTCTAGTTTATAATATTATATAACTGCAAGACTATTTTTGTCCCACTAGTATATATACTTCTGCCAGCCCCACTAATTGTGTACTTAACACGCCACCACAAGTTGTCACTAATCTCCAGTAAAAATCACCACGAAAACTACCACAAATGTTGGATCTATAACAAAAAACATTTATGCTGCCAATGGTTGTAAGCATTCTAACATTTTTGGATTTCCCATCCTCAATCTGAATTCCAATGGCCACAAAATTAACTTCCTAAATTTTCACCATGTACCCTCTAGAAGGATATTCACTGCGAGGCCTCCATCAGCAATCAAATTTTTCATTGTCAAATCCATTTTCAAGATCTTAATGTTCTTCAAACCATCCTATTCAGCAACCAACAAACCTTGTTGGCTCTCATCTAAATGTTTTAGCAAATACTGTTCCTTCAGGTTTTTCCACTCCATATCTACTTATCTAGTGGATAGGAAGACAGGCGAGAGGACCAATGCCCTTCCACTTTGGGATGGTAATTTAGATCTGGCTCAAAGTGGCTTTCCCTTGATCAGACTTTTTTCAAAACAATATGAAAATGAGTGCTAAGTGGACCATTCATTATCATGAGAGATGGGTTCTTGTGAACCACTACTCATGAATCATGGGTCAATGAGTTTGACTCGAAAACTACACGGTTGAATCCTGATAGCAATATCATAATATGAAAATAACCAAAGCAGATATGAGAATTAGTTAGATCTCTCAGTCTAATTTTCCCCAAATCTGAAGTATGTTGATTATTTGTAAATTATAAGTCGTGAAATGTCATTGCAGAAAAATAAATATAATTCACTTGAGAGAATAAAAAGTAATTTAAAAATAGGAATGCATTACACATTGCAACAAACTGATACCCAGGGCAAACCAACAAGGCTGATCAAAGGAAATAAGGGGGCAACGAGTGAATGTGATTAAGCCAGTACTCATGACTAAGTTGAAGTAATGAGGAAGTAGAAACACAGTGGATAAAAGATTAAATTGAAAGCAACATGCAAATTACATCACAGAGAGCTAGAACAAGTATAATTGTACATAGATTGAATTGCTACATGTGGACAAAATACAGCACACAAACAAAGCAGCTTGACAACTTCCACACTTTCCTTAACTTATCCTTGAACAAAAGCATAGTTTATGCCTCTCCACATCAGCAACAAGTACTGAACTCAAATGCCAACTAAGATGAAGAACAAGCAAAATAAGCACAGGAGAAATTGTCAGCAAGAAGAACAGTAAGAACAAATACAAATTGGAGAGAACAAGCAAGGCCTACAAAAATAAGGCTAGACCCTCAGCTCTATTATGTTAGAAATTCAGCCACTGACTCATAGTACAAAGCATATAGGGAGAAAACAACCATGTTAAGAGTGGCCACTAAAAAGAAATATACATTTTGCAAGAATGATGGTTTCTGAATGGAGTGTATATAAAGATATGCATGCCATATCATGAATTTGTGACACCCATATTTCCATAAATAAGCATTACCCACAATAAACTATTATTTTTCTAGCATAATCTACAAATGCTTTGTGAGTCAAGCTTTATCAGACACGATAAGTTTTATGGATTATGGTGAGTTGTTAGATGCTGTCTTACACAAGCTTGCAGATTTTACCACGTTACAATGGTACTTCAACAAGACAAAATTATGTGGCATACCTTGAAATGAGCTACAATACTCTTGAAATATATGTAATATGTATGAAACTCCAACTAACAATGTGATAGCGTATGAATTGAACATTTAATACACCTATCTCTATCCCCCAAAAGCAAATTTTAGAGATGACTTCATGATAACGGATCAATCTACAGCCTTTCCTTAGGTTGTGTAGGCCTCCGCAAGCGCAAGAATAAATTTCCTTTATTTCCAAAAATACAATAGTAAGACATTAAATGTAAATTTCAAAATAGAATACCTTAAAACTTGTCGTCAAGGCACTTCCAATGCCTCCAAAAGCACATTTAGTATGATTATGGCATACTAGTAGAGATAACTCTAAGTTACCGATTCGTTTTTGGATTTGGGTACGGGTACGCGAATCCAGTACGGGATTCAGTCAAAAAAAATTTGGGGGTTGGGTGCGTTTTGGGTACAGTAATACAAAAAAAATATAAAAATCAGAAATATATACATATTTGCAGCAGTAATTAAGTTCAGAATACACCACCATATTAATAGTCTAATAACATAGCAAAAATACATCACCACTTTCATAGTCAAATATTAAAATATTAGTGATACTCAAATGTCATGATATAAAATTATAAATTAAAGTTCAAACATAAAAATGTCAAGTGTTTACAATCAGCCATTATTGATCATTGATCAATCTGAATCATATGGGTCATCAAAAAAAGCAGCATCATCAACATCATTAGAAGCTACATTTTGTGTAGAACCACAAATAGCATCAGTGGCACTCGCACAAGCACTGCCACTAGCACTGACACTACCACTCTCATGCTCAGTAGCTGCTTCAGGCTCATAGTCATCATCAATATCAAGTGCAGCTAAGTGATGTGTTTGGAGGCAAAGATTAGTGTTGGAATGAATATTTTATTATTTAGAAGTCAACTTTTAGTCAAAAATATAATTTAAAATTGCAAAAAAAGGCACTTTTTCCGCGGCTTGGGCATTTTGACGTCTAGATTCACGTCGGATTCGGTCGGGCGTGTCTTGGATGAATCCATAGAGGCAAGTCGTATCCATAGGCGGAATTTCGAACCCTATCTGAATTTGAATCGTATCAAATCCGAATTTCGAATCTGATACGAATCATATCATATACGGAGGCTCCCAAGGATGAATCGGTAACATAGAGATAACTCAGTAGTCACAAATGCAGCAATCTTTTGTAAATGTTTATTGGAATGAAGATCCTTTACAAACAGTCCTTAGTGCCTCCTAAGGGATTAAAAAAATATAAAATGGCCTTATAAAGCACGTTCAACCACTCGCCACAGCTGATCTTACCCCTGATAGTGTACACTACAGGAATATCAAAATGATTGTAGTGGAAAACCCACCAAGCCAGGATCGAAGTGTCTACAGCTCTAAGACCATATGCATGCAGTCTATGGTGTCATAAATGCCTGAAACTAATCTTCAAGCAAAACCGTCTTCTCCCAAATGTGAAGTATAACCATAAATTGCCCTTACTTGACACACTAAGTTGAATATAAAACTTCCACCATCGCAAATAACATCAGTTCTTCTCAGACATCCTTACTACCACAGTCTTGGATCATGAAAATGAAAAAGTTGAGGATTATTTATATCTTCTCTCTCACCATAACAAAATAACCCATAGTAGTCACGTTAGGAAAACAAAAACATCATATAGAGATTCAAAAAAATTGTAAAATGTTTAAGCAAAATAAGTCAGCAAAAAAGAGGAAAAAATAACAAGGAGAATCTTTTTCAAGCAAATATCCCAAAGCATGTAATCTTTATCTGAAAGGAATTATACAAAAAAAATTATTTATGGTCAAAGATGGGAGAAAGAGAAGTAGATTAAAGTTGGAGATAAACACGAAAGTAGATCAATGTTGACTGTCTATCTTCAAAGAAATCATAGAATGATAAGCGATTCCTTATTAATATTCTTTGGACAAAAGCTTCCGTTCTTGGGATAATTTTGGGAGATAACACAAGTGATTTTCTCAAAGAAAAATTAATGAAACATCATTTCAACATGTATTTATTGACTTCCAAAAGATAAAATAAGTAACAGAATGATCTGTCAAATTGTGGGTTTTCTCAAATCAGCTAGTTGCACTAAAGTTTATCTTATAACATTTCAAAGGATTATATTGACCTATTTTCTTTTTAAATATTCCAAGGCATTCATTTCAATATAAAACATTAATCTTTAAACTTCTTAAAAGGCAAAGCTGTAAGAGAATCCTAACCGAATTCCACCTAATTGAGTTAAGTTGTTACAATGTACAGTTGAAAAAGCTACGAGTAAAAACTTTAAAAACAAGACACAACCACATCATATTTACATTGCAAAGATACAGCAATCAGATATCACATTAGTAAAAAAGAAGTGTGTGTATGATCAACTTATACCTTTGAAATTGGAAACACTTAAAGCAAATGCACAAGAGGAAACCGAAATATATATGGTTAATCGTGGACGAGCTTTGAATGGACCCAAATTACATGTTACTACTTTCAAACCATGGTGTTTTGGAAAAGAGAAATTACATGTCTTTATAGGAAATATGTAATCCCTGTCAATCAGAAAATTGAGTGAATTGTCTCCAAAAGCATTTTATTCCGTTCATAACTTAAGAAAAACATAGTGGTGTTTCACAAATTTTGAGAAAAATATCAGTGAGTTAAACCACAAAGCTTTTTGAAGAAGATAGTCTAGGTTCAATAACATAATAACAGCATTTATTTATGAAATATTATGCTTCTTGAAATAACTGTGTAACACCTGATGACGATTGCAGAATGTGATCTGAAATGTTGATGCAAAAAATACATACACCATCATTTCATAATACTTCATTTGCATGGACTGTGGAAACATCACATCTACCAACCTTTTTATGTCAAGATTCAGGAATTTGCAAAATAAAAACACAACCAAATCATAACATGATTGATAAAAGAAGTAAAGCTCCAAGATAAAGATGATCAAGGAACCCTCACCTTTAAAGTCCAATGAAATGTGGTTTAGAACTATTCATGTCTTTTGGCTCAAAACAGGCATGACGGCAAGCTTTCTAATGTAAAGACACCATAGCGATCTTATCTCATCCTTGCAACTTGAAAGAACTCAATTTCATGAATCCTAGAAACTTTTGATTGTATGCAGATAGATTGTATACAAACATATTTATGAATCATTATTTCCTCCTCCTCTTAAATGAGAATACCGATCACATCTTTTAAAAAAATTGACTCTCTTAGAGACCTAGAGGCAAATTCAAAACAATTTATCCTCTTTTGGAAGCTGAATGGATTTTATTGTCAGGAACCATATTAGGTTTTACCAGCTGACTTTATGAAAGGTTTGGTGAAGGAAAAGAAGCAATAAAGAACCAAGAACATAGGCAATTCTTTCAAGAGCAAAAACTCGTCCTTAACTTCTTCACTCAATTCTCAAGTTTGTACCCGAAGTCATGTCTGTTAACATGATTAAATCCCCTATTCTCATATAGATTTTATTATATCATCTTATAAGATAAATACATACATAAAAAAATTATTTTTAAAGAAATTCTTCATCCTTCACTTTCCTTATTTATCTCTCTGTATTTGTAATCTAACAAAGCTACTTTTCTTGCTTTACTAAATTTAAGATATACAACGTTTTTTTCTTGATAATTCCCCAACAATGGTTTTCTTGACCATTCCCTAACAAAATCATAAGAAAAACGAAAAATACCTTTTAATAACTATTTCTTTTGGCAGGCATAAAAAGAAGAGAGCCATAATATGTCAGCCAATGACAATTGACCCTGGATAATAACGCAATTGTTTAGCTCAGTGCCCAACAGCAAATAAAAGTATTAGGTTTGGGTTGTAGCTGATATGTGAAAAATTAGCATGTATCGGGCTAGAAGCCCTTAGCACAGAAGAGTGGGTATTGAAAACAATCTACACTTCCGACCACAAAGAGAACGAGTATGTCAGAGGAAGAGTGTTGTGGGGGTTGTGGGGGGTCTTAGATTCAAGTACTAGTTGGTTCATGACTGTTCAAAGGTAAATTAATATTTTCTTTATTAAAGGAAAAAAGAATTAAAATTTTAAAAAACAAATCTAGCAAGAAATAAAATTAATAAGCCATACTTGGAAAAATTCTCTTCGAGAATTAATTGTTCATCGCTAGTCCAGTTGACAGCGATGCCAGGATCGTGTTTGAGAGACTGCAAACCAATAGAATTATCGGCTCCGTTACCTACTGCTACCGAATTATTATTATTATTGTTGCTGCTACCATTGCTAGGGTTTACTTGTGCAGCACCCTCCTGATTACTCTTGCCACCGCCCGGTGTCGAACTCGCGGCCATTTAAACACCTTTCACTTTACAGATTCCTTCTCGTCTTCACACACCGCAATTCTAACGCCATGAAAAACTCCGCTATAACTGCAATCAATTAAACCATTCTTAGGATTGAAGATAAATTTTGCTGCTGCTGCTACACAATCCACATGCTGCCTTTGGAGCTGAATTTCTTGCAATTTTTTTTGAATTCATCAATAGTTAATAAACAAGTGTCTTTACCGAGGCAAACTGAACATCTTTTTCGCAACAAGAATTTGCGTAAGCAGGAAGACCTGGCACATAGAATTTTTTTTATTTTAACATAATCTGGCACATAGAATCGATCGCTTAGTGTTAATTTATGTAGCCAAGATTCGAAAGAAAAGGGGGATTTTGCTTTCGACTGGTGGTATCTTATCACTGATTCCAAATAACTTTAATGTTGGTTCCACTGGATGAATGACATGGCCATTAAGTAACTCCACAGTATTAGAATCCCATTAGTCGGGAACACGTACGAGGGACCCTTAACTATGAGTGTGACACGACTTTCTGTCCATATCCCCACAGAATCAATTTTTAAATTGATTTCCTAGGCCACTCTTTTTGAACATTTGGCCATTTGATATTGGAAAGGAATTCTATGAATGACAATCCCCTTTTATTTTGTGTTTTTTTAATGTTCAAAAAGGGTGAAAAATGAGCACCTAGCACTTTTATCTTTTATTCTTTTCATATTTAATGATTATTATAAGTTGTCTGTTTTCTTTTAGTATAAGTGGTATGTCTTTTTTGTTGAAGTTCTTGATTTCACACTTTTCAAAGTATTTGGATTCAATCTATAATTATAGTTCTTGACCTTCAAATTTTAAAAAATAAATTTAATTATAAATCTAAGTTAACTATTTTGTAACTCATTGTTACTTGTTGATTTGAGTGTGAGATAGTCAAGTTTGTGCGTTAGGATGTTGTACAAAGAATAAATCCTAAATCTATTTTAGACATCATGGAGAGGAGAGGAATAATCTTTTGACATCATGATTTAGCATCACATCGTCATTATATTATTGACAAGGACAAATTAGGCATCTTGATGGTTGTTTGAAGTATGTTTGAACTTGTTCAAAACCATTAAATCGGCTCAAGAGCTTGATTGAGACAAAAGAATGGGAGAAAATCGCCTCATGCCTAGCACAACAAACTCTATCAATACCTCTTAGCATTACCAAGTCCAATAAGCATGTGCGAACACATTTTTAAGAAAATCTAGTAGCATTTACAAATCCATAACAAAAGGTCAAATCCATAATTTAGAAAGTCCATATCCATAGGTGTGGGGATTAAATCCATAATTGCAAAACTTACTCAAAGAAGAGGATGATAAATTTCATTACTTATCAAGGGTTGTTTGATATAGGTCTAGTTGTTGAACACAACAATGAACCACAAAACACCATCTTTCATAGAATATCTATATCAAACCCTAAAGCTTAGTAAACCTATCCCTTATTTATTATTTTATTTATTTATGAGCATATGCATGTGGGGTTTCTATCTTAAATCATATATTTAGGTGTTTATATTTATTATTCCTCAAATATTTGTAATTAATTAGCCTAGATATTTATTTGATTTTCTAATTTTAATTTTGGAAACAATCATTTTTTAATTTTATATTGTTTAAATATTATAATGGAATCCTATTTGTTATTTAACAACAAATATCATTCCTCTTCACATGATGATGTGAGGAAGTTATTGCATTTTCGTGTTGACTCCTTACATGATATATTGATTATGCTTCCTTGTTAGGTGTAGGATCTTTATGATGCATATATGTTGTAAACACTAACTAGGATGAGATTTATGATGCTCTCACATATTTTTTTTAATGAGTTTATTTTTGTTGCATGTATATGATGTTAGATCATTTGTTACATATATAATGTCTTATGTTTTATCATGTGTTGGAAAATAAGGAACCAAAAATAAAGGAGACAAACACTACAAGGCTACTGTGACAACATCTAAGGCATTTCAATACTACTTAAAGGATAACAGGGAACAAGGACATATAGAAGGACATGTCCCTACACGAATAGAAGGATAAATTATTACCTAAACCCACCTCAAGGAGAATGAGGAGAAGGATGAGAAATTTGAGAAATAAGAGAGGCACTCAAGCATATGTGATATTTATAGCTATATTTGTGGTTCATAATGTACATTGTAATATATGAGAAAACTGGTTCTATAGTGTATCTAAATGAATGAAAATTATTTTATTTATGTTATGCATATGTTATAAATACTACACTATTTGGATTTCCTTCATATTACATCACCTCAGGGTTAATTTCACTAACATACATAATAGACCTTGAGCCTACATTTTATTTTGACATTTGATTTCATTGTTGGGACCCTAGTTTGTTAGTCTATAAGAAGAAATTACAAAAGTAAGGGAAGGAGCTTGCAATAAAGAACACTACTAGAATAAGGAGTGTAAATAGTAGCTATAATATAAATTGAGATGTGTGGTAGCACATACTAGGTGCTAACCCTTGGTGAAGGGTTAGGTGCCTACATGGTGATAAGTGAAAGGAGGGATCATGAAGAGATGCAACCACTTAAATTAGGTCTAAATTGGTCCATTAGTGGTGGATAAAAGGATTAAAATGAAACTCCAAATCAAAAACACCCATGACAAAAGGAGATGACATAAAATTAAGAAAAGAAGGCAATAAGGTACTATAGATGGCAAAGAATGGGAAAGGGCGTGGAGGGTGTGGTTTGATTTCTCCAGAGGGTGATGGTGAAGGTGGAGAGGATTGTTAGAGTAATAATTTATTATGCTTAATTAATTACATCATACTGGTTAATTAATTAAGTCACTTATTCCTCTAGTTGCTTAAGCTAAACTTAGGCACATTAATAATTGATTAATTATTAAGTGTGCACACTAGGGTTTCATTTAGGGTTTCCCTTTTAGGGTTTCTTGATCTCCTTCATAAGGATTGATCTCTTTGTAATAACCGAGATTCTAATAATGCATTTTACACTTTGAGGTTTGCAGAACATCTTCTTGGTTTTGCATGTCTTTTGCATGTGACAGGTATCCATTTGCATGCAGGTGATCTTGGATTCTAACATGGTATCAGAGCTCCAGACCTGCCGCTGCCTGTTCGTGATCTGAAGATATGGCTTCTCAGTGAGTTTCAAGTGCAAGGGTTTCCACAGGCATCGTTTTTTGCAAGATCTGGGGGTAATTTTTGGACACTATGGGCTCAAACGGACGTCGCCATCGCGTTCGCAGCGCCCCAAAACCCTAGAAACGCCTGTCAAATCGTCCATTTTCGAGCAGTTGGTTTCTGAGGCAAAATTTTTTTGCTAGGGAAGCCGTACGGCCTCCCCAGCACGCTTCACGAGGCACGAAAATCGAAAAAAAAAAATCAAAAAACGCCGATCTCGGGTTCTGTGCCGGCGCCTCCAGTTAAACCGCTCCCGCCACCGGCCACCCGGCCACCGGCCCGCCACCGCCGCCGGTGGCTCCCCCATCCGGCCGCCGACCATGCTCAGCCCCTGAGGGCTCCCTATCCACAGCGCCGGTCGCATGGAGAACCAGGGGCTCCGCCCAGCCCCCATTTCTGCGCCCACGGTCACATGGGTGACCAGGGGCCAAAATTTTTTTTGCAGGGGGGCCGGATTTTTGCGACGACGGCCTGCAGGCCGTCAAATTTATGCCCGTGAACCGCTGACGTCAGCATGACGTCAGCGTCCGTACGGCCCCTCCTTGCCCCTCCTAACCCTAGTTTTCTCTAAAGAAGCAGTTTTTTTCTTTTTTGCATAACTTGGGCATACGGTATCGAAATTGGGCAAACGAGATATCGCCGGAAAGCTGGTTCCGAGCACTTTCATTTGGTGTAGTTTATTTTTCAGTATTTTCCTGTTTTACTGCATTTATTGCTGGTTGAAGTCAGATGTACTTTTTATGCTTCCGAGCTCATAACTTTTTGCCACGATCTCCGATTTTCGCTATCTTTGCGGCGTTGGAATGGTATTGAGGAGCTCTATGTTGCTGTCCATGCACTTTTTTCTGTATCTGTCCCAAGTTTTTCATTATTCCAGATTTGGCCCGATGGGTGTTTTGGAGATTACTTGGATATTTTGACAGTTGGGAGAGTGCTTCTTGCATCTTTGCACTTCATTTTCAGTGATACATCATTTAATAATTGACTGCTGCTTCATAGATTCCAGAGTTGTTCCCGTTTGGAGTTTTCGAGTGTTCCGTGGCATCGGGTCTGCTGTTGCATCATTATGATTCCGATATGGTTTCTTGTAGACAGAAGTATCTTTCCTTGCTTGCCAGATTGCGGTTCCAGTGTTACTCTACAGTGTTCTTCCAGTGCTTCTTTGCAGCATGTCATATCATTGTAGGGGGGTTTTGTCCCACTGGGTTTTCCTCCTCTACCTCTTTCTTGCATTTGTAAATGGGTACCTGATCAGGCCTAGTTGCCGGGACCCATCTTTTCTTGCATGCATCTTATTCTAGTGTTTTAGCTTCTTCCTAAGTTCATCTTAAGGGGGGGTGTTAGAGTAATAAGTTATTACGCTTAATTAATTACATCATACTGGTTAATTAATTAAGTCACTTATTCCTCTAGTTGCTTAAGCTAAACTTAGGCACATTAATAATTATTTATTAATTATTAAGTGTGCACACTAGGGTTTCATTTAGGGTTTCCCTTTTAGGGTTTCTTGATCTCCTTCATAAGGATTGATCTCTTTGTAATAACTGAGATTCTAATAATGCATTTTACACTTTGAGGTCTGCAGAACATCTTCTTGGTTTTGCATGTCTTTTGCATGTGACAGGTATCCATTTGCATGCAGGTGATCTTGGATTCTAACAAGGATGACAATGAGGATTGGGTTGTTTTGGCTTCTATGCTTCTCTTTACATGCTCTCTTGAAGTTGTTACTTTGGGGTTGCTCGTGGTTGGTGTTGTTGTGGTGGTTGTTGTGGTGGTTGTTATTGGGGTTGATCAAATTATGTTTTCTATCTCGCATGAGTTTTTCTCTTTGTTTCTAGTGTTTTCTCATGTGGCTTTCGTCCTTCTAGCAACTCCTCAACCTGCAACATTTTCTCTTGGGCGTGTTGTTGAGGGCTTGGTCTCAGCTTTTTTGAGACCGAACCCTTTGTTTCTTTTGTATGTCTTTTCCCTCTTGTTGTTGATGTTGTTGTGTCTAATGTGGACTTATGGGGGATTTTCCTTGCCCTATTGAAGATGCTAGCTTGTGTTTTACAGCCTTTTGGGTTTACAAATGCTGACGATTTGGTGGCAGCTATGTTGTGTGTTGTGTTTGGGTGCTTGTTCTTTCTATCTGGAAGCCTTATTTTGGTGTTGTTCATTATGCGTGAGAGATCTCTTAAGGTGTTCTTTGGGTCCCTTATGGGGGTTTTGACTATGGAGGAGCTTATTTTTGGCTCTGACTAGAATTTTGGAGTAGATGGTGTGATTCTCGTTCTAGATTTCTCCTTGTTTCCTACCTACTTGGTTTACCCTTGCCCTTAAGGTCTATCTTCTTTATTATTTGTTTTCGGGTGTCCCTCTGGTGGCCTATGCTCTTGGCATTCATTGGTTACTCTTGGTTCTCTTATTGGAGCTTGGTGGTGTTCCATGTTGGTTGTTTATATGGAGTCTTTTAGGCCTCTCCTTAGCTTTGACTAGCATGTTGGAGTGGCTGATGTGTTTAGTGGTTCGGCATGCTTCTATCTTTCTTCCTATGTGGGAACCCCCTTCTTGGGTTCCTTTTGTTGTTGTTCTATTTGGGCTCGGGTCTCAATTTGCAAAGGGCTCAAGGCCCTATTTTTGGCTTCTGTTTGGGATTGTTTTGCCTTATATTGTTCAGGCTCTTTTCTGCGTTGTAGGTTTTTGGCTACTTTTTTGTGGGGTTATCACAATGGTTTTGTTGTTGATCATCTCACGAGTGAACTATCTTGGTGTGTGCTTTGGGTCTCCTGTGGGGATTTTGTCTATGGAGTGGCCTTTTATGACTCTAACCAATGTGTTGGGGTTGATGATGTGCTCATTGTGGCTTGCTCCCCAATTCCTTCATGTGCAATTTACCCTTGTGCCTTGTGGGGTTCGAAGGTTGTTGCTTCGTGGGTGTTCTTCTTTTTGAAATTTAGGCAGATTTGTATCTACTTGATGTTGCTTAATGGTTCCTTAGTGTGTTCTAATGTGGGGTTCTTCCTATTAGTTTGGTTATCTTTGGTATCCCAGGATTTTTTGTTATGTAAGAAATTTGTTTTGTATCCCTTTGAGAGTATGAAGCTTTTAAGGATAAAAGGGGATAATATTTATTATTTGTAGAAGGATTTCTATTTTTTGTGGTAATTCTTGAAGGACCATGTGGTTTCCTTGTCTAAGATGCATTTGGGAACGATAACTACCCCTTTTGCTAGTTTTTGGTTGTTGGTTGGGATATATTTTAGGATTTTCTTGAAGATTACTAGAGGGAGTTAAGTCTACCCTTTGGATGATGATCAAGAGTCACTTTATGTTCCTCTCAAAGCTCCTAATGCCTCGATTTTCAATTGATGTGCTTACCCTTTTTGCTAGAGTTTTAGTTTTCTCCTAGGTTCTACGATTAGTTTCTTCTATAGAGGTGGATTCCTCTCCTTTAGAGGTGGATATGGGTGTTATGGATTGATAGAAAGCTCTCTTTTCTAGTTTCCTCATCAGTTGTTCCTTTTGAGGTGGAATATACTCCTATTGAGGTGGAGTTTGAGGTTGTTGGAGATTTTTGGCTTTGGTGGAAATGGTGTTCATGTCATCCTCTCCAATAGAGGGGAGCTCTCTCCTTTAGAGGTGGAGATTGAGATGATTTGTAGGGTTGTTAGGCGTTTCAAGGGGATTCTTACTTCCTTATTCTTAGTTATTCTTTGCAACTCTCTTATTGAGGTAGGGAGTTTGGATGGATTGATTGTTTTGAAAGGGATCTCTTCTTGCCCTATTCTTAGTGGCTCAATGTTGTCTCTATTGAGTAGATGGTTTGTTGTGATCTAGTTGTTTTAGGTTGTGTGGTTGGGATTAGCCTTTTTTGAGCATGATGATGATACTTTCGGGTATATGTTCAATCATATAACCATTGACACAATTAAAACAGTCAAATAAGGATGGGATAAAGTCATACATTATCTAGTGAGATGTCACTAACTAATAACATATTACCAAAATTTGCATCTCCCAAAATTAAATGACACCTTCAAGAGGTGAACCCCCCAAATAAAGAGTCACCCACCATGTCAAATAAGTTAAGAAGGGTATCTATAGAAGACATAAGTAGTGAATTATTACTTAGGGTAGAAAAGTGAAGAGTAAGAAAGGATTGTGTGAAATATTTCAAAGACATATTGGGAAATGAGTATATTGTGATTTATTTTCATAGAGATAACTTAGGTAAAGAAAGGAAAGTAATCTACCAACAAAAATATAGAACTAGGCAGAGAATATTTGAAGAAAATAAAGGGGGAGAACAAAGAATAAAAGATAAATAAGGAGGAAGGGAAATCCCTAAACCATAAAAAGTGTTGAACATCTGAAATATTGAGAGGGGAGGGGTGAATCGATATTCCTCTAAAAATATTAAAACACTTAAATATTTGTCCACATAACATAATTAAAATTATTGAACACAACACAACACCACATAACACAAAGATTTTTATCGTGGAAACCAAAGATGGGAAAAACCACGAAGAGGGTTAACTCTCAAGTATTAAGTAACCAATTATAGAATACAAGGGTAGCTCACTACCAATGGGCTCACCGCCCTAAATACAAAAGCAACTATTACAGTTGAGAGACAGTTTATAGCCAGAGAGAATATTACAAAATTGAACTGTTAAAATTGCATCTGCATATGCATGAATACAGTTCTTGCTGAAGCACAATTTTTTTGTACAAACACAACTTTATCTAACTATATCACATATATCAGTTCACAACTATTCATCACATATATTTATTCATTCTATCTTTGAGATTATGTTGCTTCACTTATATACCGGATCTACATATCCACATAGTCGGCTTGTATTGGAGATATAAATGGATGAACATGTTGCCCAATATGTCAGCGTAGATGCAAAAGGTTATCCCATGATATGCCAAATAGGGTCAAACCAAAAACTGCGTAGACCAAAATCCTTATGTCAGTAACATCACTGTCAGAACAAAGTATAAGTTGGAGAAAAGAATATTGGACTAATCAATGACATCAATAACAAATATCAACAATCTCCCCTTTGTCATTTATGGAAAACAAAAAAATATCAATTTCAGAAAGCCAAAACTTCAAAAAGATAAACTCCAAAACTCCCCCTAAGATGACTAACTCTGTTTTTCAAAAACTTTTATTTTTCTTTTTGCTTCTCCCCCTTTTGACATCAATGAACAAGGGGTGTGGGGAAAACTATTTAAGAAGCATCAGATGTGCCACTAGAGAATGACTGCTTGATCTTCTGAAGATGGGAAATCCACTTACCCTTATTATCATTCCACTACAATATTGCTCCAATTAACATTCGTGCATGAACCTGAATAGATAAAAGAAGAGATTCTCCATCGATAATGGAGCAAGGTTCAAAAAGAGTATCCTGTTTGCCTTTAGGATGGCATGATTCATCAATAAATTACTATCTGCACACATCTCCTAAAGATTGCCTAAGGGAAGAATGATTTTGTCTCACTGATGTTGTAGTTAGAAATACCTCTTGTGTAGTTCCTCAATTGAGGATCTCTCAAAACTAGACAAATATTCAGATAGCTTTAAAGACTAATATGCTTGTTGGATTTTTGACTCAATTGATTCAATCTCTTTTCTGATTTCAATTGTGGCATCCGGCCACTGCAGGCTGTATACGTATAGAGAGTTGCCTTCTTCAAGAAGGTCTTGTCCTTGTTAGATAAGCTGATGAAGGTTTGAAAAGGCACTTGCACATCGATCTTTTAACTCCTGTAAAATTTTATTCCTTTTAGATTCCTTTTCCTTTTGGAGCTTTTCATTCATACATGTAGAGAATTCCTTCACGACATTGACTAATGTTCTCCATTTGTCTACATTACTTCTGGACTGATCTAAATTGCATTCTGGAATAATGCTTTAAAGGGAAAAATTGGTCTCTTCAATCAATTTATCCTTTTCCTCTAACTCCTTAATCATTTTAGCTCTGGCTGAGGCCTGAATGGATTCACCGATTTGAAATTTTTGAACAGGGTTAATTTTCTCAACATCAAGAAATACCTTGGAAGAGGTGATCGACTAGATCATAACAGGTGAAGCAAGTAAACTCTTCAAGGCATCATCGGAGTAGGTACCGATGGAAGTGCTTGCAGTTTCTTCTCTTTTCTCAATTTCCCCTGCTACAGGTTCTTTGCTTTCCTCTTGTTCAATGTTTTCTAACTGTTTATCGGTATCAACTTCTTCTAAAATTATCTCTTCTTCTTCTTTTCTTCCTAGTTCCTCTCCTTCCTTCTCAATTTTCTCTTCTTCTTTTTCAACTTCTTTTTCTTGTTCTTCTTCTACATTCACTGGAGCAACATTTTTATCCAAAGAATGAGAGTGCCCAATTTTTGGAGGATTCAAATCAAGATTATACACTTTTGCATCTGTATATTCTGGTACAAGGTCTACAACATTTTTAGTATCCAATTTTTCATGAAAGCAAGTGGGGGCAGCGGATGATGTAGTCGATCCATCATTGATCAACATCCCAAGTTTTACTGCCATGCTTGTGAGTTTATCAATAACTTTTCAATTTGTGTGCAACTTCTTTGTTTTCCATGAGGGTATGTTCCCTTTTCTTTGTACTTAACCCTGACCAACTGAGCTCCTTAAATATTGCTAAGTCTTCCTCTTTTACAAGTCTAGAAACAATAGAGATAGCTTCACTTATAATATCCTTATTAATTTTCCTAGCATTTTCTCAAATTGTATTTAGACCAATCCAAATACTATCAAGAATATCCCCTTTAAAATTTTCTACGTTCCCATCTAATCTTGAGCAGTATAAAACAAATGCTTGTGTAATGTTCTCTTTTCCCTTGGACGTGGAAATGTTGTATAAATCACCAACTTCTTTAAATTTTACTTCAATAAGAATTTCAAAAAAAGTATCTACATCAAGAGTATCTCAAGTTACCTCTTTCAATTTTTTCTCCCGAACCATAATATGGTACTTGTATGGTTCAAATTTTGTTTCAAACTCTTCAATAACAATATTAAATTTAGATGATTTTGCTTCTTTCACCTTCTTGCTTGGAGTAGGCGAAGGAAGGGATTTCTTCCTCTTACCAGACGGACTCTCCTTTCCTTCCGGAGGACCAACTGCTTTTACAAGACTACTAGATGAGCTATCAGTTGCACTCTGAGTAATTCTTTTGATTGCTACAAGATCTTCCTTAGTTATACCTCCTTCTTATTTTATCGCCTTTAGATTCTTTTGAACTCTCTTTTTGACTTCCTTTGACATTTGTTCTTCTCGAATTTCTTTGGATTTTTCTTTTATAGTGCCAAACCTCTTTTGAGAGGCGTCTACCAAACTTTCTAACAAAACTTTTGCAAGGCATTCCACATACTCTTCTGAAAATTCATACCCCAATTCGGGTACCCACTGAGTTCTTGGAACAACTTTCATCATACATTTGTCAACAATGACTATGAATCTTGTATTTGGAGACTACAGACTCAAGGATTTTATGCCAGTTGTACATTTTATACTTTAGTGAAGAGAAAAATAAAGTGAATGCCATTTCCTATGCAGTAGGATCCCCATACCTCCTCATTTGCTCAATAATTTGATGAGCAACTGGCTTATCAAACGACCATACAATCGGACCAAGACTAGGCATTTCATGCATGAAATAGAAAAGAAAACAAAGTGCAGGGGTTCCATACTGAAACATGACCTTCTTCTTGCTTCGCTTGCATTGATTTAGATTCTCAAGGAATTTCTCTTTGATGAGTTCACACAGGTTGTAGTCCACTTCGTTAACTACCATATCATATGCAATGTAGAAAGTTGTAGCAAAGATGGAGTTATCTCTATTTTTGTGGTAAATTTTGTTTCCTATAACTTGTGCAGTATACCTCATAGTTATATTTGTGACTATATGAATCGCCAAAGACCTACTGTCAAAAATGGCCTGAGTTAGGTTTTCAACCTCCTTGTTTTTTACCACCTTCGATGTTGGAAGAATGCCAGTGTCATTCAAATCAATAACAACCTTCATGACCTCTTTTCTAATCAGGTGAGCTTCATCTAGCCATAGAAAAGTGTCATGGAAGCTGCTCATAGCCATTCACACCCATTTGTCATCAAAACAAAAATGTGGAAACTCATTCCAGACATTCAAATTCTTTTTCACCAGAGCCTTATATTTCATTTTGACATTGAAGTCATCACTAGTGATTTCATTTATCCATAAATTGAGCAACTTGGTGTGATTTAACTCCTCAAGCTTCGAATGAATGAAAGCCCTATCTTCTGAAGGAATGACTCCATACGGTATTCTTGACAAACAACCAACCATATCATTCTCGATTGATATATCTGAATAATTTTTGAATTTGGGATGAGGTTGAGCTTCCACTTTGACTAGAGAGGGAGCGGTCATGACTGTAAGCGCAAAGAAATTCAAGAAAAAATATCTTTTGTAAACTCACAAACCCTAGGATGCAACACGACTTCTTTCTTCTTCATGGCTCCTTGCAACTTTTTCACTTGAGTGATAAAAAATGACTTGCAAAATTGCCTTTATGCTAATTCTGCAAAACATGCACCTTTTTCATTAAATGTGCCATAACTCCTTTCATGATTCCCTATTCATCGAATGTATGTGACTTACTGGATATTTTCACGTTGCTTTGAACTTCCTTCCTCTCTCGGGCAACAATCGAAGAGCGGCTAATTACTAGAATAGATGCCTGCACTGGGGCTAGATCCATTTTATTCTTTATTTCTCTAGATCTTCTTCATTTCGGCCTTGACCTTTTCTTTATTGACCTTCTTTGTTGGTTCGGTTGGCTTGACTACACCAGTTTTGCAAAATCTTGCAATGTGTCCAATTTTATTGCAATTGTAACACCTGTTGGATCTCTCCTTTTGTCTTGACCTACACTGGTTAGCTTTATGTCCATATGCAAACATGTTATAACAATAACCAATGAAATAATTATTTCTATTTGGTTCCCTATATTGATTAGCTTTATAACCATTGCAATTGTAACATCTATCGGAGTAAAAACTAGTTTTTTGATTTATATTACTTCTGCAATTTAATGCTTTATGACCCAATTTATTGTAATTAAAACAACGACCATTGAAAGAGAGGGGTTTCCTACTTACCTATTGTTCTGCCAGAGACTTACCTTTGTCTTCTTTGTCAGATTCAGTTTTAGCTTCTTTTACCGGATCAAGTTCTTTCTTTTTGTCGGGTTTATTGTGTGAGCATTCGCCAAATTCATAGCCTAAGCCCTCCTTGTTTGTCGGTGATCTTTGAGCTGCTAACATTTCATCAAGATTTTCCAAATTTGCTTTGTATTTGATCTCTTGCTTCTTTGATTCTTCTAAATCTGATTTGAGGGATGCAACTTCTTGTTTCAATTTCTTGCATTCATCAAATTTTCCTTTGATTACATTATTCAGATGTTCCTTGGTCTTTTCGTCTTCTTCACTCTTACATTTTAAATCAAGGATAGTAATATTTGCTAACTTGAGCTCATTACTGACCTCCTTGTGCCTTAGCTTGAATTTCTGAATCTGATCTTTTAGCTTACGGATGTAATCATATGTCATATAAATATTTTTTACAAGAGCCTTATTCTCATCTTCAATGATTTCAAGTTCTTCAAGGATGAACATGTGTTATTTCTAATCCATGGTAGATTTGGGTACCATATGTTCAGCCTTATGGATCTCTTTTGAGCTATTAGACTCTTCTAAAGGATTTGGCTTTGATACCTGCTATCAAGAGGATTGCACTCGTGATGCAAAGCTACAAAGCTCTATAATCTTGTGAAACATTGGAATATCCTCAGGTTGTGGGTATCCTATGATGAGGAAAAACCTCTAGATTATGGGTTGGCTCCCTTTAATATCTTAGAATCTAAAAAATTATGTGGGAAAAGAGAGAAGGATTAATCTATGAAACTATATGAAACTTTGACTATGAATTATTTCTAGGAGGCGATGCACCGAAAATACTAATTGCAGATCTATTCACAACTAAAACTCTCAGAAGGACTGCTAACACAACTCAAATTGAATAGTTTAACCACATAAATGCTTCATTAAAAGGCTCTACTTAATTTTACCTTGTTAAGGAACACTGGGTTTTCACAAATTAAGGGAAAATATAAACTTTAAAAAAATAATTAATGACCTATGACAAAATGCAATTGTGTACATGTATTAGTAAACAAGACATAAATTTAAAGGTTTCTAGTTTGAAACAAAATAAACTTGTATCAAATCACTTAAGAGATACACAACACCTAAAGCTATGAAGGTAATTATGTTTTTCCAAGTATTTTGAAGGAAAACTCTGCAAAATGAAACTAAAATAAATTGTAAAGTTGTTGTATTATATTAATTGTAAATAAAATTGAGTTACAAGATAGTCTCTTTGCAAAATGCAAAGGCATAAAACAATAACTGAGAAAAATACTAAGTCTTTTCTCAATATATACAATGTCTAATAATCCCAATGAGCCAAGAGGTGGCACTGAAAGAAAATCAGGAGTGAATAATATCCCAAAAATATCCTCTCATGAGCAAAGAAGAAAAGCCTCAAAGAGAGGGTCTGAAACTGAAGCAAACTAGACTCGGGATGTTGCAAACTCCATCCCGCAATGTGCATGATCGAAACAACTCCAAAACTGATGTGAAACTGTATAAATCTCTCAAAAAACTCCATGCAATCAAGATAAAGTCTCCAGTTTGACTATGAAAGCATGAAAATAATCTTCAGTTGACCTCCTCGCATGATCAGTTTACTTTACTACCATTCAATCTTGAGTTCCACTCCCTTCTTGCATTTTTGCAAGATTTTGAAGTGAAGGTAACTGTATGATCAAATATTAAAGATATTCGATGTGATTTTCTTAATATTTAATATGTATTTGTTCTCTTTTCCTTCACATTTACATGTTAAATGTTAAGGTAAAAATACCTTCAATATTTATTTATATAATTATTTTTATTTGTCTAATGTCATGAAATAAAGATAAGTGGAAAACTTCAGTAGAGACATACTCCATTTGCTCTTTGATTTACTCCATGCAAACTAAGTCAAGTATTATTTACTTCAATTCAAAGTAATAATTTGAACTTGACAAAAAATAATGGCCTCCCCTTCAAATGATTATGTCTATGACATTACAAGTGAAGACCATGAGCACTATTTGTAACATGAAATGATTTTTTTTTGGTAAAACATAGTAAAAAATGACTATGATATTGAACTAGGGCATGAACAAAAAGTTTGAACCCTAATCATATTGTCATTCTTCGTTTTGCACTAGAAAAAACTCAATTGCACTACCATGGAGTAGGGTTTGAGTTCTAGCTTGAAGATCTTCACATTTTTCACTATCTCCGATGACTTTCTTGAAGGGTTTTTTCAAAAAATAACAAAGTAAGTTTTTATCAGTCACGAATCTAGGCTTTTTCTTCCATTTCAAAAGCATTTCATGCCTTCTTGGTCATGGTTGTGGCATGCTTTTCTGATGCATTAAACTTTGTTTCACTTTTCTATTGCTTCTATCTTGCCTAAGGCTGCCATGGAGGCCTTATGAGAGCACTGTACATGGGTTTTGATAGCATTTTTATCAACAAACTTTGGGTAAGCGCTGAATTTTGCATTCTTTTGTATTTTTCTGTTGATAAAATATCCGATTCGAGCTCAGATAAGTGAAAAATAATGAAAGCATTTTTTATTTTGTGCATTCTAAAACTTTATGATTGGATGTCCTCAACATCCTAAGATTTCTATCATTTATTTATGAAGGCTCTCATTGCATCTCCATGGTTGTGATTTTAGCTTGTGGGAAAAAGCCATGGTCTTTTTGAAACAGGTCAATATTTTTCTGTCACTTGTATTTGATATTCCTATCATTTTAAGCACCATTCTTTTCATTGCACTTGTTGTTTCTTGTTCATTTCCTTCAATAACTACTCCCCAACATTCTATGGTTTCTAGGTAGAGATTTTCATTTTTTGACAAGCATGGCGATCATATGTGATGCACTTGAATGATTGGCCTTGAAAAGGTCCAAAGTGATTCACTTGTCCTTCAAAAGCAAGACCATTTGGAATATTCATTGATGTGAAACTCGTAGCACACCACTGCATGTTGTCATTTGCTCTTGTAGGTCAATATATCACTACACATGGAGATAGACTAAAAAAAATTCATGTCACCATAGAAGTCACTTTGCCCTTTCCATGGCTGAGAAGAAAAGCATTCAAAGATTTATCCTTGAATAGCAATATACTTGGGCCATGGAGTCTCTGTAAATTTATTGACCTTCATTCATGTCAAGTTGAATTTCCCATGAAGGTGTTGAAGTTGAGGCCATTAAAAGAGTTGTGATAAAGGAAGACCCACTCATATGCTTCTTGATGTTGAAGGGATCTAGCTATATGCCATGCATACTATTTCCTCATAATAAGAAAATTGGGATCTATACTTTCTGAATACACTTGTTGGGGCACCTAACAACCCTGGTTGCCCGATCCCAAAGGTGTCAAAAGACTTCCAAGGAACTTCTTAATGTATGGAATCTTGGCACACCATCTTTTAAAATATTCAAATGATATGCGGATTACAGTCACCTTTAGATACTAGTGCAAATTTCATAGAATTTATCAATACTTGAACACTATCTTCAGGCAAGTTGATTCCTATGATAGCATATTTTGGGCTTAGCATTTTTTCTAGTGTTGAAATTATGGCAGCTTCCAATTTAGACCTCATCTGTAGCATTGTCTATTATCCTCATGTGATTGCTACTTGGAGACATTTATTAGTGCCTGTTCATCATATACTTGGCCTTTATGCTTCTTGTACTGTTTCGATGCTAGTGTTGTCCAAGTTCCTTGTACATGCTCACTATTAATGCATTGATTTTCTACATGCTACTTGTGTTGTTGTAATGGTTATCCCATAAGAGATATAGCTTTAACATTGGTCTCTTCACTATCTTTCATATGTTTTTATTAATGGTATTTGAACATAAAATCTCAATTGTAAATGTTAAATGATGCCTTTGTTTACATTCACTTTCATCCATTATTTAATGATACTTGTAGCTTTTAAAGAATGCATTCCATATACCTTTGATGTCACCTCTATACATGATAAATTTAAGTTGCATATGTTATGTTCATGTAGGTGGCAACTTATCCTTTGTATTGATTGTCTTTGAGGGTAATGATGGGCATTTGATTGACAACACTATATATAAAGTCCTCGTATTGTTGTTCCTTTTGATTGTCTCTGATACATAGGATATCATGGAGATGCTTGTTGTATCTGGCATGCAAAATGTTGCCTCTTTATGGCTCTCAGGTGTATATGAAACATTGTTCTCTGAAAGATAACTATGTTTGCATATGATATTCAAACATCAAAGATCTTATTACTTTCAGCATGTTGGGATCAACCCTTGTGGGAGTCACATTTTTCTCCACATGCTAAAATGTTGAACATGATGGAAAAAATGAAATATGTACCTATACCTACACAATCAACAAACAAGTTAGATAAAAATAGTGAAATTTGATGTTCTTTTGACGATTTTCTTTGAATATCTTGGATACAACTATTCATTTTTCTTTTTTTGATCATTTATAAGATAGCAAGTATCTGCTTGATTAGAGATGCATAGGATTTGTATGGAACCCCAAGCTCTAACATCTCTTTTCACCCTTGCAGATTTCTCTTTGGAGCGGCAACTAAACAAATCAACGATGTTGGGGTGATCTTCAACAATAGGATTCATCATTCACCAGGCAATGACAGGTCCCATATATCATTTTATGCATTTCCTTTCCTGTATCTTCTTGCTATTTTGTATCTATTCAAGCTCAGTTACTCCCACGACTTGTGTGGGACTTCCAAAACATTGCTTTCAAATATATCAGTTAATTCATATCATATAATGACTTATGTATCTTCATTTCTGAATCAATACATAATATGAAATAACTAGATGAACTGTTTGAAGTGTATGTTTTGTAATCATGAATAATAGCAACAAGATGCTTGAAATATGAATTGCAAAAAAAATTTAACTTCAATACCTTGGTAAATCTTTGAATGTCTGGTTTTCTCATATGGTTTTCTCAAGCGTCAAAACTTTCTTACCTCATTTGAAGAAATGCTTAATAAAACTTCACTAATTTGAGCTGGAGGCTAAAAATTAGTAACTTTTCTAGTGACCTCCATGGGGTGTGTTGGACTAACCACCAGCATCTCCCTTCGGGTTCGCAACATGGTTTACCGCCTCCTATGGATCTTAACTGACGCTTGTATTAGGCATTGACAGGTCAAT
Source organism: Sequoiadendron giganteum (assembly GCA_007115665.2). Taxonomy (NCBI): domain Eukaryota; kingdom Viridiplantae; phylum Streptophyta; class Pinopsida; order Cupressales; family Cupressaceae; genus Sequoiadendron; species Sequoiadendron giganteum. The sequence goes on along the minus strand of CM021102.1, from coordinate 571,601,950 downwards.
ATTTTGGTACAATGACAAGGCCAACAATTGGTAGCAAAGCTGGTCATAGGTTCAAACCCCTCAGGTGATGTTGAGGGGGGGATTGTTGGACTAACCGCAAGCATCTCCCTTCGGGTTTATGACATGGTTTAATCGCCTCCCATGGATCTTAACTGACGCTTGTATTGGGCATTGACAAGTCGATCTTTTGGTGCAACGACAAGGCCAACATGGTGTTTGCCTACTAAATAAATAAGATCAACTGCCTTGTATATCCATTAGGCATGGAGTCCATTCTTTTGTCATTTTCTGACTCAAAACATCTGTAACTCAGCTGCAGAAAGCTATACAACAACAAACAAAACTGAAAGAAACTAGCATAACTCTGTTTAAGACAAAGCTAGAAAACCATGCAACATCTACACTTATTGAAAAGAAATGTGCCAAGGCACTTATTGAAAGAAAAAAACTACTCTACTATATACATCCGCATACTTTTGATCCTTAATAGCACCGCTTGAGGTGAATCCTATTAACAGAGATTAGCAATACCTCTCCATCTAGCTTTGCAAGTTGGAATGCATTATGTTTCTTGCATTCTATAATCACATATGGGCCATCCCACATGGCATCAAACTTGGTATGCTTACTAGGTTTTCTTTTAAGCTCATCCCACTTAAAAACAAGATCTCCTTCATTAAACACTCTGGGTACTGCTTTTCAGTCAAAAGTACTCTTCATCCGAGCTTGATGAATCTCAATATTCCTTAAGGCTTCCCTCCTCATTTATTTTAATTCCATCAACTGTGCAAGCCTGACTTCCATGGGCTGATCTTCCAATAGTTCAAGTTCCTTTATGAAATTCAAAGTAGGAAGCTCTATTGAAATTGGAAACTTAGCTTCTTTACCATATGTAAGAACGTAAGGTGGATTACCTGTAGCTCTTTTTGGAGTTATTATGTCAGCCCAAAGAGCTAGTTTCATCTTATCATGCCAGGTCCTTTGATTATCTTCAATTTCTCTTTTGATAATTTTAATCAAGTTTTTGTTAGTTGATTCAGCCCGTCCATTACCCTGGGGGTAATAATTGGACAAAGTATTCAAATATATGTTATTCTTAATTGACTAGTCTAAAACTCTTAAACCAACAAAAACTAAAGCATTATCTGATATTATAGAATTGAGAACTCCAAACCTTGATACTAAGTCTTGGTAAAAGTTCAGGACAACTGTTTCATTGGCCTCTTTTACTGCCACACCTTCTGTCCACTTGGTGAAATAGTTTGTTGTTGTTAAGATCCACTTATGAATTTCACTAGAAGGTGGATTAATTGGGCCAATAAAATCAAGGCCCCACTTGTCAAAGGGCTACTCTACTTGAATCACATGAAGTGGCAAGGCTGAAAACATTTACTTCCCTACAAACAATGAACACTCACTGTATTTTTTGACCCAAGCATGTGCATCCTTATACAAATTAGGCCAGTAATATCCATCTCTCATGATCTTAAGAGTTGCGGTTCTTGGTGCAAAATGGCCTCCAAAAGGCCCATCATGAAATTCTTCCAGAAGTTTATCAGTTTGTTCTAGTTCAACACATCTCAATAAAACACCATTAAAATCCCTTCTATATAAAACTCCATCAATAAGAGTAAAAGGGATGGCTTGAAGCCTATAATACCTTCGTTTTGACTTGCCCAAACCTTCAAGATAGTCACCTGTATGTAAATAATGGATCATCTGTTGAATCCAATTCATTGATAAAACTAGAACAACAATTTGTTCTTCATTGTTAAGCACTGTTTCAACTTTTTGATCAAATGTTTTGATCATTACCAACAAGTTGTTCACATAGGCCTTTGTCTCTAACGAGCTTGGTGACTTTAATTTCAATGTCATATTCCATCACCTTTATGATCTAGTCAACTCTCTTATCATTAATGTGTTGAGTAGAAAACCTTTGACTGTTGGATGAGCAACCAACAATTGTATTTTGTTATTTGAAATCATATGCCTAATTTTTTTAAGGCTTCTTACTACATCTAGTACATTTTTTCTACAAATGAATATTTAACTTCATAATCATGTAAAACTTGGCTAAAGAAAGCCAAAGGCTATTCTAATCCTTCTTTGTTTTGCTAACAAAGCATGGATAATATCATATCAACACTCCCAAATGCATATAATATGAAATATTTATCAAAATTTGGATTAATAAGTGTTAGGGTTGTTGCAAGTGCCTCTTTAATTTGTTCAAAATTGTTCTTACCTTCTTTTGTCCAGCTGAATGGAATATTATTTTTTAGCATGGTTGTAAGTGGTTGTAATAAAGCTACAATGTTAGGAATGAATATCCTAATGAAATCGATTCTACCTAAAAAAAATTGCAAACCTTTCTTATGTGCAGGAAATGGTAAAGATAAAATAGTTGTGATTCTTTCTAGGTCAATGGTGATACCGTGCTTTGAAATAATATGACCCAGAAGCTTCCCCTCATGAACTACAAAAATTCTCTTTTTGGGGTTTAGTGACACCCCATATTCTCTGCTTCTTTCAAAGATCTGCCTTAGATGATCAAAATGTTGATTAATATTCTTTGAAAATACAGTAATATCATCTAAATACACAAGAATAATTCTTTTAATAAGACTCTGGAAAGCCATGTATGTTTCTCTCTGAAAGGTTGCCCCTGCATTGGATAAATCAAAGGGCATCTTTTTGTAGGCCATAGTACCCCACTTGGTGGTAAAGGTTATTTTGTATTGGTCCTCTTCTTTGACCAAGATCTGGTTATATCCAGAGTAACCATCCGGTAATGAGAATCTTTTTGAACCAGAAACTGTAGACATGGAAAATTAACCGACACACTTGATCCTAATTACTAACATCATTTCATCCTGAATCACCTTCTCAACTTATCATCACCTTTCATTAAATAAATCATTATTAAGTCATTCTCTCCTATTAATTAAATTAATCAATCTAATTTAATTAACCCTATGTCTCTATTTAATTAAATAGTTCATTTTAATTAATTAAATCTCTAAATTCATCCTATTAAATTGAATAAATTAAACCTTATTTAATTTAATCTAACATCATCCCCCTTTGATTAAATAATCAATCTTTATTTAATTAAATTTAAAACCATTATTCCTCTCAACTTTGATTTATTTAAATCCTAAAATCTAAGTCAAAATTGTCAAATCATCTAATCTATACTTAAATTGATCAAATCATGATTAAATTTAATCATAATCACTTCAATCCTCTAGATTTTGAAACTTGCACAATAAATCAATTTATTTGATTTATTAAATCATCAATTTCCATTCATAAGGGCATCTTTTGTGGAATATTCTTCCAATTCAAAAATCCCTCCAAAAGGGATGGGTACTTTCAACAAGGCATTTAAGACCTCTTACATGTCCTTGGCCTTGAGCCAAGTGACATTAACTCCATATTTCTTCCCTCTAAACATGTCATTTCATCAAATTCAAATTTGAATCTAATAGCATTTATGGGCACACTCATCAAAATGTGTTCATTCCTCTTCCAATCACATGTGGACAAGTGGTCTTCTCTCATTGGTTGGTTTTTTGTACCACATTCATCCAAATCCTTTAATCTTCCATTCTTCAAATCTATAAATAGAGGCATCCTCTATTGAATTGATCATCCAAAATTTGAGAGAAAAGTTATTATCTTCACATTGAGACCAACTTCATCCATTTTCTTGAGCATTTTCCATCACCATAGCTAGGTTATTGCAGGTTTTATCAAGAAATCATCTTGTTCTTCATCAACAAAGTGGATCAATCTCCATCAAATCTTCAAGCTTACAAAGGATTTGGGAAAGGGCCAATTTCTACACATAATTGGCACCAATTCCCCCATGAGATTGAGGATTTGCATGCTTAATTAGGATTTATTTACTTTCTTGTCTTGTTCTTCATATTTTCCTATTTTGAGAATTTCTAATGAATTTCATGGGGAATCCTTGTTCTTACTTGCATATAAACCTAATTATGTGTTTGTTTCTTATGTTTGTGTAGGTCTAGGATTGGGGGTTCGTAGAAACAACCTGCAATATCTGCTCCATTGAAGGTAGCAGATAGTGATCTTTGAGTAAAGCTCTGTTTAGATCATAGAAATCAACACACAACCTTATCTCTCGTTCTTTTTTCTAACAGGTACCAAATTTGAAACCCAATAAGTATGCTTTATCGGAAAGATGATACTACCTTCAATAAGCTTGTTCAATTCTATTTTCATGAGATGCTCTAGCTTGGGGTTCAACGACCTTTGCTCTTGCCTTACTGGTTTTGCTATGGGATCTATCTCAATGGTGTTTTGATCTAACTCAAGGTTAAAACCATTTAGATCTCCATATTCCCAAGCAAAAATATCACTAAATTCTTGACAAAGCAAAATAAAAGCTTGATGTTCTTCTTTAGTAAAAATATTTCAATGGGCTCATAGTGCTCTTGTTTCACTGTCATGCTGGATTTATCCTTTTTGACCCGGTCATCAGTGTTAAAAATTGATGCCAAGGTTACCAAACCTTTGGGCAACTTATTTGACTTTAGCTTCAATATCTGATCATCAAATTGCTGTTGCAACTTCTACCGGTTTCCAGTAGAAAACTCTGCTTCTTCCATTAGTAAATTAATAATATGTTCATCACTATCAAACACTTGCCAATAAACATTATTATCTGGTATAAATGGTTTTACTACCACTTTTACATACTGCTATACCTCTACATTATGAATCTCAATCAAAATATCAAATTGGGATCCTTTGGCAACAAGTTAGTTAGCTTGTTTATTCTGATTTCTAGGAATAGTCAACAAATTGAAAGCATCAAACTCCTCAATTAAGTTCCAAACCCTATGCTTATACAACTTAAGCAAGTCATTTTTGTAGCATTCAAATTCCTAACTTAATTTGTTATCAACTCAGAATCACCAAAAACTTGCAAACATTTAAATATACCTCTCTTTAGGGCCCATTCCAAGCCATGAATTAAAGCCTCATACTCAACAGTATTGTTTGAATAGTTGAAAGCAAAGCGAAGTGATAAATAATATCTCTCTCCATCAGGTGAAATCAACATGGCTCCTCCACCAACACCAACTTTACTTCTTGAACCATCAAAGTAGTGATTCCAAAGCTGATTACATGGTTGTTCTAGTTGTTTTTCATCTTTGACCAGGTTGGGAACAACTGCATTAGGTTCATGAATCATGTAAATTCCTAATCCTATATCGTCCATGTGAATGAAAGGGTCAACTTTGTGATTCTTGGCTTCTCACTCATCTAAATTTATATCAGGAATACCTGTTATAGGCACATTAGGATCTAGGGTCATGGATTGATCCTCCTGCTCATGTATGATGCAAAGGTTAGCATTTACAGGATTAGGTACATAAGGTTCAATATGGTCTTTAGCTTGTAGTTCAGACTTGATAGTCACTCTAGTACCATATCTAGTTCTAAAAAACAAGTGAGACAAATCAATAGACAAATACCCACCCAACTTTGCAGTAAAATCTCGAGAAAGAAAAATGACAAAGAAAGGTGGCAAGTTAATGACATAAATTTCTTGTGGAATAGAGAAATTGTGACAAGCATGTAAAGTTAGAGGAAATTTTTTAATCATTCCAATAGACTTAATGGATGTACCATCTAACTGCACTACCCCTTTTGACAGTGGCTCATAAACTAATCCCATCTTGTCCACCAACTATTTGGGCATAACGAAGCTGCTTGCTCCTGAATCTATCATATAGTTGTGCACTATGCTATCACCAATAATCAAACTCACATAAAAAGGAGGTGGCTTTACCTCTTAAGCTGGTTGTTCACTCTTCCCTTTATAACTATTTGCAAGAACTCTAGGTTGCTCCTTAGTAGATTCATCAGAGATCGAAATCCTAGCTAAAGAATTTTGTAGTAAATTCTTTTGCCCAGGAATATGTAATGCATCTAACATAGACAAGTTAACGATAGCCTTTTTCATATGATCAATAATGTTGAAATTTGTACTAACCTTTTGCTGTATTTTTGGAACAACAACCTCTTTTTGAGCTGGTAAAGGTTGTACTTGATCTTTGGGTTGTTCCTTAGTAGCTTGGACTTATCCTCTTGGAAAAAGATGAACATTCTGAGGGGTAGAAGGCTGAAATTGCACCTTTTGGGCTAAAGAAGTCTGGCTCTTGTCTTGACCAACTTGTTGTTTATCCTTTTCAACTTGTTGTTCTCGAGAAACAACTTGCTGTCTTAAGTCAACAACCCTCTTTTTTTACCTTGTATTGGTTGTAATGGAGGTGGATGATTGATTATGTCCCTACACATGATTAACTCCACAAAATTCATTACCTTTCCAGTTCATCATGGCTACGTCAAGGTTATCTTGTTACATTTCTTGTTGATCATTGTTTTCCTTTGCTGAATTTTCTAATACAACATAACTGTTCTACACCATAAGAGCCTGATTAACCGCCTTGTTCATGAAAGTAGCCCGATTATGAGGTTGATTACATGGATAGCACCACATATAGTCTTGTGCCAAGTTGTTTTGCACATGCACAATCTCTTTTGAAGAGTTAGCAACATTTTGATTAAATGGTTGATTAGGCCTAGCATTAAAATCCCTCCTATGTCTTTGATAGTTAGCCTGATAAGGCAGTCTATTTGTCTGAAATGGTGCTTGGTAAGGTTTGAAATTTTAGCCTTGTTGTTTCTTAAGGCTCACTAGGTCATTGTTAGCAGTTTGCAACAACTTTACCATCTCTTGTTGGGTACCTCTAAGCTCTTGTAAATTTGAATGTGTTGGAACTACACTATTTTGAATAGGTGCTTGAAAGCCTAATGCTGGAACAATGGGTAACGGGGCTATAGGAGGTATGTGGATAGACATTAGAGGTTGAATATTAGGTAAAATAGGCAAGGGAGGCCTTGGTGTAATTTTACTAGCCTGAATTAGATTATTCTCAGCTCTAATAGCAATTTCAAATGCTCTCGACAATGTAACCCCACCCATAAATTGTATCATCAAAACAATATCACTATCAAGTGCTCTAAGATAATACAAAAAAGCATGGTTAGGTGTAGGTCTTATCGTTGCTGGGATTCTACTCCAGGTCTTTTGAAACCAAAAATTAAAACCAGACATCTGCTCTTGTAGAGTTCTCAAAATCGTTGTCATTTGCTCAACAAGAGAGAGATGATCTGACTTTTCTGAAAATTGCTTTGTCAACTTGTCTCCTAGATCATCCCACAGTGCAACGATGTTCACAGGCAAGGATCTGAACCACTGAAGAGCTTTGCCTTTGAATGAAGCTGCTAGAAGTCGCAGTGCAACATTTTCTTATGTGACATGATGCACTGCACAAAGTGATGCCACATCTTTGATGTGCTCAATTGATGTAGTCTGATCCTCACCATTGAAGATAGGCAGGATTTTGAGTGCACAAATCAGTATATCATTGTATTGCTATAAATTTAATGGGCTACCCCCATTGAATGGTATGAATGCATGTGCTCTAGCCATCAGAGCTACTTGAAGCACAAGAACATGGCGAATTAGGAATATCGAAATTGAGTTTGAAAGCCTGAGAAAATGGGGAGTAGAATTAGATCTCGATGTTGATCGTGATCTTGATCTTCTTAATTTTCTTCTTGTTGTTTTTCCTTTCCTTTTGGGTGACAAAAGTTGTAGGTACTCGAAAGGGTCAACACTTCCTCTTGTCTAAATTCTTCTCATGTGTTGCTCGAACAAATCTGCATATAACCAAAATAAATGGAGTCACCAAATAAATATTAAAAAACTATGATAGGTTAATAATGTTGTATATCTGAAAACAACAGTTTGAAAGCTTGAATTCTTTCTCTGAACTATGATTCAGAGTCCCATCAGGTGTGCCCAAAACTATTATCAACAGGATTGAACCCATGATGCAAAGATGCAAAGCTTTGCAATCCTATGAAACATTAGAATATCCTCAAGTTGTGGGTATCCTATGATGAGGACAAACCTCCAAGTCATGGGTTGGCTCCCCTTTAAATCTCTTAGAATCTAAAAAATTATGTGGGAAAAGAGAGAAGGATTAATCTATGAAACTATATGAAACTGTGACTATGGATTGTTTCTAAGAGGTGGTGCACCAAAAATACTAATTACAAATTAATTCACAACTAAGACTCTCAGAAGGACTGCTAACACAACTCAATTTGAACTATTTAACCACATAAATGCTTCATTAAAAGGCTCTGCTTAATTTTACCTTACTAAGGAAAACTGGGTTTTCACAAATTAAGACAAAATATAAACTTTAAAAGCACAATTAATGACCTATAAAAATGCAATTGTGTATATGTATCGATAAATGAGACAAAAATTTAAAGGTTTCTAGTTTGAAACACAATAAACTTGAATCAAATCACTTAAGAGATACAAAACACGTGAAGTTGTGAAGGTAACTATGTTTTTCGAAGTATTTTGAAGGAAAAATCTACAAAAATGAAACTAAAATAACCTATAAAGTTGTTGTATTATATTAACTATAAATAAAACTGAGTTACAAGATAGCAAAGGTAGAAAAAAAGAATTGAGAAAATGACTAAGTCTTTTCTCAATATATACAATGTATGATAATCCCAATGAGCCAAGAGGTGGCACAGGAAGTAAATTGGGAGTGAATAATATCCTGAAAATATACTCTCATGAGAAAAGAAGAAAAGCCTTGAAAAGAGGGTCTGAAACTGAAGCAAACTGAACTCAGGATGTTGCAAACTCCATCCCACAATGTGCATGATCGAAATAGCTCCAAAATTAATGTGAAACTGCAAAAATGTCTCAAAAAACTCCATGCAATCAGAATAAAGTCTCCAGTTTCACTTTGAATGCATGAAAATAATCTTCAGTTGATCTCCTCTCATGATCGGTTTACTTTACTGCCATTCATTCTTGAGTTCCACTCTTGTCTTGAATTTTTGCATGATTTTGAATTGAAGGTAACTATATGATCAAATATTAAAGATAATCGATGTGATTATCTTAATATTTAATATGTATTTGTTCTTTTTTCCTTCACATTTACATGTTAAATATGTAAAAATACCTTCAATATTTAATTATATAATTATTTTTATTTGTCTAATGTCATGCAATGAAGATAAGTGGAAAACTTCAGTTGAGACATCTCCATTTGCTCTTTGATTTACTCCATGCAGACTAAGTCAAGTATTATTTACTTCAATTCAAAGTAATAATTTGAACTTGACAAAAAATCATAGGCTTGCCTTCAAATGATTAGGTCTATGACTTTACAAGTGAAGACCACAGGCACTATTTGTAACATGAAATGATTTTCTTTTTTCTTTTTGGTAAAACATAGAAAAAAATGACTATGATATCAAACTAGGGCATGAACAAAAATTTCAAACCCTAAACATATTGTGATTTTTCATTTTGCACTGGAAAAAACTCAGTCATGCCACCATGGAGTAGGGTTTGAGTTCTAGCCTGAAGGTCTTCACGTTTTTCACTGTCTCCAATGACTTTCTTGAAGGATTTTTGTAGAAAAGAACAAAGTAAGTTTTTATCAGTCATGAATATGGGATTTTTCTTCCATTTCGAAAGTATTTCATGCTTTCTTGGTCACGGTTGTGGCATGCTTTTTTGATGCATTAAAATTTGTTTCACTTTTTTGTTGTTGTTATCTTTCTTGAGGCTGCCATGGAGGCCTTATGAGAGCATTGTACATGGGTTTTGAGAGAGTTTTATTCAACAAACTTTGGGTAAGCGTTGAATCTTGCATTCTTTTGTATTTTTATGTTCATAAAATACTCGATTTGGGCTCAGATAAGTGCAAAATAATGAAAGAATTTATTCTTTTGTGCATTCTAAAACTTTATGACTGGATATCCTCAACATCCTAAGTTTTATATCCTTTATTTATGAAGGCTCTCACTACATCTCCATGGCCACGATTTTAGCTTGTGGGAAAAAGCCATGGTCATTTTGAAATAGGCTGAGATTTTTTCTTCACTTGTATTTGATATTCTTATCATTTTAAGCACCATTCCTTTCATTGCACTTGTTGTTCCCTGTTCATTCCCTGTTCATTTCCTTCAATAACTACTCCCCAACATTATATGGTTTCTAGGTAGAGATTTGCATTTTTTAACAAGCATGGCTATCACATGTGAGACACTTGAATGACTAGCCTTGAAAAAGTTCAAAGTGATTCACTTGTCCTTCAAAACCAAGACCATTTGAAATATTCATTGATGTGAAAATCGTAGCACACCACAACATGTTGTTGTTTGCTCCTATAGGTCGATATATCACTGCACATGGAGATAGACTGAAAAAATTTCATGTCACCATAGAAGTCACTTTTCCCTTTCCATGGCTTAGAAGCAAAGCCTTCAAAGATTTATCCTTGACCAACAACATACTTGGGCCACGAAGTCTCTGTAAATTTATTGACCTTCATTCTTGTTAGGCTAAATTTCTCATGAAGGTGTTGAAGCTAAGGCCATTAAAAGAGCTGCGATAAAGGAGGACCCACTCATATGCTTCTTGATGTTGAAGGGACCTAGCTATATGTCATGCATACTCTTTCCTTGTAATAATAAAACTAGGATCTATACTTTCTGAATACACTTGTTGGGGCACTTGACAACCTTGGCTGCCCTATCCCAAAGGTGTCAAAAGGCTTCCAAGGAACTTCTTAATGGATGGAATCTTGGAACACAATCTTTTAAAATCTTCAAATGATATATGCGGATTATAGTCACCTCCAGATACTGGTGCAAATTTCATAGAATTTATCAATGCTTGAACACTATCTTCAAGCAAGTTGATTCCTATAATAACATCTTTTAGGCTTAGCATTGTTTCTAGTGTTGAAATAATGACAACTTCCAATTTAGACCTCATCTATAGCATTGCCTATTATTCTCATGTGATTGCTACTTGGAGACATTTATTAGTGCATGTTCATCATATACTTGGCCTTTATGCTTCTTGTATTGTTTCGATGCCAATGTTGTCCAAGTTCCCTGTACATGCTCACTGTTAATGCATTTATTTTCTACATGCTACTTATGTTGTAATGGTTGTCCCATAAGAGATATAGATTTAACATTGGTCTCTTCACTGTCTTTCATATGTTTTTATTAATGGTATGTGAACATAACATCTCAATTGTAAATGTTAAATGATGCCTTTGTTTACATTCACTTTCATCCATTATTTAATGATACCTATAGCTTTTGAAGAAGACATTCCATATATAATTGTTGTCACCTCTATACATGATAAATTTAGGCTACATATGTTATGTTCATGTAGGTAGAAACTTATCCTTTGTATTGTGCAAGATAAATATGTGTTGTATTGATTGTCTTTGAGGGTAATGATGGTCATTTGACTGATCAACACTGTATATAAAGTCCTCATATTGTTGTTCCTTTTGATCGTCTCTGATACATATGATATCATGGAGATTCTTGTTGTATCTGGCATGCAAAATGCTACCTCTTTATGGCTCTCAAGTGTATATGAAACATTATTCTCTAAAAGATAACTGTGTTTGCATATGATATTCAAACATCAAAGATCTTATTACTTTTAGCATGTTGGGATCAACCCTTGTGGGAGCCACATTTTTCTCCACATTTTGAAATATTGAACATGATGAAAATAAAATGAAATATGTACCTGTACCTGCACAGTTAACAAACAAGTTAGATAAAATAGTGAAATTCAATGTTCTTCTGATGATTTTCTTTGAATATCTTGGATACAACTATTCATTTTTCTTTTTCTCGATCATTTATAAGATAGCAAGTATCTGCTTGATTCGAGATGCATAGGATTTGTATGGAACCTTGAGCTCTAAAATCTCTTTTCACCCTTGTAGATTTCTCTCTTGGAGTAGCAATTGGACAACTCAACAATGCTGGGGTGATCTTTAGCATCGAGATTCGTCATTCACCAAGCAATGACGGGTCCCATATCTCATTTTATGCATTTCCTTTCTTGTATCTTCCTTCTATTTTGTATTTGTTCAAGCTAAATTACTCCCATGACTTGTGTGGGACTTCCAAAACATTTCTTTCAAATATATCAGTTAATTCATATCATATAATGACTTATGTATCTTCATTTGTGACTCAATACATAATATGAAATAACTAGATGAACTGTTTGAAGTGTATGTTTTGTAATCATGAATGATAGCAACAAGATGCTTGAAATATGAATTGCAAAAAAAGTTTAACTTCAGCACCTTGGTAAATATTTGAATGTCTAGTTTTCTCATATGATTTGCTTAAGTGTCAAAACTTTCTTACCCCATTTTAAGAACCGCGTAATAAAACTTCACTAATTTGAGCTGGAGGCTAAAAATTAATAACAATACCAATTGCTGAACATCAAGAATACTGAGAGGGGAGGGGTGAATCAATATTCCTCTAAAAATACTAAAACCTTTAAATAAATGTCCACATAGCATAATTAAAACTACCAAACAAAACATAACACCACATAACACAAAGATTTTTATCATGGAAACCCAAGATGGGAAAAACCACGAAGAGGGTTAACTCTCAAGTATTAAGTAACCGGTTACAGAATACAACAGTGGCTCATTGCCAGGTTGGTTAACTGTTGATGGGCTTACTACCCTAAATACAAAAGCAACCATTACAACTGAGAGACAACTTATAGATGAAGAGAATATTACAAAATTGAACTGTTAAAATTCCATCTACATATACACGAATACAGTTCTCGCTGAGGTGCAAAACTCATGTACAAACATAGCTTTATCTAACTATATCACATATATCAGTTCAAAACTATACATCACATATACTCATTCATTCTATCTTTGAGATTATATAGCTTCACTTATATATTGGATCTACATATCCACATAGTTGACTTGCATTGGAGATATAAATGGATGAACACGTTGCCCAATATGTCGACGTAGATGCAAAAATTTATCCCACACTATGACAAATAGGTCTGAACCAAAAATTGCATAGACCAAAAGCCTTATGCTGACAACATCACTGCTAGAACAAAGAATAAGACATAGACAAGAATACTAGACTAATCAATGACATTAGTGATAAATATCAACAAAAAGATAAATCAAAAACACCTTCAAATCCTCTAAAAATTAATGTAAATGAAATTAAACTTCTTGTGTTTGGAAAAGATGCTAAGGATGCAAGTGAGCATCTATTTATCTTGGAATATCATTGGAATATAATTAGCATTGAGGATGACTATATTTATTTGTATGAATTCATCGAAACACTCGAGGATGAAGCCTTGAAATGGTTATAAAAGAGTTCCCAAAGGATGACCAAAAAATAATTATTTTTAACAAATTTCTACTCTACAAATGCCCCAATTAAAAGTGTGAGAAAAATGAGAGAGATGATAGAAGGAAATAATGAGTTATTAAAAGAGTATGAACAAAATTTGAAAAGTGTTGTTAGAAAGTTGGAGAGACCACTCGAAAAAAGCAAAGGATATAATCCTTTGCATCAAGATTAAGACCACGTATCAAAGTTACATTAGATGGAAGAGTATTCACCACATATAAGAAATTAATAGAGTTAGCAACTAGAATGGAATCCCAATCTTAGAGAAGAGAAAATGATTCTCGTGGAAGTGAGGAAATAGATAAATTAAAATTAGAATTTGAAAAGATAAATTAAAATAGGAAATTTTGACAAAGGGTGAGAAGAGAGACTTCTCCCTTAGCCAAAAGGAATAATATCTAGTGTACTTAATACAAAAGGGAAAGACACATAATGAATTAATTTTAAATGACAAAAGGCATTAAATGAGTCACTACAATGAGGGTAGAATTCAAAAAAGATCTTACTAGAATAATAAGTTTATATTATCATGTATGTCGACAATGGAATAAAAATGAAACAAATGACTATCTCATCTTACTTGAAGAAGGATATGAACCATAAGTTTGAGAAATGAATAAAGAATAGTCATGTATAGATAGAGTTATAGATAGGGCATAAGGATTGGTCATAGTCCAATAATAAATGAGTATACAAATCATGGTTACTAGGAATCATGGTGGATAAAAAATCATAGATAAATTAATAATATATTTACCATGTGGTATCCCAAATACAAAATAAGAAGTCTATTGGTGATCATAATTGTAAATCCTAAAATCTCTAAGGTTGGATAATCTCCCAAGTGCCAAAGATATCAAACCTAGGAGGAACACCATAAAACTATGTTCATGTTGGGAAACTAAGGACCAATTGTTGAAGTGTGTAGGACCTCCTCCACTTCTAGCTATATTGAATCAAGGGTAGTTTCCCTTAGACGCGACAATGGATATCACCATAAAGACTAAACCCTCACCTTCACACAATCCATACCCTTTGCATAGTGCAACCCTACTTTGATTGTCATTGAACATGCCTATATGTTTGTTTGAGGAACTCAAGGTTAAGCACCTAATTAAATTATATAATTTTCCTTATGAGATGTCTGAAACATGATTTTTATAATCCATATTGTTGTTGTAAATATTTAGACATGGTTGTGAGAACACACCAAATCAAACTAAGTTAAAAGAATATTTAAATTAATTTATTATAGGTATGTTAGGATAAAGATATAAATCTAGTAGTAGATTGGTGCCTATTTTAGTTGGGAAATAGAGTCATTGGATTCATACAAAAATGTGCAACAATTGCAACTAATGGTGATACCTTAATGAAGATGTCACAAAAGATTATGTTCTTCAAAATATGCATGTAAAATAGGTTATACACATATATTCGGGAAAAAAATAGATGAACTTGTAGTTAGATAAGTCCACTTAATAATCCACAAGCATATTCAAACATTTATTTTATTGTTATAAAATGATACCTCACAAAATATTTGTAAGGGTTATATTCTATTAGCCGACTAAAATATCAACAACGCACCTAGAAATGCATGCTACACTCATGGAGACACTTAATCAAGCTTGATTAATCCTTTAATCAATCACTCTTCAAAGATTACAAGTGTTGTTACAAATTTGAGATGAAACCAAAATATTACAATGGAAAAATTATGATACCAATAATTAAAAATGAAACCCTAAGGCTTCCCATGAATGTATCTATTATATTGGCTTTGTCACTTTCACTCTCAAAAGTTCATCCTCTTAAAAATGATGTTTTTGATTCCTTAATTCCCTAAGAGACATGAGATCTATACTAAATTTGCCATGATCCATTATCAATACTATTAGTGTAAATAGTATTTTTATCCATCTAGATAGGATATCACCTTTCTAGGATTGACCTATTCACACCTAGCTTAAGTTTACTTAGGCATATTTTTCTTTTTGTCTCACTTCACATGGTTGAGACATGTGTCCTCATGACTTGAGACACCTCTTTCATGTACACTTGCTCACCCATTGTCAAGTGAGCTCACAAGTGTCCCATCTTTGGAGGGGTAGTTGGAGTTTCACTCCTACCTTCTCACCTCCTCATCCTTGCCTATATATGCAAGGCTTGATCATTGTATCAAACACTCTTCATTTGTATATTGACAGACACACTATAGTACTCATTTTTTTCACTTATGGAATTTTATTTCATGCCCTTGATCTTAGCATTCTCCAACATAGTATCAGAGCCACAAGAGCATATTTCTTCCTGCATTGAGGTGATTCCAGCACTTATCCCCATTAATAAAGCGTCATAGAGCAAAATGAACAACACCATCGTGTTTAGAAGACTCGAAAAATGAAAAAATACCGTTCATTTTGTCAAATTTGATAACTTTAAATTTTTGCAATTTTTTAAACCTTTATATTGATTGTACAAAATTTTTTAAAATTTGATTTTTTTTTTTGAGAAGGACCAAATCTGCCCTCTTCCAATCTTCCATTCAATATAAAATTGTATTGTTGCAAAAAAAAATTATGGTCTATCAACCAGTTGCAACAACAATTTGGATATTTCAACCTATTTGCAGGTTTTTGTGGACTCTCTATTACGGGGTTTGCAAAGATATGTGTGGATTTTATTTGGGAAACCCATATTTTTTTCAAGATTTGTGTGCATGACTGCATAATTGATGACTTCATTGTCTAAGTGCCATGCCATTTTGAGGCATTAACTTGGTAATCAGGGGGCCTCACTCAACCTTTTTTGAAGGCACCAACTTGTTGTTTGGAGGCATCAATTGTCTGAGGATATCGACCTTTGTTGGTGATTGTTTAGATTTACAGAGGAGACATTCTGCCCAATTGGAAGGCACCCAACACTCCTTTTTCTTCAAATAGAAGCTCATTAAGATTATTGTTTGAGAGGTTTTGGTAAAAGCATTTTCATCATAGTCGCACCAATTATTTATGCAAGTTTTTTTCATGTAAGTTTTTGCATAAGAGGCACAATTCATTACTCCAGCAGCCTGAAAATCTTTGAAGATCAACGCTAATCACTATATGGTCTAGTCGAATTATTTGAGATTTTTATTTCTACATAGTTTTTGAAGAATCTCTATTCCAACACAACCATTAATCATTGGCTCTACCTCACCATAATAGGTGGTTTTATTAGCAAAGACTCTCACAGCCTTCATCCAATCTTCAAGTGCAAAATCTCTCAAATATCGTATGATAGAAGATTTTGGGTGGAACAAAGCATCAGTTGTGACCTCTACGCCCAACCAACTCCCTTAGCTCACACACAACCTTCAATATCCTCCACATAATAAAATTTGTAAGCATACACCACTTCATTGGATCCTCTGTGAGTATTTAACACTTTTTGTTACTATCTATTTCAAGTTTCAACAATGTTGCTCCACATGTACCCATCACAGTTGTACATGCCCCAAGAATAGGTCTTTCTCAACCATATTCAACCAGCTCAATGAATTTGTCTCGCTACATATTTTCTCCTTTGACTTGGTTATTTTGCAATTAATCATAGTCATTACATGTTTTGACAGTTTTTTTTAACCATTAGTGGTTTATTTAAATTGTAAACTTGATTGTCAATTAACCATTAGGAGTTTAAAGGGGACATTTTTTTTTCATTTTTTCATAATTTGTAAATGGGAGATTGAAATCTTAAGTGTGAATAATCATCAGAAAGATCTTTCTAAGCCTCAAGTTTTCACATCAAGATGATTTAGAAATTGTATTATTTTAATCTATTTTATCACCCCCGAATTCAAGTATAATTTGTGCAATTTTCAATAGGCCATATACCCCATTTGTCAAAAAATGATTTTTTTTTTTGAAATTCATCATAATTTCACAAGGATTCTAGATTTGTAATCATAAGTTCTATCAATCCAATTTTTCACTATTTTTAAAAATCTTTGTAAGTTATAAACAAACGATTTGGCTTCAAACTCGACACAAATTTGTAATTCTTGTTTTACATCTTTCTGGGGGGTCTACAATAAGATATAATACAATTTTGGGTGGTTTGGTAAGGCACAATTTAAGTTCCTTTTTGTGTTTGGATTGTGCATCCAAAAATTGAATTGCTAACACCACATAATTTCCACACATGGAAATTCAAAGTACAAAAACTACTTCAATCTAAGGGATTATGGAAAATGATCAATGGGCAAAAAATGTAGTTTACTAGAGAGTTTCAACAGTTTACTTATCAACAAGAAATTAGATGAAGTAATGGGCTTAATAGTCTTCTTGTTTCTAATAATTTGCAATTTCACATTTCTAGTTGTACAACTCCTAAGAAAATGTGGGAAAAATTTGATGCTCTCTTTGGTAAAGTTGATGAGTTCAATATTTTACAATTGGATGTAGAATTAACAATATTGTCTCTTGATTCATTTTCATCTATTGAATACTTCTTGGTTCATTTCAAGTATTTTATTTCTAGACTTCAAGGTTGTGGTAAAACAAAAATAGATAAAGAATGTGTCTTCTTGATTCTATCAAAGTTTAAAGGTCCTTATCAAATGTTTGCTTCTTCTTTCTATTCTACAATGGATGATCTTGGAACAACACATGTAATGCCTTTTTTTGAATAGTTTTGTGATAGAATCAAAAGAGAACAATCTAAATTAATCTCTATGGATGATATCACCTCTTCAAAAAGTCAATCATTAGTTGCTCAATCATCTAAGGGAAATTAAAAAACTAAGGATAATGCTAAGGGAGCGAAATCAGGCACTTCATTGGATTCATCTCCCTAATCAAAAAGGAAAATATCTAAGGATAAAAGCCCAAATGTACTTATTGTACAAGAATAGGGCATGAAGAATACCAATGTTACAAAAAGGAAATTGATGACTTGAAGACTATTCTTCAACAAACTCAACTTCAATTGTCTAAGACAAGTAGTTCTTCACTTTCTACATCAACATCATCCACATTTACAACAAAGGATAAGAATAAGGGTATGACACTCATTTCTTCTGCAAACAACACATCACAAAAGTTGTTACTTGATTTTGGGGCATCACACCACATGGTTGCATCCAAGGAACTTTTTTCTACATTTGAGCCTTTCTTATTCCCACCAATATTGATGGTGAATAACACCTATATGATTGCTCTTGGAAAAGGATCTATTCAAATTGGAGAAGGAACATTCAATGATGTACTTTATGTACCTTCCTTATCCAATAATCTCCTTTCCATTTATCAGATTACACATAGTGGCGAAAGAAAAATAGTTGAGTTTACACCACATTCAATTATCATCAGATATTTGAAGAGTAGAGACATCATTTCCATGGGTCATGTTGATCATGATTCTAGATTTTATTCCTTTTCTTCCTTTGGTTTTTCCAACTTTGATGATGGTTTGAGTATAGATGACATTGATACCTTCAACATGCATAAGGAGATATAGTTTTTTTTTTGAACCTTGGATTTCTATCCTCCTCATCACTTCCTTCACCTCACATTGATATTCCATCTCCTTCATATTCTACTTCTTCAGTAATGAGTGTTCCTACATTTGTTTCTCATGATTTAGGGTAGCAAGATATTAATAGTCAAGTGTTTCCACTACTATTGAATGGGATGATTTATTACATGGCATATTAAACTTGTTTAGTGAATCCTATTTTATAGAGTTGGAAGACACCTTTGATAATAGCTACATCAACACTATTATCAACCCATCTACATCTTCAGTTTTTGTTCTATATTAGCCTTCACATGGAGCATTTGAGTAGCTTTCAAAGATTTCACTATTATCTTTGGATCTTGTGCATTATTCAAAGACTTTCATTCTTCTCAAATGGGATGATATTATGCACCTATCTATAGTTCATCTTCTTCCATGAGGAAGAAATATTGTTCGACATTCAGGGATCAAATTCTACATTATTCTTCAAGCATCACTTAGCATTGCAGGTCCTATGATGTTATGGGGATCCATAGTATCTCTTTCTCTCTTATGGGGGAATATTTTTTGTACTTATGTGATAGAATGAGTTCTTGGTGGGTCATCATGAGTCCTTCTATCTTATTCACTTGTATATTCTATTACATTTACATCATTTTCTTTTGGAGATGGGTTTTTATTTCCCATTGTGTTTCTCTCCTTTACTCCACTTTATGAGATATTTTTGCATGAGTATCTAACATGGCCTAGTAGTCAAGACTCATCATTAGTGCATAGATTACTCTCTAAGTTTCACTTAAGGGGGGTGTTAGTGTAAATAACATCTTTATCCATCTAGATAGGATATCACCTTTCTAGGATTGACCTATTCACACCTAGCTTAAGTTTACTTAGGCATCTTTTGATTTTTGTCTCACTTCACATGGTTGAGACATGTGTCCTCATAACTTGAGACACCTATTTCATGTACACTTTCCACTTGCTCTCTCACTTGTCAAGTGGGCTCACAAGCATCCCATCTTTGGAGGGGTAGTCAGAGTTTCACTCCCACCTTCTCACCTTCTCATCCTTGCCTATATATGCAAGGATTGATCATTGTATCAAACACTCTTCATTTATATATTAATAGACATACTATTGTGCTCATTTTATTCACTTATGGAATTTTATTTCATGCTCTTGATCTTGGCATTCTCCAATAGATACAATATAGAGAATACCCATACCTATCAAGCATCATCTTCCTTAATCCATGCCTAAAAATGTTGAAAATGTGCCTTGATGTATTGAAAAAGCATGGGGGGATATTCTTTCATTTGTAAACATTATCTACATTTATAGCACCATTAGATTTGATGTGTATACCAAGAAATGGTTAGTGAAATTCATTGGAATAATGGCCAAACTTTTACCACTATATAAATTACATTATGGGTGCTTTTCCTCCTTTCTATCACTAGAAATACATGAGAATCTATGCCTTGACAAATAGTTGTTTCTAAGAAAAAAATTGATTAGATAGTTGTAGGGGCTTATCAAGTCATTAATGAAAATCTAAGACATGTAGGGAGGTAGGTGAGAGAAAACAATGAAAATAATGAAATTTTTAGAGTTTTAAGGATCAAAGATTGAGAGTGAGTCATGACTCATACCTTTTTTGAGGTGTCAAGTATCAGGGGTAAGGCATGCATATGGGGGGGAGTTTGAACAAGAAATCCCAAAAAGTAAATATAGTGTGAGACATCAAAGATCAGAGGTCGAGAATACCTCATACAAGGTATCCAAATTAGGATTGGTCCAAACTCATTATCCCAACAAGATGATAGTGTGGTGAAAAGTACCAAGTATCAAAGTTTGAGGATATCAAATACCACATACCACATTAAAGGTAAGCATGCACCTCTAACTCCAATGGGATGTATAAAGAGGGTTTATTATGCATTAATGATTAGGGATGCTCAAGAAGATGTACTTGTATAAGGGGATGAATGAAAATCTAACTTTGAAAAGATGAATGAAGGAAACGATAGAGTTTTGGGTTTGGGGATGACATGAAATAGGTACCTAGGTAAAGGTAAGGCAAATCTAACTCTAATGAAGTACCTTAGTAAAAATATTGCATCAAGGGTCAAGAGTTAGGGATGACATGAGAAGGGTACCCAAGCAAGGGAAAGTTTAACAAGCTAACAAGGAACAAAGGGAAAGTTAGACTTAGGAGAAAAGGCATGTAAGGAAGGGAAACTCCATAAATTTAAAAAATGAAAAAGGATGAAAGCAAGGAACGAGTGAAAGGTATGTCACAAAGGAGGAAACCACTATCTTGAGAAGGAGAAAGGGCGAAGGTAGACTTGGAAGTTTTGAGGAGAGGGAATCAAAGATTCCAAGGAATGGATACTCAGGGAGAGGGATGGAAAAAAAGATGATGCAAGAAGGAACTTAAGGTAAAAGATCAAGGTTTCAAGGTGATTGGATGACAAGGAAATAGTATTAAGGGGAAGAAAACTCCAAAAATCTAACAACACTACACATACTTAAGAATTTTAACAACATATCCCCTACACTTATAATATTTGAGACCTTGCAACTTCAAAAATATGATAGGAACATGGAAGGATGGATAAACACACTTATGCAAACCTTAACTAAGCAAGACCCATTTGGAACTATCTCAAATCAATTATCTATGATGGGATATACAAGGTCAAAATTCACAAAGAGACATAAAGCACATGACAAAGAGACACATTAAAATGGGGTACCAATAGAACCTTAAAAATGCTATAGTAATGATTACTTTAAACAATATGGTAGAGGAAGTTATTGGAAGATCAATAGATATAGTTTTAGAAGAGGAAGAATTCAAACACCAACCTACTACTACTATGGTAATTTAGGACATTATGCCATCAAATGTACAAGAAAAAAGAAAGAAGAGTCAAGTTGTAGTTTTTATGGTGATTCTACACACAATGTATTCAATTGCCCCAAAGCCATATAATTTTACAAGAAAGGACTAATACAAGGAACAAAAATTGAAGAACTTTAAGGTCCAAACAAATCAAATGGTGTTAATGTTTTAATGAAAATACCTAAGAAAGAAGGACAAGGTATTAGAAGATGCAAGAAATTTGATATAGAATTATTTTATATTGGAGAACCTTCTATAAAAAAGAAGAAGGAATAACTAGAAAAAGAATATAAAGAAAAAAAGAGCAATTGAGAAGGAAAGCCATTGAATAATTTAAAAAAAAGGAGAATAGAGTTACAATAATAACCTATGGAGGGATAGATAAAAATAAAAAGAAGTGGATATTATAAGAGATTGATGAAAGTGAGGAAAAAGAAAATTACCTTAACAAATAAGAACTTGATTTAATAGTTATAAAATCTAAATAATTATTTAAGAAAATACAAAAATAAGAAGAAATATGTGTGGCTATTTTTTAAAAAGTGCGACCAAAAACTTGAAAGAAATGATCAAAATAATAGAATGAGAAAATCTACTAGAAAATATTGAACAATTTTTCAAAAAACATAATAAAATATTATAAAGTAAAGGAGAACTCCAATTGGATCCTTGGTAAAGACTCACCAATCTTGTTGGATGTAAAACTAAATAGAAAAATTGTCAAAAAATCCTTATTAAACTTGGGTTCAAACATAAAAGTCATGCCAAAGGAAATATGGGAAGCATTTGGTAGGCTGCAACTACATGAAACACCTTGCAATGTTTATGTTTCTTTAGCAAATGGAAGATTTGTATGTCCCATAGGGACTTGGAGAGATGTATAAGTAGATTTCATGTGAATTTAAAAAAGAGTTGATTCTAAGGTCATAAATAAGTACAAATGATATTAGGAATTCATCAACACCATATTAGATATTAAATGGTTTGTGGATAATAATATAATTTTTGAAGCAAACAAGGGTTAATTAATACTAAAGGGAATGGTAAATAAATACACATGCCTTTTAATTAAGGGATGAAAGGAGTATACACAAAATAAATATACACTGAAAATGAGGAAGAAGATGAAAATGACAGAAATAAACATTATACATGACTAGGAAAATACCCATGGAAAAATGGGATGGAGAGCCCAATTCAAAAGATGAGATATTCATAAACAAATGTAACTCTTCAACTAATATAGATGACATGATATAATTTTGGGCATGGGAAGAGCCAAAAAACACAAAAATAAAACCTTAAGGCTTAGAAACGTAACTAAAACAACACAAATGAATATCAAGAACAAGAAAACATATTGTGGAGTGAGAGACTAAACTACATACAACAAGGAGCTTCGCATATAA
The DNA here is from genome assembly GCA_007115665.2 of Sequoiadendron giganteum. Classification (NCBI taxonomy): domain Eukaryota; kingdom Viridiplantae; phylum Streptophyta; class Pinopsida; order Cupressales; family Cupressaceae; genus Sequoiadendron; species Sequoiadendron giganteum. The sequence goes on along the minus strand of CM021102.1, from coordinate 571,578,733 downwards.
AATTTCCATATTATTCAAGACCATGAGACTTGTTGGATTATCTTCAAGCCATGGAAAGAACATTTACAAATGAATAATTTATAATGATATATTTAGATGATGTATTTATACTAAGTGCCACAAGATGGTGAAACACACATAAATTGAATAAACCCACATGGAAAGCTTTGATAATTCTAATAAAAAAATAGGTACTTAGAAGAAAGGGATACCGAGGAAATATTAAAATATTATGGAATAGAGGATTGACAAAATCATATAGACACCAATGAATATATCTATAATAAAATAGGAGAAACAAATGAAAGGTTGAAGATACAATTATTTTTCTAGACCTTAACTCTTATATCAAGATCATGTTATATACACCTAGAGTTGAAAATAGAGAATATATATTGGGATGTAACCAAGAATTATTTCTATAGAACCATGAAGTTTTGGGACCCAAATACAAAATAAATAATGTATTAAAAAGAATTAACTAAGTGATGACCTTACCAAAAGATCAAGTAAGAAGGGATTTCAAGAAATAAATGATACATGTGGTACTTCAAGGAGTTGAAAATGAATAGAAAATAATTAAACAAATAGTCTAAATCATTATGGTACCACAAAATATGTGTTATTTAACCAAGAAAATGGAGTAATGATGCATACTTTAAGTGAAGAGGAAGATCTTAAAAACCTAGATATATGAATAGCATAATATGAAAGGGAAATTATGGATAGAAATGAAGAAATAAACTAATACTTCTACAAACCTTTAAAAATAAAAGAGGAGAATGTAGCTAAAGATAGTGAACCAAAATTGATCAAAATAGAAAATTATTGAGGAGAAGAAGAGATATTTAAGATTGCAAATATTCTCAAATAATATGATGATCTATTCCCAAAAAGCTTTATAGATCTAAAATAAATAAAATATGAAGTCGAGGTAATGAAGATTCAATTAAAAGATAATTCTAAATCATAAAAATATCGACTTGACTGACTTAACCCTAATCTCATAAAGATTAAGAACCAAGATAGATAGGATGTTAGCTAAAGGTATAATAAAACCATTGGACAATGTAGAATGGATCAATCCCATGATCATAAAAAATATATTAGAAACATAAGGATATGTGTGGATTTTAGAGAGCTAAATAAGGCTTGTATGCATGACCCTTTTCCAACACCTTTTGAGGAAGAAGTATTGGATAGTGTTGCTAGCAAAAAAGTGTATTCATTTATAGATTAATTTTTAATGCACCAAAACGTAAAAATATTAGAATAATATCAAACCTACAACTATTTTTTCAACCAAATGGGGATCCTACATGTACACAATAATACCATTTGGCCTAAATAATACACCTACAATCTTTAGCAAGATCATGGTTAATACATTCAAGGATTTCATCCATGATTTTCTTGAAGTCTACTTAAATGATTGGACAATCTATGTCACATTGAAAGATCATGTCTAGACACTAAGACTAGCATTTGAAAGATGATAATGTCTTAAGATTGGATTAAAATTGAAGAATACATATTCATTACACCATTTGACACTTTACTCAAGCACATCATCTAGAAAGAAGGAATGATGGTAGATCCTATTAAAATAGTTGTAATTATAAATATGTACCCCTCCATTAAAGAACATAACAAAGACTAAAAATTTCCTATGGTAGATTGGCTACAACCACAAATTCATAAAACACTAAGCAATTATTTTTAGCCCTATTGAAGAACAGTTGAAAAAAACGAATAATAATAGATTCAAATGGATAGAGGAGTATTATAAATTATTTGATATTCTAAATAATAAAAATTTATAAGCCCTTATTTTGATGTTCCCATATTGGACTCAACCATTTCATTTCCATGTAGATGCATCAAGAACCATAGTTGATACAATATTAGCACAACGAAGAGGAAGAAAGACTATCTAATTGTATTTAATAGTAGAAATATTGTGGTGGTAGAGAAGAACTATAATACAATAGATAAATAAGCTCTATCCATGGTGTTTTATCTACATAAATTTAGGCATTATCTTTTATAAACATCATTTATTTTATGTACTAATCATGAACTGCTAAATTTCTTGATGAATAGAAGTGATGCATGGCTACATATGTTGATAGATAATTTTATTTCAATAATTTGACTTTAAAATCATGGTTAAACCAAGAAAATTTAATCATGGACCAAATTATCCATCTAGAATAGAAAATGGAGAAGATGGAGGCTCAATTGAGGATGATTTTCTAAGTGCTCATCTATTTTAAAATAATTATAGTATATGATGAACTACATGACATTCCTAAATTACTATCTACCAATAACTTCCTACATAATTATAACAAAGAGGATAAGAGGAGACTTACCATAAAATCTATACCATACACTATCACTAGTGGATAATTATACATTTTTGGGAAAGATGAAATCTTGAGAAGAGTAGTAATAAATCATGGAAGGAAAAGTCTTGGAGAAAGTGCATTGAGGTATATTAGGACATAATTATGGGGAAGGAACCACAAGGAAAGTTTTGTTGGTCACTGTGGTGTCTTAGCTTATTCGAATATGTTAATAAATACTCCCATGAATATGAAATTTGTCAAAGAACTTACAAACCAACTCCAAGGGATGAGATGCCGTTCAAATTGGTACTGACTATACATCATTTGAAAAATGGATCATTTATTATATAGGACCAATCAATCCCCCACCTAGGAAAATCATGCATATTTTATCATAGATGATATTAAATATTTAAAAATGTGGGTAGAATTAGAATTTATAGAAGATTGTATGACACAAACAATTATAAAGTTTATCTATGAAAATATCATTACAATATGTGGACATGCATTGATTATTACAAGTGATAAAGGGAAACGCTTTATTAATTAAATAATTAAATCAGTTTTGGGAACATTTATGATCATCCATATGAAGAACACATCATATCATCCCCAACCAAATGGGACAAGCTAGTCATTTAATAAGATATTGGGTAAAGAACTGGTGAAAGTTTATAATGAGGATACATTATATTGGGACCAAAAGATACCTATAGTACTCTAGGAATTTTTCATAACTTACAAAAGGCCAACAAATTATTTACAATTTTAAACTGGTTTATGGATTGAATGCAACAATACTAGTACAATATATAATTCCCAATATGAGGGTAGCAATTACTATAAGGTTGAAAAAAGAAGAATCTCTTAAGGAAGCATTAATATAATTAGGAAAGTTAAATGAGAGTTGATTACTTGTGGAATTTAATAAATGTAATAAAAATCAAGTAAATTAAAAAAAATGGCTTAACATGATTGTAATATCAAAATCAAGCAATTATAACTAGAAGACATGGTATTACTTTACGATAACAAGTTTAAGAAACTAGGTAAGTTAAAAATATGATGGTTGGGACCCTACCACATTGATCACATACAAACAATTAGTGAATTTAAGCTAAAGACTTTGAAAAATAAAGTTTTGGATAGATATGCTAGTGGATTTTAAGTAAATTCATATTATAAAGTGGACTAAAATATAATAAAAATTAATGTATACTATGTACCATAGTGTATTATAGAAAGTAATTAGTGTAGGAAATAAGGCACCACACAAAAACAAGTATCAGCAGTCAAAGAGTCAAAACTCAATGACATAAGACATTTCATCAACAAGAAATGTTAAAAAAAAAAAAAATAGGTGAAGGGTAATGCAAAATATATAAAATGAGGGAAATATTTTAAAGATAACAATATTTATACATTCAAACCTTAAATGAGTGCTCACAGATTTAAGATTTAATGATATCCAATCATATTAATACACTTTAAAACATCTAATATTCTATTTTATTGATGCTTTTCTTGAATTAAGGTTTTTCTCATAAAATCAATAGAAAAAGAAAGGTTAGGAGAGAAAAGGGTCAATATATCCTAAATTTAAAAAATTATTTGAACTAGTGAATGATTAAGTAGATAGATGTCTAATTAATTATCTTTTGTTTAACCAAAAAATATGATAGTATCACAAACAAAGTGCAAGATTCAATATAATTTTAAATTACAAAAGGCATATGAAATGTTGAAATATGGAAAAATTTAATGTTGTATTTCATAATAATAAAAATAGAAAGTTCAAATTTGTCACACAATATGGCATGCAGTCAACAAATTGTTAGTGAATTTAACCAAACATCCATTATATGCTTATATATTAGGTTCTACAACAAAAAATCACTATTGAGAAGAAACCATGAAGGAAATTTTGAACAATTCTTTTTACAAAATCTCACTAGTATCAAAAAATTCTCTCTTATAAATACACAATTAATGGAATTTTGCACATGAAGGATCCAAAAATTTGGTTACAATCTAATGGCTAGAATTCATCCTTTACCAATGGTTCAGATTTAATTTTTTATAAAATATTCTTGAATCGAGTACATCCACAACATATTCCTTAACAAATTTTTCATCTAATGGTCAATATTATAATGTAGTTCAATATTTAAAAATATAAAAGATGTTTAGATCTAGTGGTAAGGTCCTGGTCAAGATTTGGATTTGAAAAATTCATCAAGATGTCAAGATCTAGAATGAGAAATTTCGTTGGGACGCCTTTAACCAAGATATCTGAATCCAATAGCAAAGATTAGATTAGGATCTATATTTGGAAACTTCATTAAGATATTATTAACTATGATGTTTGGATCCAATAGTAAGGTTTGGTTTAGGATTAAGATTTGGAAACCTCATTAGCATGTCATTAACCCCGCAAAAGAAAAATATCATTAGATTATGCAAATATTAAATATTTAACTGACATTAGAAAAAAATGAAAAAATAGAACAAGATGGTATATGAGTTTTGGATATTTAGAATGTCCACATCCCGACCTTAGAAAAAGTTTCACAAAATTTATCTTTGAATCAAAACAAGGCAAAGTAACTCTTTCAAGAAAATAAAATAGGATAGGATATTTTTGGGAAAATGGAATAGGATAAGATATTTTTGAGAAAATGGAACATGATAGGATATTTGAGGGAAAATGGAATATGATGGGATAATTGAGGGAAAATTGAACATTATGGGATATTTTTCAAAAAATGGAACTGTTGAATGCAGAAGACAACTGAGAAGGGGGGTGAATCCGCTATACATAAAAACATCAAAACCTTCATTAACATTCAAATTTTCATTAATCCTTAAACCCTTAACAACCATTAAACCCTTATCATGCATTGGAAGAATGTAAACATGAGAAACAATAATGCAAACACATCCAAACACATCCAAACACATGAGAACACTAGATTTATGTGGAAAACCCAAGAAGGGAAAAACCATAGTGAGGATTAGCTCACAATATAAAGTAATTGCAACATCGAATACAATAGGCTCATTGTTGGAGGGATCACTACCCAATAGAAAAGAAGGGCTCACTACCAATGGCTCATTTCCAGATTAGAAAGAAGAAGAAAGAAGATTTTTACAATGAGAAATCTATCTCAGAACAACATAAAAGTTCCACCATTGCTTCACTAGAACATTCACACTCTCTTTGTAGAATGTAGACACCTTCTTCTCACTCCTTTCAGTAGTCTTAGGCATTAAAGCTCATACTATATTTCACACTTTCACACTTCACATCTCTACACTTTTCATTACACACTTCACTTCATGATTCTCCATCAACTCAACACTTATTTATACCATCATCAAACTTGAAAATAATTGACAAGGTTGGCTAATCACCTCAATCATGAAAATTTAAATTAGGTCGACACTAAGCATTCATGTAGTGGAAAGGAATGAAAGCGAACCACACACACCTTAACTCAGACCTAAATATACTCATACATGCCATGCCACTCTTCCATAAACACTGAAGCATATCCGTAATTAGTGTAAACACCCAAGGTCAGTCGAACCTATGTTAACACCATTAAAAAATTAATTGCATGATTCCTTTGATCCAAAGATCACTCATAGACTACACACAACACTTGAAGACAATTTGGAATATTCCATTAACACCCTAAAGTCCAATGTAAATCCTTTGCAACATTATACACTAGAAGAACATATTCATTTTGCACAACCAACTAACCTTCCACACACTGCAACACCTGAATCCAACCTTGTGAAGCACCAAAACACAAAATGATCATATTGAAAATAGATACGAGAAATATAAGTACACCCTTGGATCCATAAGACCAGAAACCAAATTGCAGAGAAAGATAGAGAAAAACCATTTCTCCCAGACAACAGTGCTTTCACAGTTCACACACTGGTGAACACAACTTTCTCCGCATAACGATCCATAACCAAGAACTCTAGATATAACACCTTTGAAAACCTCTGATCAAAATATCCAAATCGTGCAGACATATCTTCAACCATGAAGAAATGTGGAGTAGGACACTAAGCACCACTCTGTCATGTTGAACACTCTTCACCACATTGTTTCCTCTTTCATTCAAATTTTCTCTAAAGCACTTGGAAACCAAGCACCACAAACACAAACTCATCACCTAGAACACTTCTACAACATCTCAACCACACAAGAGGCTGAACATCACCAACACTTGCACATCAAATGAACACTAGAGGTTGACATAGGTGATACTAATAATGCCAACATAATGCAACCAATCAAAGCATATCCATAGACTTGTTGACATCAATGCAGCAACCTAGAACTGTTGACATCAATGACAACACACAAACTACTCATACTTCCAATAGGAACATGATTTGATTTTTGAAGAAAAATGAAGTAGGATGGTATATTTTTAGGAAAATAGAATAGAATGAGATATTTTTCGGAAAATATAATAGGATGGGATATTTTCAAGAGAATGGAAGAAGATAGGATATTTTCAAGAAAATGGAATAGGATGTGATATTTGAGGGAAAATGAAATAGTACATGTTATTTTTGAAATTTCCTCATCCTGAATCCACTTCCATACAAAAGAATTGCTTAATGTTTTAGAAAAATCTATTTAAATTCTTGTGGAGGATAACTAGATGAAATAATAGTGTAACTATGTCTTGTTCCAAACTAGGTTTCTAGAAATTTTATCAACAAAACCATTTTTACTCTACAACTTCTATATATTACCTCAACAAGAACATTTGTGGGAATGTGCAATATTTTTGGAATAAAAACCACTTAAGTAGCTAAAGTAACATCCACACACATGATAGTGACCATCCTAATAAGGTATGAAATTTATTTGATTACCATCCTTATTCTAATGAGACTAAACACTATTTGATAGCTAGGAGTGAGATAATTAACCTAATACCTCAACCCTAAACTAAGTAGAAGCAAAAGAAAAAAAGGGGGCCCATATTTTACCAAAAGAAAAATGGGGCATGTTGGAGAGGAACAAAAGTAATATTTTCAAGTACATGCCTATTGATAGAATAATTTTTAAATCCAATATTATATGTTTCTTGGTCTAGAATATTAATTTCAATATTATGTTACTTAAATCATAGGAATCGTCCAAGTTTCTATCTTCTTCTATTGATGCCTTTGAGAAATTTGAATCAAATCCACAATTCAGGTGACTTAGGAATTTGGATTTTACCAAATGATTATCTTTAATTTCATTTTCAGTTACATCCTTAAAATCACTCTTATCTAACTCAATATTTTGAAGATTGGTAGGTGATTTCTAAATTGGAACATTTTTTTCACTTGTGCATTCAACAAATGATGTTCTCATATTCTTGTATTTATTAAGATAAATATTTTGTTGGTCTACAATCTTAGAAGTTAATAAGATATATTTTTTCTTCATTAAATTCCACACCTTCCACCTACATGGTGGATTCATCCAAGTTCTACTTTTTTTTTTAATTACAACTCTAATTTTTATTTTTTTCTAATGCCCCGATATCATGATTTATTCCTTAGCCTTCACTTGTAATTATCGCTCAAGTGTATCCAACATAATTATGAGTTCCTCTATCTTCCTCTTTGGCTCTTCATCTAACTTATTTGACTCTTCATTTGATATCACCTCCATATAGTGAGCTTGTTATTTACCCTAGCATATGTGGTTTGGCCCCTAGGGTTCCTTGCATGAAAAGTAACATTTTTGTTCTTCTATGCTCATTTTTGCTATCACCTTTATTTCTTTCAACAAGAGAGATTTTTTTTTGTTGGTTGGAAGAAGGTGTCTTAGAATGAAACACTATATATTCTAGAGATGTAAATCCCTTGTAAAATTCCCAAGGCCTTGGTTTTAATTTTTCCTCCAACTTTGTCATCTTTCCTCTATTTTGTTTTCTTAGAATATCTCCAAGAATTATTCAAAGGTATTGTAATATTTGTAGATGACCAATTTAAATTATATTCACAAACTTGACAAGAATCTTTCACTCATATATGACACTATTCTTCTAATTATTCCTATTGAATAAGACATTTCTATCATGTGATATTAAATAAATTTAAATATTTTAAACAAATAGCAAAAAAATCCATTAATTGATCCTTAAAATTTAGGCTCTTATTGTGTGCTACTTCTTTTTTTTATAAGAACCTCAACTAAAAAATATTGGAAGTATGACTAATCGATTGTTTTTTTTGTTAAAGGACTCTTGTCCTAATTTACTATGAACTCTATTGTAGGCTTTGCCAATTCACTCTAACTTTGTCTAGAGGATTCAAGAAAAGAATCCATCTTTTTTTATCTCCCATGATTTTTTTCTCTTTTACTAATAATATTATATTTTTTATTATTGTTGTGCATGTGAAGTATTTTGCATCAAAAGTGAGCTTTCTTGTAGGATAAAAATATCATAGCTTTGATACCATTGTAATCTCCCAAAATTGATATTTTGATTGACAATCATCTAGTAATCATACACAAATTCTAACATTTTTTGATAATCAAGATCCTAGGATGGATAGGATGAGAGCATATGATAGCTTGAATGCAAAAATAATTAAATTTATTTTATTTACCAACAACAAGCCACATAATTAAAATGCATGCTTTGATAAATGATGAATGAACATATTTGGTGGCAATTCCTTGCAACCTCTAAGAAAAGATGTACTAACCAATTGAGAACCATCTACTTTATACAATTTAATAATAAGCATGAAAACTAAAATTGTATAAAAGGTTTACAATTTTTGGGAGATTCTGATTTTGCTGAAATCACATATTTTTAGAAAATATAATGATTTAAGCCTTAAAAAGTTCCATTTTAAGGATTCCAATTGAAGAGGGTTTGATCAAACCACCTTAGATCAAACCCCCTTGGATAGAACCCCGCTAGTATTAAACCATACCTATAACGGAGTCTCCTTTACACCTATCAAAATGTTGATAAAAAACCACTTTTGATTTACCTTTTGGGGGATCAAATGAATTGATTTAAAATTTATTTTTTGTAAGTATGTAGTCCTTATTATAAGCTTCCCAAAAAGTATAATTTTAAATAAATTTAATTTTATTATTATATATTTTTTATTTATTTCTTGTGAATGTAGGTTTTTCACCGAAAATCAAGCTCTCTATTCTGCACATGTGGAAATATAGCAGATTATCAAAAGAAAATTGAAAAATATGAGTGCACCAGATATTGAAGTCCTTGATCCAACATTTTTTTTTGATACATACAAAAAAGTTATGTGTTATACGGTCTACTTATGTCTGAATTATAATTAGTTTGACTTTGAAACTTGATTAAGGAAAAAATATTCAATAAAACACTATGAAACCAATTGGAAGCACTAGATATCATAGTTACAAATCTAAATTTAAAAAAAATAGAATTTTATCCTTCATGAAAAGAAAGTTATGTGTTATACAGTGAGCGCCACTCCTTAAAAATGGTGTTTATTGAAAAAACTATTTTTCAAAGGAGATGGAAAAAGAAGTGTAGTCTGATTCTAATTTTTTTGAAAAAAATATATTTAGAATCTACAGACAAAATGTCACAAATCACTAGTTTGCATCATCTTCAAATTGCTCACGATTTAGCCACTATAGGCGTCCGAAAGTGAAGATTTAGTTAGAAAAAATTAGTTCAGTGTCCAATTTGGCTAAAAATTGTAAACTAGTATTGTGGGATCACCCAATAAATAAAGTATCTTCAAACTTCCTTTGATCCTTTTCAACCCGAGATTTGCACATTCACAAAGAGAAGAAATGTTGGGCCATTTTAGAGGCTTGCCTCAGTCAACCTTGTGTAAGTTTTTCCACTTCCACAATGTTAATGTCAATGATAAATGGATAAATGAACAAAAGGATTGATGAAATCACAAAGTGCTACAACTCACCACCCTTCAATGGTTTCCTTGGAGGATTGAATTCATACATATCACCTCAAGGATCTTGGATCTTGCTTTCTTGGTTTGATTGAATGCTTTGGAGACCTACAACAAAGGTTAGCCTTCACAAAATAATGATAACACATGAAATCACATACATTTTGACATGATGTTGGATCTTGAATTGTTGCAATAAACTCTAAAAATGTTTCTCTTGACTTGCTCTTGAATGCTCTTGATCATAAGTTCGCCATTAGTTTTCTAGATTGCTCTTGTTATTTTTGAAATGATGCAATAACTAGGTATTTATATGCAATTGTTCTAATTTCCTAAAAATTAAATCTCAAAAACTAACTTTAAATATTTGAATTTCAAATAATAAAATATTGATGTTGACATTTTTTAATTTGGAGCCAAAATAGGGGGACATATGCACCCTAGGTACTGGTGTCCCAGCCCTATTTTCGATGGTTTAAAGTGTTAGGGACAAAGTATTAAATGCGAGCATTTATTTTATGCTTACAAATTGTCAGAAAATATTTAAAATAAGTTGTGGAATACATAATTTTGGCAATTAGGAGCTTAATTAGGTCCAATAACTTAAAGGGGAGCAAAACAGTGTAAAATTGTCATGGGTGACAATTTATGATGCTACAAAAATAGAAAGCTCATTTTTTATGTATTTATTAAACTAAATATAATGAAAATGAAATAATTTTTAATATAATAAATAAGAGGTTTTAAAATAAAATTTAGTTCAATATATTTAAAAATGAGAAGAAAACCACTTACCGCAAGGTGGTGTGATTTGGCAAGGTCAAGGGTGGTGTTGAGTGTTAGGTGTGGGTCTCACAAATTGGATATCCATTTCAATTGTTTGGTGTGAATGGAAACCCTACTAATAAATATCTATTAGGAATAGATATTTATTATAAAAAGAAATATATTCTAAATTGATATCCCTTACTAATAGACATCCATTTTTAAAAAATTGAGCTTTTTAAAAGCTCAAAATTTGACTTGTGTTTTTAGCTAATTTAAAATTTATTTTTCTATTTGATTCATCATGATAATTTACTTTCTCATTTGGTCAAAATGGATCCATATTTATAAAAATTTGAACCATTCACAAGGTGGAATTAATAAAAAAAATAATCTAGAAAACTACAAAAATCCATGTGAAAGTGATGAAAATATTGTAATTTTAACTTGAAAGCCTAAAAATGTATACCCTCAAGTTCTCATTAACAATGCAAACTTCTATTTAACAAATCAAATGTATCATCATAACACATGAACCGATTTGATCTTATAGAAATTATTATACTTATAAATATAATATTTTTGTATAAAAATAGGTTCAATGCACTAGACCATTAACCCCACATAAACAACTAATAGAGAGAACATCATATTGCCACAAAATTTGTAATTTCAAAACACTTTGAGTTCTTCATATTTAGTAAAAATTTATATTAGAAATAAAGTATTCCCATTCTAAATTTAATTGATTGATTGAATCTAAGAATGTAACTAGAAACTGATTAAGTATGGAAATATAGAATATGTCCACCACATCTAAAAATATCCACATTGATCAACATACATTTACTATTAGTAAAAAATAATTAGATCATTATAAACACAATTATTTTTAAATATTATTTATATAAAATTAAGATATAGTAACCACTATAGATGAGAAGAACAATTGTAACCTATTCAATAATATGCAAGTCCTTGAAATTAAGAGAAATTTTAACATTTATTAACTTTAGTATTGGATTATAAGATCTATCACAGTTTATATTTTTAAAGAAGATCGAGGACATAATATTAGTTAAGAAGTGTTCTAGAAACCCAATAAACCTTAATTAAGAATATAATACATGTATAGTTAGTACTAATAACGAGTTTGTCAGGTTGTGCAAGATAGGCCTTATTTATTATTGGGATCTAAATTATCTTCCATGTATTTCCACATTTTTTTTAATATATCTTCTAAAGTTTGTAATGATGGTTTTTTGTGGGTTTGAATTCTCTCGTTCTTTGAAATTTTGTTAACACTTATATTGAAGGTTGTTCAATATTTTAATTTTGAGTCTTCATCATGAAATGATGATCACATATGTACTTAAAAATATTTCATGGTATATACCACTTTTATTATAAATAATAAAGGACACAAAAAATAATACTAATATTTTTTTGCTAGGAATTTTTTTAATTTGGTCAATCAAAAATATAATTAGATGATAGAAGATAGTGAATTAACTTTCCACAATGAGAACAATGTTTAGAGTATGCCACTGACAATTACCACCACAAATATATAATTTAATTTAGAAATGTCTTATAATAAAAGACATTTAAGAAGTTTCATTAAGGAAGAGACATGTGTTAATTGAAAGATTGAGTGAAGGATCAACATTAATTGAAAGATTGAGTGATGGTGGTGTTGGGATTGGTGGGGACTTGTGGTCTTCCATGGTTGTGCTTTGGTTAAAGTTTGTGGGGCTCTCTTGGGTGGCTGCCTTGAGCCTTTTCTATTTGACCCAGATGGATGGGACTTTTAAGTTTTTGAACGGGATGCTTTCGTTGCCGCCTAGGTTACCTTTGGATGTGATGGCCCTCCTTTCTTCGATCACTGCTCTTTGCTATGTCCTTTAGTTGGCTTCTTTTGATGTGAAGTTTGCTTCTATTGAGGGGGAACCCTCTCCTTTTGAGGTGGAGTTGGTCATTGTTGTGATGGTGGAGAGTTCTCCCCCCTCTTATGAGTTCCTATTGAGGTGGAACCTGTTTGAGTGGGTGACTGGTGGCCCTAGTCTGGATGGTTTGCATCTTGTCTGCTCCTTTAGAGGGGAGCCATCTCCTATTGAGGTGGAGTTTGTGTTGGTTCTCCAGGTGGGTTGGTGTTGTAAGTTGGTTGTTGCTCCTCTTGCTTCAACTTTGTTCTCCTTTTGTGAATGGGAGACTGGTGTGAGGGGGATTTGTTGTGGTTCAACTGTTGCTATGCTTGGGTTGACACATTTTGATGGCCCTCTTGGTGCTTCTATGGGTGATTCTTACCCCTCCTTTGGTAGGAATATGGTTGGCTTAGGTTTGAGAGGTAATTCTACTGTAGCCCAGCTGTTGCAGGTGGTTTGTAGATTAATTAGGTTTTGGAAAGACCTTGGGGCTTGCTGTATTGTTGGATGATTAGGGTTGTTGCTTGCTCTAAAGTTTCAATTACTCCTGGTTCAGGTGCCAGGTTTGGGTTACTTAGTTGTCTTTGTGTTGGGACTACTATTGGTTTTGAGTGTCCTTCCTTACTTGATCATCTGGTGACCTTGTGCTGTTGGTGTTCCTACTGTGTGCTATGGTGGTTTGGTTGTGATGGTTCCCTGTTGTGTCAGTGATACCTTAGCTCTGTAAAAGGTTCTTGGTCCTTTCAAAATCATGCTTGTCTTTCTTGGCCCTTGTGGCTCTTTGTGTAAAGGGTACAACACCCTATAAATGTTGCTTAACTTTTCAAAAACATTCATTGTTATATAAATGTATTTCCAAAAGCATCTATATAGATTTGAATACAACAAAGTTGAACTTTTTCCTGGCATCCTCAACTATATGATTAATGTGGGTAATATTATAATTGCTTGGTCATAACAATTATGGTTTTCTTTTGATAAGACATTTAACATTTGGTATTGTCATTCCATATAACATAAGCCTAGAGAAGAAACAAAAAATATAATAAAAAAATGATAAAGACAAGAACACATTATTGTGTGCAATATTATAAGTTCTAACTAATTCCAATATAAAATTATTGAGCATTCATGAAGAGATCTATAATGCATGACTCTTTGCCTTGTTTTTTTAATTGCTTATATTGTATTTCAATTTCAACTATTTAATTATAAATAGTTTTAGATTTGAATACACCACTAACATGGTTCACATGGTTCTATACAAGTGTAAAGTCATTCCTTCATCAAACAAAAATTCATATTTTCTTGGAAGACATTGTAAGAAGGTCCCTCTATATTTGAATATACCACTAACATGGTTCACATGGTTGTATACAAGTGTAAAGTCATTCCTTCATCAAACTCAAAATCATATTTTCTTGGAAGACATTGTAAGAAGGTCCCTCTATATTTGAATATACCACTAACATGGTTCACATGGTTGTATACAAGTGTAAAGTCATTCCTTCATCAAACACAAAATCATATTTTCTTGGGAGACATTGTAAGAAGGTCCCTCTATATTTGAACATACCACTAACATGGTTCACATGGTTGTATACAAGTGTAAAGTCATTCCTTCATCAAAAACAAAATCATATTTTCTTGGGAGACATTGTAAGAAGGTCCCTCTATATTTGAACATACCACTAACATGGTTCACATGGTTGTATACAAGTGTAAAGTCATTCCTTCATCAAACACAAAATCATATTTTCTTGGAAGACATTGTAAGAAGTCCCCTCTATATGATAATAACATATGCATATACAACATATGTGAGAAATACATTATTAACAAGATAGTCCACCTAAGAAATCATTTTCCATCTAGATCATGATCTTCACCACCAAGGTCACAATTCATTCAATGCTCACATGCACTATAAGGTTAAAGAGATAATTAAGACTACCACAACTGGTGTACTTGATGAGATACAAGATTCTTCTAACATGTCAAAGTAATGTAAATTAGAAATCATTCTAATTTATGAGAGAAAACTTAATTCTTGTATAGGGTTGTTATTTAAAAACTTTGGATGGAATTAGAAGGATTGAAGATCACTTTACTTACTAGTGAATAATATGAAAGCTTAACAATTGACTCCAAGAAAATTTCATGATTCCATTATTGAAGAGGTGATATGTGTACTATTATTTTATCTAATGTTACTAATACAAAATCAATGTTTACAAATTTTATGAAACAAATAATTAAAAGTGAAATGAATCTCATCTCAACTAAACATATTCTAACACCTAATAACATGAGAGACTAAAATATAAGAATAATTTGATTTTCTATACTTACATTATAATTTAAATCAAGATTCATGAAACTTCACCTTTTTAAAAACTTTGCTATATAATGTTTAAATTATTGTTGTTCCACTATTACCTTTAAACTTTTCTCTATATTTTACTTAACTTCTCACACCTTTTTTTACACTAAAATGTTATGCATTCCTTCATTGGTCATGGTGGATTGGCTACAGTTGTAGAGCAAACACAGAGAGGCACGCATAATCTGACCAATTCAACATTAGTGAACAATCTTACCTTTCTCCGCAAGCAACGGTCATCTGTACTTCCATTGTCTGAACCAGATCAATGGCATTAAGTAAGTTTGACGTTCATGGAGTAATTCTGCACCATTGATTAACAACAATGACAGACATGGTCAGAGAGCGAGTATCGGCTTGTGAATGATGGGCTCTGTCAACTCAAACAACTTTTGTCAGCCAAATCTTCTGATGAAAGTGATGCTGATTCGTCATGAAATATTTGCTTGCCCTTTGAAAACCATCCCATCTTTAAAAAGAACCAGTCCCAATTCATATACCCAACATAAATCATCTCAAGCAAGCTTATGATAGGCAGTAGAGGTTTAAGAGAACATTTAGATTACTAATCATTAGCACTGCTCTCTTTTTAACACTCTTTTTTCCATTGTAAATTGTCTTGATTTTATAATCTATGGGTTGTTAGAGTTTGATTCGATGATGGATCAAGAGTGTGGTTCGAAATATTGATGAAACTTTATACACGTAATCAAATTCAGAAATAGCATAATTATATTAAATGGAAACAGTTTGACAAATGATTGCAGAAAAAGAGAAGCTCATTTAATTGAGATAAGATGTTTAACAGAAGAGAAAGACGCGGCATGAATGCAGAAGTAGAGCTCATGGTTGTTAATTACTGTTTATTTGCATTGCTGTTGTTCACCCATTTCTCTGTTTCAGCCCAAGGCAGGGAAAATTATGACAGTCCAGGTAAGTACACAATTCTGATATGATTAATTGCATTTGGAAGGTTACAGATTGGGCATTCTTGTCTTCTGTTCAATCTTGCAGTTCTTCAGTTTTTCTAAAATGATTTATTTTTATTGATTTGTTATGTTTTATTAGATTCATGATTGGATGGAGAGCATTCAGTAAATTTTCTTAAATTTCTATTCTTTAGATTTTAGTTCAATTGTTACTGTTTGAAAATCTTTATGTAATTTTCTAAGATTTCTTAATTGATATATTTCTCAAATGCTCTGCACCACTGCAGATTTTACATTGGCAACTATTCCTTGGGAAGAATCACTCTTGTTCAGAGTAAATTACAAAGGGAAGGAAGAGGTAAAAAACTGCAACTATAGATTTTATTTTTTTCATTTTTTGGGACAATTGCTGTTATTTGAATGTGTTTTCTAGATTAGATTGTGTTGTTAATTTTTACCATCAACGTTTCGAATCACACTACATGATCCATCATCTCAATTACTATTATTATTGATTTGTTGGTGATTGTATTTAGAAATGGGTGAAGCAAGAAATGGGCAGTGCAGGATCAACTCCCAGAAATTGTATATATAAATGTGGAAAGTGCAAACCGTGCAGAGCAGTGCGGATTCACATCCAGCCAGAGAGCAGAGAGGAGTATTATCCGGAGGTCTGGAGATGCAAATGCAAGGGCAGAGTTTTCAATCCCTGAATTAAAATGTAATCCTTGGCATTATTGCATGTCATAATACAAGTTATAATAAATTTGATATGATGTCTGGTATGGGTGACAGATTGCAATCAAATCCATATATTTATTTATCTTCAACTCATATGTATCATCATGGAGGATTTTATATCATTTACGTTTTGTTATTCATAGAGAAGTGTAAGTCTATGTTGAAATCTCTTCATCTAAGATTGAGGATTGAGGGGTATCTATTCCGTCAAAGTTGTCTGGAATACGATCCTGACCTCATCCTTTATGTCATTCCTTTGAATGTTTGAACCTTAGTAGAAGGGCGTAATCAAGGAACATACCATCACCCTTACCAATTGTACTCAACCAATTGAACTACAACACTTTGAGAATTGTTCATATTTGAAATCTAGTCACTCATCCCCTATAGCTGAATTAAATGGTAGAATGCTAAAAATGTGGCTGAAATTCACTTATGAATGAGCTCGACTCTTCCTAAAGAATATCGTAGTTCTTGTTCTGCTTAAACCAATCCAATCTGTCCGATGTTCAAATTCAATCTTGTGTCATCATTCTCAAATACAAACTAAAACTTGCAAAAATGAAGAGTACCATAGTCCTCGTTCTACTTAAATCCAATCTGTCTGATGTTCAAATTCAATCTTGTGTTATCATTCTCAAACACAAACACAAACTTGCAAAGCCCTATGTTACAATAGGGCTCAAACCTTTGATCTCCTTCATGGGTTAAATGCTAGGGCTTCTGCAACATTCTAGAGAGTAAATCAAAGCAATTAAGACTACTCATGGCTGCATTTGTACTCTTCATAAAATCTCTATAGCTTTTTTTAGACTGCTATAAGCTAGTGTTCCAAGCCGAAAAGAATTCCATTTAGCATGCTCAAGTTGTTCAAGAGTACATGGACATGAAACGCACAAGCTTGGCTGTTGAGATAAAGCCATGGATATGATATTAGGACCTCTTGATAGTGAGCTTTATTTATTCATCAAAGTAGACTTTGAGATATCTAGTGAGGTTTTGAGGTGGTATGGACCCACTGCTTTATGATAGAGTGAGTTTGCTTTTAGGAAAGGAAAGAGAGTAACTCAAGAAAAGGTATTTTATTGGGAAGAATGATGTTTTTTTTCAATAAAGTTAAGGAAATAATTAAAATAATATTTAAAGTTATTCAAATGATTTTATTGTATTGTTTAAAAAAATAAAATTATTATTTAAAAAAAAAATCTATTAAAGTGTCGTTAGGTAAGGTAATCAAAAGTGATGTTTTATTGAAAAGACATTTTTATATATTTATAAAATGAATTTTAGAGGATATATATGACATAGAAGAGGATTATCTATTGTATTGTTA
Source organism: Sequoiadendron giganteum (assembly GCA_007115665.2). Taxonomy (NCBI): domain Eukaryota; kingdom Viridiplantae; phylum Streptophyta; class Pinopsida; order Cupressales; family Cupressaceae; genus Sequoiadendron; species Sequoiadendron giganteum. The sequence goes on along the minus strand of CM021102.1, from coordinate 571,560,341 downwards.
TCAAAACTTTTTTTGAAAGATTGAATATCTAGTTTCCATCTTTTGACCAAAGAATGAAACACCTTTGAATTTCTAGATTGGATTTGTAAATGACAACCTCAATATTCATTAAAGGTGATTCCATTTAGGGGTTTCATATGGTTAAAATGATTATTTCATGAGCATATTAAAGATTTTAATATTTTTTTTGTTGTGTTTTCAGTTGATGTTATAGTGTACGTATATACCAATTTAGTGTTGATAATTTTCAAATTTATGTATTGCATTTATTGATAATATATCCATGTTTATAGAAATAGTGGTGTTGATATTCCAACAATAATGTGTTTGCCATTCTAGTTGTGAAGATTATTTAGATATTAAAATATATTATTCTTAGCATTATTTAGAAAATTATATTATAATAACTATTCTAGAGAACTTTGATGTGAATTTTAGTCCATATAAGATTTAGACTGTTGTACATGTTTGGGATCTTGTTGTACTAATAATTTATCTCAAAGAATTTACTAAGTGTTATAGTCCCTTGAAGCTACCGTACAAGGGATGAATTCTAACACATTACTTTTTGGTTTGTAGTACTTTATTTGATTATAAATATTTTGAAGTGTCATACAAAGTTAAAGGTTAAGAGTTTATTAAAAACAAATATTATTTTTCCAATTTTAGGCCATACAATTTGTAAACTAAATTGTACTCCTTTTATGTAAGTTGTACATCGTTATTGAGGGGTAATTGATATAATAAAGGGGTCACAACTTTAAAATAAATGTATCATGCTAGTTGTATATTCCTTAGCATTAGTTGTACCATTATGAAAATGAGTTGTAGCATTATGTTATTATGTCATACAAATCTTGGAAGGTTGATTACATAATTTTAAAGGTGTTTTATAAATTTTGGACAAAACTTAAAGTATTTCAGGTAGTCATACCAATAGTAAAGGGTTTGCATCAATCTATTTCATCTATTTAAATTTGAGATTGATTTATTTTCATTAATTTTAGCTGATAAAAACTCCTACAACCTACCATACAATATGGTGTTACTATTTCATCATATTTATGGTTAGTACCTAGATATATTTGCTAGTACGAATAGTTTTAGTTAGGGTTTTCTCTATTATAATTAGAGATCTTGTGGGTGATCCCACAATACGGGTTTACAATTTTTGGCCAAACTGGACACTGAAATATTTTTTTCTAACTAAATCTTCACTTTTGGGCACCTATAGCGGCTAAACCGTGAGGAATTTGCAGATGATGCAAACTAGTGATTTGTGACATTTTGTCTATAGATTCTAAATATATTTTTTTCAAAATTTTTGGAATCAGATTGCACCTCTTTTTCCATCTCCTTCGATAACTATTTTTTTTTCAGTAAACATCATTTTTAAGGAGTGACGCTCATCGTATACAACATAACGTTTTTCCATGAAGGATAAAATTCTATTTTTTTTGAATTTAGATTTGTAACTATGATATCTAGTGCTTCCAATTGGTCTCATAGTGTTTTATTGAATATTTTTTCCTTAATCAAGTTTCAAAGTCAAAACAATTACAATTTAGACATAGGCAGACCGTATACAACGCAATTTTTTTTGCATGTATCGAAATTCATTTTTTTTGTTGGATCAAGGACTTCAATATCTGGTGCACTCATATTTTTCAATTTTTTGTTTTGATAATCTGCTATTTTTCCACATGTATAGAACATAAAGCTTGATTTTCGGTGAAGAACCTATCTTTAATAAAACTAAAAAAACAAATACATAATAAAACCAAAACATAGAAAAATATATTCGTTGGATAGCTCATTATGAGGACAACCATCATCTAGTTTGGTTTGTGAAGTCTCTTCCATTTTCATCCTCAACCCGAGCTTCAAAGCACAAAATTTTAGACTTTTTTGGCACTTGAGGGGGACAAAGGGGAGAAGGGGGGTTCAAGCAAACCCCCTTTCCTTTAGCATTTTCTTTGCTTTTTTGAACGGGAAATGAGGGGCCACCATTTAATGGGTTCGCTTGAACCTTGGTTTGAGCAAACCCCTTGTTGGTTCGCTCGAACCCCAAAAAGCAATTTTTTTTAGTGGGGTCATTTTTTGCAACTTTTCCTTCCTTACTCGAATTGTAAACCACTTTTGTGGGTTTACTCCTTATCACTTGTCATATGATTTGAACATCTATTGTCAATTATCCAATAGTTTCTCTCCTCTCTTGCATGAAAGGAAATCAAGATAGTTCCTTAAATACTGTGACCTATTTTCGGAGAAACTTCCTTCACACATCTCTCAAGGTCAATAGAATTAGTTCCAACATAAAAATCCATGAACAAGAATTCATCACTTTCATTATCCAGATAGTCCGATTCCTCATCATCATTATCTTCTTTAACATAATAACTCTTCTTAAAAGATTTACCTTTATGATCTTTATGTTTGTCATTTGAAACTTTATTTGGATATTTTGAAGCATAATGACCTATCTTTCCACAATTGAAACACTTGAAAGGTAACTTACCTCTGTATCTACTAGTTCCATTTTTTAATCTTCTAACAAAATTTACTTCCACTTCATCAAAATCATCCAAATCAGATTCACCATTCCTCTCTTTCTTGCTGACTTTAAAAGTAGTTTCTTTCCTTGGAGGATCTTTGTCAAATTTTATTAATTCAAAAGTAGTTAAAGCGCCAAACAATTGATCTCTAGTATATTGATTGAAATTTTGAGCTTCCTCAATAGCATAAACTTTAGCACTATAGGATTTAGGAAGAGTTCTTAATACCTTTTCACAACTTCATTTTCCTTCAACTTTCCACCAAGACCATTGATGGAGTTGAAAATTTCATCCACTCTATGCATGCAACCTACAATATCTTCATCCTCTAACATTCTTAGGGTTTCAAACTTGGCCTTGAAATTTTGCATCTTTGCTGCTTGACCTTATCATCTCCTTCATAAATGCTCTTCATCTTCACCCAGACCTCTTTAACAATTTTGCAGCTTATCACCTTCACAAGTTCTGAATCTGAAAGCCCACTCAAAATAACATTCCTTTCTTTGACATTGTTCTCATACTCCTTGATCTTATCTTCACTTGTCAAAGGAGTATTAGGCATAGTATATCTATTTTTGATTGATTTCCATACACCAAAACCTAATGGGATGAGAAAGGATTCCATCCTGGCCTTTCAAAAGGCATAATTTGTTCCATCAAACATAGGATCTTTGACACCATTCCTATGTGCCATCTGGATCTACCTCAAGCAGTTAAGCTTCTTCCAAGGAACCTCTGCTCTGATACCAATTGTTAGACACACAAGACAACTGAGAGTGGGTTGAATTAGTTGTGGATTAAAACCTTCAAACCCTTATTGAGTATTAGCATGTATGTAACCAAATGAAACAACAACACATCCACAAACATTCATAGTAAAACACCATATTTTTTATGTGGAAAACCCTATAAGGGAAAAAAAACAATGAGGGTTAACTCACTATATGAAAACCAAAACCAATTGCAAGAGGCTCACTACCTAAATAACACACTATCCGAAAAGAAAGGCTCATTGTCAAGGGCTCACTTCCCAGGAAGATCATTTATTCTAGATTAAAAAAAATAGTTAAAAGGAGTTTCATTACCTTTGAGAAACTGGAGAAACCACCACAATGTCTCTTTACCATCTATAGCCTTAGGCTCATTGCCTCCAGTGACTTCTGGCACACTAAAATGTAGACACCTTTTTCTCATTTATTTTGGTAGTATTAGGTATTCTTGCTTACACTCAAATCTTAACACATGATCACACATGCATCATTCCATGCCACACACATATCCAAAGATTTGACCTTGCATATATATCTTTTGTAACCTAGAACAACCTTCACTAGGTTGGCTTCAATGAAACGTATGCACCTCAAATGTGCAACCACCAAATAGGTTGGAACCAAAAACTTCCATGATGGAAAGAAGTGAAGAAAACCACATCAAGGGTTAACGAAGACCCAAATCTACACCGACATGCTAAACCAAGATTCTACAACCCTGCAAGAAGCACATTCACAAACAACGCTAACACACTAGGTCAACCAAATCAACATTAACACTATCAAGCAACCAAATTCACACTTCACCAAGGTCGAGAACATCTTGCAGACCGCATAGCAATATTACACAAAATTCTAAAATATTCCAACACCAACAAAACATCTAAAAACATTGGTGCAAAAGTATCAAACTGAGAATACTATCATCTTGTGCAACCAGTCAAACTACCATCCACATACAAATCAAGATCTAAGCTTGTAGAATAGTTGAACACTAAACAAACCAAGGGAAGGTAGGTACAGGAAATATTAGCACATTCCCAAATATGAAAGACAAGAAACTTCAACACAGATAACTCTAGAGCAATTCCATTTATCCCATTTATCCCTCTTCACAAGCTAGAGACAATCCAACACACTGTCAAACATATCTTCTACTATCGCATGATCTAGAACCTAAAACTCTAGATATAACTATAGAGTAGGGTAAAATTAAGGTGGAAGGAATGAATAAAAAAAACTCAAACCTTAGAGTCCCTAAACCAACAATGAAGCACAAATGAACATAGAAACATTAAACATAAAGAAATATTACCAATATCTCTATGCCTATCATAACCCAATTTTATTGCATATTTATCATAATATGGTAAATCAAATTATTGAAGAAATTCAATTGAAATTAAATGGAGATTTTAGAATATTAAAAAATTGAATGAAAGAAGTTGACTGGTGTTGACTTTGTGAACTTTTGAAAATTATTTTATATGTTACCAAGAATTGAACGTTACTAATCAATTTGCAAGTGCAAGTGTGTGCAGTTGTAGGGTGATAGGTTGAAGGAAAAGAACACAATTGAAGTAGGATTGTTTAACTAGATTGAATGGTAAGCTAGTTGGAATCTAGGTGCACACACCACAATGGCATGATGACTTGCATTTGAGCTAATTTGCATATATAAGAGAACAAAATTTTCTTGGATCGAATTGTTTTAATGCTTGAAAATGAATGGTTTATAGAATTAAATTATCTATTCAAACTTTGTGATTTGAAGGAAATGAAAGCGAGCATTGTAAAGAAAATTCTTTTCTTTAGTGAAGAAATATACATATATATATATAAATGCTCAAAAATTTAAAAAGTCAATTTCTTTATTTTAAAAGGTAGTGTATGGAACCTAAAAACCATTCCAAAATGAGAAACTTCTATAAGAATAAATATATAAATATATGTATATAGATATATGCATTAAACTCGAATACATGGTATATGTGAATGAAATTATATTTAAATACATATAGATGTATATATATATATATACATACATACATACATATGCATATAAACATACACATTAAAATTTTCATCAAATTCAAGTTGATAATCGATATATTCTAAATCGGTCTGTTCGAAATGAAGAAGATATCTTAAGGAAAATCCACTAAGGACGTGGACTGCCACTGCTTAAATGTTAATAATAAAATATCAGAGGTGGCCAACGATATGATAGTAACACCATCGCTAGAAAAGCATGCAAAAACAATGCATTGTATCTACCCTTTCAGTGGTATAGCCAAACGGAAAATCAAAGGAGGCAAAAAATTGAGGAAATTCAAAAGGAAAAAGCAGAGGATGATCTCAAATAGGTAAACATCAGAGGAAACACCACCAAAAGTTTGATTGGAGGTAAAAAAATTCCCTCTTTTTGCATAAACATTAGCTTTAATGTTATTATTGAATCAAGCAAGAAATCGACTTTCTTTTCACCATATCATTTTATAGTATCGTGTGGTCGCTATCTATGAAATGTATCCGCCTTGGGCTAAATGTGCTAAGGTCGCCAACCCACTATGTGGTAATAGCATGGCCTACAACCTGCTCGTTGGAAATTATAATGTATTTTAAGCCTTCATGACTGTGAGCAAGGTTAGGTCAAGGTTCAAAGCCTTATGGGCTTGTCCATCATCTCTAATATACCAGATAAATGCTTAGCCTTATGTAGGTTATTCGGAATTTAATTTTGAATTACTATATGTGCTTGTAAATATAAACCTTGAGAAGGATTAGTTTCGATCCTATGGAAGGGGTATGTTCCCCTACATTTTTTTTATTTGTATTGTGTCAAAAGCTTAATGGTGATGGGTCGATATTTGTAATAGGATTGAACAAAAGATTTTAGAGATTTGCATGTATGCATATTATCTTTTAATGGGGAAGCTGACCTATTCTATAAGAATGATGGTGAGGTTTCTAAGTTAAAGAAACATCAATCTTTGCTTGGCTTGAACTTAGTGTCGATGGGTTGACCCCTAAATGTAAAATGTATAGATGAAAGCCCGTATGTTTAATATTGCAACATGCACGGTAATAAACTAAAAGCTATCTTAGGTGATTTCAATAGATGTCTTAGATGCTTAAAAGCAAGACACCCGACCATTGTAACTGGTCGATCCAAAGCAACTACAATTTGTTTTGTTGCAGCCTGAAAAGGCATGTGTATTGGAACCTGAAGCTTCTATGCTTTATTGGTTGAGATATTTACTCAAGTAGTTCATCGAAAAATATGTCGAACATAATTTTCTTAATGCTAATTAATTGCTTACCCAATTTCCAATGATGAGAGTGTTCAAGAATTTGAATAATAGACATTCTGCCCTTATGTATGAAGTTGGGCTATTTGGTTTGTTTATTCTAAGAACCTTGTCGAAAACCCGTTCTGTTTCAAAACCATGAATAATTATTTGTAAAGTGATCCTATAGCATGTAAATAGCTTGAGGACAACAAATAGAGAAAATGACAATATTGTTTTAAATGTAACTGTTTAGTTTGAAATAGTAAAGTGATGATGTAAACAATGGATATTCTTTTCCAAACAACTCCATTTTGTTATAATGTTATCTTTATAGTTGAAAACAACATGCTTTATAACTATTTAGTAAGAAACAATACATGTTTTGTTCAAATAATGAATGCACATATGTGAACAACTTGTTTTATAACTATTTAGTAGGAAACAATATTTATTCTATTCAAACAATGAATGTACACATGTAAACGACTTGCTTTATAACTGTTTAGTATGAAACAATACTTATTTTGCTTAAACAGTAAATGATCATATGTGAACACCTTGTTTTATAACTGTTTAGTAGGAACAATATTTATTTTGTTCAAACAAAGAATTTTTTTATGCAAAAAACAATGCTAGAGAAACACGGTAGTGAGAATGTAATAACAATATGTGTGAAACTGTTAGCGTAAACTTGTTATGTTTTTTTTTAAATTTCGACAAAGAAATATCAATTGGAATACTATTTTAAGATTGCTATATGAATTAATGATTAATTTGAAAATGTATGCAAGCAAATTTAACATTAGTAGGCACATATTTGTGTATGCACATAGACTTTGTCTATATACCTTAGTTGACTAGAGTACCTATGGGTAGTTGCTGCTAGAGGGTAGATAGTTGTTATAATAAAAAGTTACCTTCCGGGACGGGTTCTGAAATGGAGTTTAGAGAGTATAGGTTTGCTTTACGAGAACCTATTGTTTGTTGTTGTTGCAACATACTTATTATTCTTGGCAAATAGTTCATTATGTATGTATGAATGAACTCTGTGATTTCACTCTCTACCATTCCTAGCATAGATCTTTCACTTTATTTTCTAACTTGTAGATAGAAATTGCATTTTGATGTTTGGGCACGCACTAGATTTCACCTTGCAGATTGTTCTCTAGCTAAAATTTTCGTGCAAGTCGGGTATTCTTCAAGTTGAAAGAATATCGAGGAAGTGTAGGGTTCGTGGTTGGGTGGTAAAGCGCTTCAACCATGTTCTTGTCCACCAACAAAGATGAGTGTTGAAGAATAACCTTAGTTGTTCACTATACTATTATATTCTATGATGCAACTGGATGTAATTCATTCATGTACTTGATGTAATGTGTACAATGTAATGACTTTGTGGCCTTAGGAGCCAAGTCAAACCTGATATTTTAATTTGAATTTTGAAGTGAATATAAGAATCTTTGACTCATTTTAAATGGACATGTGTAGCTATGATTGACTTTAGCCACTAGTTATGTCTTTTTAATTTTGAGTATATTGATGTGTCATTTACAATAATATTAATGAATTAATAATTTTAAATGGGTTATTACATTTTGGTATCATAGCTTATGGTTCAACTCTAGGCCTTTTGAGTCTACCATAGTTGACTAGGGGTAGTTGACCCTTGACCCAAAATTTGGAAGTCCTAAGAATTGACCAAACCTGAATTGAATGTTGGAATGGGAAGGTCAAAGATAGGATGAAGGAAAGGGAAAGCTGTTAGAACCTCACATAAGAATGAAGTAAAGGAAGAACATGCCAAGGAGGAGGTTCCATTAGAAATTCTTGATGACAAAACTCTAGCTCAATCTATCACACGACTCAAGCTAGAGAGAGGCTTGAAGATTGAGGAGAAGCGAACATCTAAGATCAAAAAGCTTTCTGCAATTTGGGACTGGCCTCTAGGGTGTGGACCCAATGCACCCTTGTTGACTAAAGAGGAAAAGGAGAGCTTGTGAGCTCAACCATCCTCTTTTGTAAAGTTTGATGTAAAATTAGATGATGACCCAGAGGAATGTCCTCTTTCTGAAGCCGAGAAATCAGAATGATGTAACAAGTAGCCTATTGTAAATAAGGGTCTATTGACTCACCTTAAATATAAATATAAATCAAATGATATTTTGGTGTGTTTAATGAAAAAATCTAAAATGTGTGTGTTATGCATGAATGTGTATGTCTTCTATGTTGAGGGATGTATTCATATGAAAATTATGAGATGTAGCATAAGAACATTTATTCGTAGAACCTTGTGTTGAGATGCGATGAACGTGACTATATTGCAGGATAAGTGAGACGCAATGGTGACCACCAAGAAAGACGAGGGTGGTAGTGGTTTTGATAACAGACCAAACAAGAGACTGGAGCAAATTCTAGAGATTTTGAACCTGCAAGAGTCTTGCATGGATCATATAGAGAAAGAAGTCTGAGTGGCACACGAGGACCAGGACCGCAGGAATGCAAAAGGCAATCAAGGAAATAGTGGTCCAAGGGTAGGTCCATGATGATGAATTGAGGAAGAGCTTGGAAAAGACCTCAAAAGAGTAGCACCACCCAAGTTCGATGGTAAGGCTATTAGAACAAGAGTTGAGGCTTGGATTATAGAAATGGAAAAATACTTTGGGCTTCATAACCTTTCTGAGCAGACTAAGGCGACATGGGCTATGTATCAGCTCTTAGGTGAAGTAGCGACTTGGTGGGATAATGGGAAATTTGAATGGAACCTACAACCTATTGAGATCAATTGGGAACTCTTCCTCCAAGCTTTTAGGAAGAGATGGTTATCATAGCTTTTCTTTGACAAGAAAGCGACAAAATTTCAAAACTTAACCCAGGGAAACATGATTATGATTCAATATTGGGAAAATTTCACCAACTTGTTGAAATACATGCCCCAGTATCAGGGAGATGAATGGTTCTATATCCAGATGTGTCACCAAAAAGTGTAGCCTTTGACACTTTTTCACTCATTTTTTCCTTTTCCCTTGCATTTTGGCCTTGTTTTGCCCTAATTTAGTCTTGAATGCTTGCAAATCAACAACAATCTAACGATGTTTTACAAAGGTGTTGTGAAGTGTTGTAACACATCTTCCCACTTTTATAAGACCCTTTCAACATAATGCACCTAAATAACCCCCTTTTACCCCTTTCCAAGCCTTGTGCCAAAGTGTTGTAAGGTGTTGTAATGCATTTTCACACTTTCCTAGGATTATCATCACTAATTTAACCCTTTTCTTATGTTAATTTGTCCCCTTAATATACTTTTAGGCCCGACTTAAGTATGTTTCAGGAGGTAAACCTAATAAACATTATTAATCACCATTTCATTCCCGACCATCACTTGAATTTGCCCAAGTGGACTAGGTCGCCACCTTGGGTGACCTAGTCCTTTTTGGCTTAAAATTCAAAATTAAATAAAAAACCTAATGGGAATTTGCCTCCAAAACCCTAGTGTAATCCTATCATGTGAAATTTTTGGGAAATTAGAGCATATCTTGTATAAATAAGGGTTTTCACCTTCATTTCCCCCCTTAACATCATTTTTGCATCTTCACAATCACTCTTGCACTCAAGCTTCCAAAGCAAGTAATCAAGCAAAAGGGCATCACAAGCAACCTCCATTGGAGTTGGTTCTTGCATGTTATAAACTTCAAAAAGTAAAGGATTTGGTGAGCATCTACATTTTTTAATCATTCAAGCATCCTTTCCTTTCATTGTTTCTCATTTGGGTTTGAGTTACCATCAAAGGGGTTTGACTTAAGCAAACCCCTATTTCCTAACCCCAACATTCTCTTTGTCTTTGCATGTGTTTTTGTAGGTTGCACTCACATTTAGAAAGTTTCAAAGTGTAGGGAAAGGTACAATCATTCCATTCAAGTCACATCAAGATATCAAACCCTAAGAGGAGCAAAAGGACAAGTTGCAGGTCATTTTATAGAGATCCGAACACGGGTTGCTATAGAGAATAAAAGTACAAGATAGGACCCACAAAATCAAATCCTAAATCTTCTAAAAGTACCAGGAGGACTAGGTTGCCATCATTGGTGACCTTGTCCCTGTACCAGGCCTGAAAAAGGGTTTTGGCATTTCTAGGTACCCTTTTTCTTGAAACCCAATCCGACAGAATTTCCTGACAGAAGAACTAGGTCACCCATTCTGGCGTAAGTGTCCCTGTGCACATTTCAGATAGTTTCCAAAACATTATGAGGCTTCTCATTCGCAAATCTCCATTCCCAAGTGCAAAATCTTTGAACTTTCCAGGTTATTTCCAAATTATATACATTTAGGTCATATAGTTTAGTTTGCATATAGTTTACATTTACTTTTATTTACATTCCTTAGTTAGCATTAGTTTCATTTAGCCACACTTCTCACACACAACACAACCCTAATCAACTCATCCTTCCTTTGAATGCAACTGCCAAAAGTGTCATTTCACCAAAGTGGAAAGAGAGTCATTCCTACACCAAGTGCTCTTAGGTGAAAAACCCTAGGGGCCTAGTAAAGGGAATCCTCTTTCCCTTGTTAGAAATATCCATTTTTGGTGGTTCATTTTGGTGAATCCGACCATAGAACACTTGTTAATCTTCTGATTTTGCATTTCATCTTAGGAAATAGCTTGCATTGCATTAAAAATTTGCATTGTTTACATCCTAGGGTTTGTACAAAAGTACATTAGTGAAATTTTATGCTAGATTGCACTTTGCATTTCATTTTTATTGGAAAAAGCACAAAAAAATATATATTTTTATTTTGTACCTACATTAAAAAGGCATAGAAATCAGAAAAAGCATTCAAAACTTTCAAAAAATTTCAAAAAATCCTTTGTTAGGACTAAGTCGCCACACTGGGCGATATAGTCCTCCTGCATATTTTACATAGTCTTTTTTGTCACTTTCAGCACATTGTTTGCATTTTTGTTTTCTGCAATTGCTTTTCTGTTCTTATTTCTAGATTTGCTATTTTAGTCATTAGTTTTCTTTCATTATGGCTCTATCTTTAAAAAAGTTGTGGACATCCCTCAAATTTTTGATGGATATTTCAAGCTACACCTTTGCCACTAACCCTAATGACCTTGAACCTACTCCTACTCAATCAACTCCAAATGTGTTTCCTCTTTCGGAAATTGACATCATTGGTGATGATGATGTTAGCATGAACTGGTTCCTTAATGAATGCTTGGACCATCTTGAGGAAAATATAGCCTTTTACCCATCCATGCAACAACCCCCATTTCCCAACATGTCATCCCTTGATACCTTTTCTTACCTCCATTCGAAAATAAACAATGAACCTAAGTTACCTGTACATAGTGAGCTTAGTCCCTCCCACCTTGTCACTACTCAACCCTTTTACCATAACCCAATCACACACCCTCCCATTAATCTTCAAAATACTTATGGAAAAGGGTTTACTATTCTAAGCCAACAAGGCGGTGATATAACAAACAGACATGAAATACACCAGTTTTATAAACAATTGTCACCTGACTAACATACAACAAGAATAGGCTATCAAGATCCTCCTCCTCATCCTCGACCTCCTAGAGAATCTCTAAGGCTTCGTGGTGATGGCACAATGATCTTTGATTCCCCTCTTGATTTGAATGTTCTCCTCCCTCGAGAATTCCCATCATCTCCTAATAACAAAATAAACAATCCTAAGATTATCTTAGGCCCTCCTACCCTACTCTCCTCTTTCACAGTTGGAGAATCTAGTAGACGCAAGAGGCCATACAAATTATAGAAACTCAAATTCCCTCTTCATCCACCTCTTGAATGTGAGAGGAAATTACAAATCCTCCTAAATAGAGGACTTATTACCCTACTACCTCGCAATCGGTTGATGATTTATCCTAAAGATGCTAATGTACCACATTGTGCTTACCATCATGTTCTTGGCCATTGAAGTGATGAACGTCTCCATCTACAAGAGATACTGAGTAAGTATCACTTCGTTGGTGATAATTGCTTCCCCCTCACACCATAAACTCCTCCCATACTCCCCCTTCCTGTAATAGTTATAGAACAAACAATTCTCACTATCACATACACTTTCCCATCACCTTATCTTGGCTCACTCTGGCCTTACACTCAATGGGGGAAAGAGGTTGCTAGCCTTGTCCCAATAATGCATTTTTCCTTTTCCCTTAGATTTTTTGTTCACCTCCCGCTTTTCCCCACCAAGATTGGGAGGCAGATGACTTGCTTAATGGTTGAATTACACTTGCTTTAATAGTTGTGTGTTTTTTTGCATGTTGTTTGATGTTTTCTCACTTTTGGTGGCATTCTTCTATATGTATCTCCATTATTCTTTATGTTGTGCAATTTGTCTGCTTTTCATATTTCATTTTTCCTTCCATTTGGGGATGATGCAAGGCATTGAGACCGCAATGTCTCCTTCATGTTGACCCAAATGGACTCTTTTCCTCTTTTTTTCCTTTTTGCCTTCCATTTGGGGATGATGTAAGGCATTGAGACTGAAATGTCTCCTTCATGTTGACCCAAATGGACTCTTTTCCTTTTTGTTTCATTTTTTCCTTCGATTTGAGGATGATGCAAGGCATTGAGACCACAATGTCTCCTTCATGTTGACTCAAAAAGGCTCTTTTTCTTTGTCTTTTCCTTGTTTTTTCCTTTTGTTGTTCTTTTGGGGATGATGCAAAGCGTCAAGACACCCTACGTCTCTTCCATGTTGACCCAAAATGACTCTTTCTTTTCACTTGCTTTGTGTCTTCTTCTAGTTCTATGTATTTGGGGGAATGATGATAGCTCCGCGCTCTCTACATAAACATTGCAACAAAAAACATATTGACCCCAAATCCATAGATCCATTATGTGTTTGGTGTTTTTCATTTTTGGGCCAACCCCTTTCCCTTTCTTCTTCTTCTTCTTCCTTTGCATGACACAACCTTTCTTGGATACCTATCACTTGACATAGGGCTTTTCAAGTAGGCTCTCATGTCCTTTTCTTCCTTTTTTCATTTTTCCTTTCTCTACTTTAAATAAATTGCTCACAAGACGGTGTATAGAAATTCCTTTAAAGTGGGGGAATACATTGGCATTATTTATTTTGCATTTTCATTTGCTTTTCTTTGTCCTTGGTTCCTAAGTGCAACCTTTTCACTTCACATGATGCATTTTCTCACTTTGTGGATGGCATTCAGTGTAATGTCCTTTATAAGTGTGACCTATCTTAGCATATTACATTCCTCTTAGTGGCTTGATGCGACACACTGCATATCGTAAGTTGTGAATCTTCTATCCTTTGATCGGTCCTCTTTTGGATACATTAGACACAATGTTCCCTAAGTCAAAAACCTCATATGAATTAAAAAGACTCCTTGGAACACTCTTTTTGTTGGCAACACAAGGGCATACAACTGAGAGGGGGGTGGGTGAATCAGTTGTCACAAAAATTATACTTATTAAACTTATTCTTAGATCTGATAATTAAACATGAAAGAAAAAAACCATCACCACATCAGAAACACACATAACACCGAGATTTTTATGTGGAAACCCTATTAGGGGAAAAACCATGGTGGAGGTTAATCCACAAGTTTATACTTTGTTAAAAGTATAGAAAATGGAGAATGCACTTGCATTCAAGCACACTGCCTAGAGCTCACTGCTCAAATACAAAAAGGCTTACTACCCAAAGGAAGACACACTATTTTACAGTTACATTTAGATTAAATCCATCTGAAGATTTTGAACTGAGAAAATAACATCTGCTAATGCCTGATTACAGTTCCGATTAAGCACATAAAATCTTCTCACTCTTCTTCACACTTAACTTCTACCTTCAAATGATCTGAACTTTATTCACACATTGCGCTCACACTTTGCACACTTCAATTCAATGATACATCAAATTATATAAACAATCACTCATATATATCTACAACCAAGGATAACATCATCTACATGTCGACTTCAATAAAATATAAAGTGAATACAAACTATCGGCCTAAAACATAAATAATTATCAATGCGAATCAACCAAAGTCATCCACAACATAGTAGGGACCCAAATAACATTATTGAACATGAAAAACTTTCAAAGATTATTCCTCGAAGATCCACAACACGCTACAATCACCTTGTCATCCATGAACATGAAAAACATGAATACGCAAGAGAAAATATTCAATCACGAGCACACCGATCAATGTAAACCAACAAAAAAGATAGAGAATGATCTAGAAACATCCACAAGCATCATGAATCACCATAGAAGCATTCACATCAACTTATATAACTATAATCGCATTATCTTCTTCCAGAAACACCAACTACAATAACAGAATAATTGTTGGAATACAAATACTCATAACTCGATCAAATCTTTATGCAAACATCTACAAATTTTGATGGATAAAATAGATAGGCTTGTCATAAAACCCTTTAGTCCACAACTTCTGATCATCAATATACTGAACTATCCAACATACTGAACTTCACTGCTTCACAGATAACCTGCAACTTATTTTATTATAATTTTCTCAATATCCTTGACATATACAACCTCTAATGCATAAATGCCAATAGTTTTGACATCAATTACAACCACATATCAGAAAAATCCAACAATCTCCCCCTTTGACATTGATGGCAACACATGACTCTTCTCCCCCTTAGGTTTTGACTCTTCTCCTCGGATAATTTATAGTTTTTCACATGACTCTTCTCCCCCTTTGACATCAATGACAAAGGTAATGTGTACCTTTCTCCACAAAAGATTTGAACCACATATCTGAACATCTGACTACTCCCCCTGAGTAGCAACCACCATATCATCAATCTGAATCAAGATATGATTATGAAATGCACAGACTAATGCAAGTCAATGCATCTTAATTTTGATTGGGAGGAGTAATCAACCCTAGCTTCCCTCTGAGATACTCAAAAGTATCCTTAGGAAAGGGTTTGGTAAAGATATCTGTAATTTGTTCCTTAGTAGGCACATACTCCAATTTGACTTCCTTGTTGCTCACCTTGTCTCTCAAAAAGTGAAACTTGATAGATATATGCTTGGTTTTTTAATGCAGCACCAGATTCTTAGAAATGTAATTGCACTTGAATTATCACAGAATATAGCAATAGGTTCATCATACACAAATCTGATGTCTTTCAACATATGCTTCATCCATATTACTTGAGTACAATTTTTAGCATCAACAATGTATTTTGCCTTTGTAGTAGATAAGGAAATGGGATTCTGCTTCTTACTTAACCATGAAATCAACTTCTTTCCCAAGAAAAATGCACCACCAATAGTACTCTTTTTGTCATTCACATCTCTTGTGCAATTAGCATTAGTGAAAGTACTCAAAGTAAAATCATCTTCTTTAGGATACCATAGGCCAAAATCAACTATCCCTTTTGAAGTATCTAAAAATCCTCTTCACAGCTGTAACATGAGATTCCTTAGGATCAGCTTGAAATCTTGCAACAGTGCATATGACATTCATGATATCAGGTCTAGTTTGAGTCAAATACAACAATCCACCAATCATAGATCTGTATCTAGTCTGATTTGCTTTAGGAGAATCATCATCTTTTATCAACTTACATCCGGTCACCATAGGTGTGCCAATTGGCTTTGAATCTTCCATACCAAACTTCTTTAGCAGCTCTTTCACATACTTGGACTGAGATATAAAGATCCCTTTATCTAACTGATCAATTTGTAATCCCAGAAAGAATTTCATTTCTCCAATCATAGACATCTCAAACTCACTCTGCATCTCTTCAGAAAAATTCATAGACAAACTATCATCTCCTCCAAAAATGATATCATCAACAAAGACTTCAATAATCAAATCTTAATCATGATCAATCTTGAAATACTAATTACTATCAACAATACCTTTGTTAAATCCAAGCTTTAGAAAATACTTATCCAATCTGGCATACCATGCTCCTGGGGCTTGGTTAAGTCCATACAATGCTTTCTTCAACCGAAAAACCATATCTCCCTGATCAGTCAATTGAAATCCATCAAGTTACTCAATATACACTTCTTCTTCTAGTTCACCATTTAGAAATGCTGACTTGACATCCATCTGATAAACCTTGAAGTTTTTGTAAGCAACATAAGCAAGAAATAGTCTCACAAATTCAATCCTAGCAACAAGGGAAAAATTTTCTTCAAAGTCAATTCCTTCCATTTGAGAATATCCTTTACACACCAGTATTGCTTTGTTTGTAACAACTTCACCTTGCTCATTCAGTTTGTTTCGAAAGACCCATTTAGTTCCAATTACATTTTTTTCCTTAGGTCTAGGAACAAGAGTCCAAGTATCATTCTTCTCAATTTGTAATAGTTCTTCTTTCATTGCTTCCATCCAATGTTCATCTTTGCATGCTTCATTTACATTATTTGGCTCAATCTTATATATCAAACATCATTCTTCTATAATTCTTCTCCTAGTTTGAACTCCTTTGTTCTTGTCACCTATAATATGATCTTCTGAATGATTCAATCTTACATACCTTGGAGTCTTAGGCTATTCTTGAAATTCTGGTTCTTTTGATTTCATTTTTGCACTTTCACTAGTACCTTCCTCTTGGATTTTTTGATTCACCTGAATGGTCTGAACTTGATTCTGAGTCTCATCAGAATTGGCATATTGATCATTTGAATCATATCTATAGGTTTTGGATGGTCTAATCGTGTCTTCATCAAACTTGACATTATCACTTTCAACTATTTTCCTCAATCTCTTGTTGAAGCAACGGTAGGCTTTACTTTTAGTAGAGTAACCAAGAAAGATTCTTTCATCACTCCTAGCATCAAACTTTCCTATATCTTCATCTCTTTTGATATAGTATCTACTCCCAATTTTTTTGAAGTATCTAATAGTAGGCTTATGACAAAACCATAACTCATAAGGAGTCTTACCAATATCACCTTTGACATATACCCGATTGAGAGTATAAACAACAATACTCATAACTTCTCTCCAGTAGATTTGTGGGACATTTCCTTCCAGCATCATAATCCTAGCAGCATCTAGAACTATCTTGTTCTTCCTTTCCACAACTCCATTTTATTGAGGGGTCCATGGGGCAGATAATTGTCTCTTTATCCCATGTTCTCCACAAAAGGAATTAAACCATTAGAAGTGAGTTCACCACCTCTATCTGATCTCAGACATTTAATCTTCAGACCTGTCTTTGTCTCAACCTTAGCTTTAAAAATCTTGAATTTCTCTAAAGATTCATATATTTCCTTTAAGAAGGCAACCCACATCAATCTAGAATAATCATCAATGAGTAACATGAAATACCTGTCTCCTTGTAAAATTTTGACTCTAGAAGGACCACACAGATCAATATGCACAAGCTCCAATAGTTCATTTGAACAATCTTGTTTGCTCCAAAATGAAACTCTAGTTTGCTTCCCTAACTGGAATTCCTTGCATAAGGTATTAGTAGGCTTTACAAACTTAGGAAGATCTCTCACAACCTAACTAGAAATTATCTCGATAATATCGTCAAAGTTCACATGACACAATCTCCTATACCACAACCAAATTTCATCAACTTGAGCAATCAGACAACTTTTACTAGTAGCACTTAGGTGAAAGATATTACCTTTTTTTTTTGTACCTGATGCAATCATATTTCTAGAACTCCCCAATATTCTGCATTTTCCATCCTTGAATTGAATATTATATCCCTTGTCAACCATCCATCCAACACTTAAAAGATTATGCTTCAAACCTTCAACATATAGGACATCATCAGTATTATGCTTACCATAAAAAGAAATGGATCCTCTTCCATGGATTACACCACTTGTATCATCACCAAATCTTACAACACCACCATCATACTTTTCAAGACTCAAAAATTTACTTTTATCACTTGTCATGTGATGAGAGCATCCACTTTCAATCACCCATTCATCTTTTTCTTCAATTCTAGCAGCTAGAGGTTTCTTCTCATTCTTGCAACTACCAGATTCAGTAGGTACTAGATCACTTTCCTTGATAACAATAAATACAAAATCATATTCACTTAAATTCCCTTTATCAAATTCATCATCTGCCACAACTTCATCAGGAACAAAATAACACTTTCTCTGGAATCTAGGCTTAGGAACTCTTTCTGGACACCTTGAGGGAAAATGACCTATCTTATTGCATGAAAAAAAAATTAAGAGGAAATTTCCCTTTATACTTACCTTCTCCTCTGGGTACTCTTTTGACAATAAGTGCTTCAAGCTCATCTAATTTTCTCTCTTCTTCTACAATATCTTTCATTTCTTGCTCATACTTGGACAAGCTTCTAGAGGAACTTTCTCCCAGATCATATCTCTTCTTATGTTTTATAGAGGTAGTAGCTTTGGATGCAGATTCTATATTAGGAAGAGCATCACCAAGCTCACTTAACTCAAAAGCAACAAGCTTACCAATCAACATGTCTCTGGTTACATTTGTCACAGTCTGAATCTCCTCAATAGCAACAACTTTGTGTTTGTATGTAGTAGGCATGGATCTGAGCACTTTAGCATCAATGTCTGATTCATCCAATGTTCCACCAACACATCTTATATTACACATAAGTTTATTCACTCTCTACATAAAAGCAGTGATGTTTTCATCTTCACCCATCTTCAATGTTTCATATTTTCCTTTCAGACTCTATAGCTTGTCCATATTCACATGCCTATCACCTTCATACAAAGTTTCCAAATTGTTACAGATCTCATAAGCAGTCTTCAGATCCATTACGTTTTTCATCTCAGAATCAGTCAAAGCACTCAACAATGCTTCCTTAGCCTTGATATTATACTCAAAATCTTTGATTTCACCTGCAGTAGAAGGACCATTATGTGGGATGATATATCTATTCTTTGTAATGTTCCAATAAGGTTCACCAATACATCTCAGATGACACTCCATTCAAGTCTTCTAGAGAGAATAATTTTTTCCATGAAATCTCAGACTATCCTTTTTATATGTTGCCATCCCAAATCACCTCAAGCTATTAAAATTCTTCCAACGAACCTGCTCTGATACCAATTGTTGGCAATACAAGGGCAAACAACTAAGGGGAGGGGGGGGGGGTGAATTTGTTGTCACAAAAAATATACTTATTAAACTTATTCTCAAATATGATAATTAAACATGAAAGAAAAAACCATCACCACATCAGAAACACACATAAAACCAAGATTTTTGCATGGAAACCCTATTAGGGGAAAACCAATGGTGGAGGTTAATCCACAAGTTTATACTCTTTTAAAAGTATAGAAAATGGGGAATGCACTTACATTCAGGCACACTGCCTAGAGCTCACTGCTCAAATACAAAAAGGATTACTGCCCAAAGGAAGACACACTATCTTACATTTATATTTAGATTAAATCCATCTGAAGATTTTGAACTGAGAAAATATCTGCTAATGCCTAATTACAGTTCCAGTTAAGCACATAAACTCTGCTCACTCTTCTTCACACTTAACTTCTACCTTCGATTGATCTGAACTTTATTCGCACATAGCGCTCACACTTCACACACTTCACTTCATTGATACATCAAATGATATAAACAATCGCTCGTATATATCCACAACCAAGGATAACATCATCTACATGTTGGCTTCGATAAAATATAAAGTGAATACAAACTATCGGCCCAAAACATAATAATTATCAATGTGAATCAACAAAAGTCGTCCACAACATAGTAGGGACCCAAAATAACATTCTTGAACATGAAACACTTTCAAAGATTTTTCCTTGAAGATCCACAACACGCTAAAATCACCCTGTTGGCCATGAACATGAAAAACATGAATACACAAGAGAAAATCTTCAATCGTGAGAACACCGATCAATGCAAACCAACAAGACAGATAAAACACAATCTAGAAACATCCACAAGAATCATGAATCACCATAGAAGCATTCACATCAACTCAGATTACTAGAATCACATTATCTTCTTCCAGAAACACCAACTACAGTAACAAAATAACTATCGAAACACAAATACTCATAACTCGATCAAATATTTATGCGAACCTCTAAAACTTTCAGTGGATAAACTAGATAAGCTTGTCAACAAACCCTTTAGTCTACAACTTTTGATCATCAACATATTGAACTTCACTGCTTCACAGACAACTTGCAACTTATTTTATTACAATTTTCTTAATATCTCGACATATACAACCGCTAAAACATAATTTCCAATAGTTTTGATATCAATGATGACCACATATCAACAAAATCCAACACTTTCTACATTTTACATTTTTGCATTTTACATTTTTTATTTTGTACTTTTGCATCCTTGCATACATGGCCATCTTGCATAACACAACTTGCATGACTATGGTTCCATCTTGAATTTGTTAATGAGTTCTAAGCATCCAAGGCTTTGCTTTCCTCATGAACTTCACCCTTGTATTTTGTGGCACCTTATCAAAGTTATTGGGAGGTATAACTTTGGTATGGTTGAGCGGGAAGCCCAACTAGTAGCACGACTTTCCCCATAGCCACCTTTGTGTGTGTGAGTACACCCCTTTCCTTTCGGACAAACAACCTAGATTTGATCCACAACTAGCTAGACAAATGGTTGAAGCTTGATCCGACCTCTTTCTCTCTCTCCACTCTTTCACATCACTTCTTGTGTGATCTTGTGTGCTTATGTTTGGTTTGCCATGGGATCTTGATCCTAGGGGCTTGATCACCCCTCTTGATCATAGTCATCTCACCTTACTAGCATGATTACATTGGATCTCGCTCAATACACATGATTTAGCTACTTTAGTGTGAGTTTGAAGCAAGCTCATCCTCTCACTAAATTGGGGGCTAAATGTGTCACCAAAAAGTGTAGCCTTTGACACTTTTTCACTCATTTTTTCCTTTTCCCTTGGATTTTGGCCTTGTTTTGCCCTGATTTAGTCTTGAATGCTTGTAAATCAACACTTGAATGCTTGTAAATCAACAACAATCTAATGATGTTTTACAAAGGTGTTTTGAAGTTTTGTAACACATCTTCCCACTTTTATAAGACCCTTTCAACATAATTCGCCTAAATAACCCCCTTTTACCCCTTTCCAAGCCTTGTGCCAAAGTGTTGTAAGGTGTTGTAATGCATTTTCATACTTTCCTAGGCTTATTATCACTAATTAAACCCTTTTCTTATGTTAATTTGTCCCCTTAATGTACTTTTAGGCCTGACTTAAGTATGTTTCAGGAGGCAAACCTAATAAACATTATTAATCACCATTTCATTCTCGACCGAATTTCCCAAGTGGACTAGGTCACCACCTTGGGCGACCTAGTCCCTTTTGGCTTAAAATTCAAAATTAAATAAAAAACCTAACGAGAATTTGCCTCTAGAACCCTAGTGTTGGCCTATCATGTGACATTTTTGGGAAATTAGGGCATATCTTGTATAAATAAGGGTTTCTAGCTTCATTCCCCCCCTTAACATCATGTTTGCATCTTCACAATCACTCTTGCACTCAATCTTCCAAAGCAAGCAATCGAGCATAAGGGCATCACAAGAAACCTCCATTGGAGTTGGTTCTTGCATGTTATAAACTTCAACAAGTAAAGGATTTGGTGAGCATCTACATTTTGTTATCATTCAAGCATCCTTTCCTTTCATTGTTTCTCATTTGGGTTTGAGTTACCATCAAAGGGGTTTGACTTAGACAAACCCCTGTTTCCTAACCCAAACATTATCTTTGTGTTTGCATGTGTTTTTGCAGGTTGTACTCAAATTGATCAAGGTTCAAAGTGTAGAGAAAGGTACAATCATTCCATTCAAGTCACAACAAGACATCAAACCCTAGGAGGAGAAAAAAGACAAGTTGCAGGTCATTTTCTGGAGATCTAGACACAGGCTATTGTAGAGAAGGAAAGTACAAGCTGGGACCCATAGAATAAAACCCTAAATCTTTTGAAAGTACCAGGATCCATCATTGGAAACCTTGTTCCTATACCAAGCCTGAAAAAGGGTTTTGGAATTTTTGGGTACCCTTTTTCCTGAAACCTAGTCCGACAGAATTTTTTGACATAAGGACTAGGTTGCCCATTCTAGCATAAGTGTCCCTGTGCAAATTTCAGATAGTTTCTAGAAAATTCCAAGGCTTCTCATCTATAACTCTCCATTCCCAGGTGTACAATCTCTGAAATTTCCACTTTATTTCTAGATTACATACATTTAGGTCATATAGTTTAGTTTGCATATAGTTTACATTTGCTTTCATTTACATTCCTTAGTTAGCATTAGTTTCATTCAACCACACTTCTCACACACAACACAACCCTAATAAGCCCATCCTTCCTTTGAATGCAACTGGCAAAAGTGTCATATCACCAAAGTGGAAAGAAAGCCATTCCTACACCAAGTGCTCCTAGGTGAAAAACCCTAGGGGCCTAGTAAGGGGAATCCTCTTTCCCTTGTTAGACATATCCATTTTTGGTGGTTCACCAAAAATTTATAATGGGACTCAAACCTTATATAGGAGCTTAAGTGGATATGCACGAACCTCAAAACATGAATGAAGTCTTTAAAAGATCCACCAAACAGGAATAGAAGGTGCAACAACTATATCCAATCTTCACAGTGATTCAAGTTCTAAGTCTCGGTATGGGAAGAAGAAATTTCATTAGGGAGACAAGAGCTATCAAATCCATAATCTCAAGAGGGGAGGTGAATCACAGGAGAAGGGTGAAGATGGTAATGGTGGAAAGAACAAGAAGGAAAACAAGGGTAAGGGAATGGATGACCATAAGCAAAAGGGATTTAAAGAGGACAAGCCAAGAGGTTGAAAAGGGCCTCATGATGGATGTTATAATTGTGGAGGTGACCATTATGCCTTGAATTTTCCTCAATAGTCAAAGTCGTGGAAGGAAGGATGCTACAACCAGACTCACTAGATCCTTGCTACAGTGGATAATAGGCAGGAAAAATATCAGGTTTCACCAATTCAACTAATGAGTAAGCTCTATGGACGATCTATCTCTATCTTAATTGACACTAGAACTACTAAATGTTTTATAGATCCTAGAATAATATCTAAGATACCCATTAGACTTAGATACATGGAAAATTCATGGACAGTCTAGTATGGTAATTGAATAGAGCGGAGGGTAGATACCTGTCTCTTTTGTAGTGAGTTAGAGCTTCCAACCTTTTAAACTCAAGTCAAACTGTATGTGGTACCCTTAGGCTCATATGATCTAATTTTGGGAATAAATTGGTTAATTGAGTATAAGGCTTTAGTGAACCGTTAGGATAAGGTGGTCATTTGTCTAGATGATTATGGAAACCTAGTTGAGGTTTGTGGAATGTAGAGACCCTTAGAGCTTAGACAGATTTCTATGATGCAACTCAAGAAGGCTCGTCGAAAGGGGTGTGCAATTTATGTAGTGCATGTTAGTAATCTTGACAACAAGGAACCATATTTGGATGACTATCCTATTCTTAAGGAGTTCCAAGATTTATTCCTTGAAGAACTTATGGTTTTTCCTCCGAAGTGGGAATTTGATTTCTCTATCAACCTAGTTCTAGGAACTGGGTCTTAATCCAAGCAGCTTATTGGATGACCACCATAGAAATCTATGATTTGAAGGCCTAGTTAATGGAATTGCTAGATAAGGGACTCATACGACCCAATGTATCACCTTGGGGAGCGCCAGTTATTTTTGTGAAAAAGAAGGATGTAACCTTGCATCTATGCATAGAGTATTGTATGTTGAACAAGGTTACCATCAAGAACCGATATCCACTCTTGAGGATTGATGAATTGTTTGATCAAATGAAGGGAGAAATGGTGTTTTCAAAGATAGATCTCAGGTCAGGGTACCATCAATTGAGGATTATGAAATAATATATTATGAAGACTGCATTTAGAACTTGGTATGGGCATTATGAGTTCACAGTGGTACCTTTTGGTTTGAATAATGCACCATCAGCCTTTATGAATCTTATGAATAGTGTATTCAAAGACTGTTTGGATGATTTTTTTTTATCTTTATTGACAAAATTCTAGTCTACTCTAAGACTATCGAAGAGCATGATAGACATTTGAGGATAGTTTTCCATAATTTGAGAGAAAGGAAACTCTTTGGGAAGTTGTCCAAGTGTTCATTCTATCAGGACTGAGTGCACTATTTGGGCCATATCATTTTAGCGGAAGGAGTTTCTATTGACCCCAAGAAGATCAAGGTGATCATAGAATAGCCAGTGCCTCAGAATGTTTCAAAATTTTGTAGCTTCATGGGCCTCGCAAGATACTATAGGAAGTTTTGTGCAAGGGTTCTCCTAGATTGCATCTCCTATTACCTCACTCCAAATGAAGGGAGCACAGTTTGAATGGATCGAGAAATGTGAGAAGGCATTCCAACTCTTGAAGGAGAGGCTCACAACAACACTAGTGTTGACTATACCTGATCCTAATGAGATATTAACAGTGATCACATATGCTTCAGGAGAGGGATTGAGAGCAGTATTAATGCAAGACAGACAAGTGGTAGTATATGAATCAAGGAATCTCAAGAAGCACAAAGTGAACTACACACCTCATGATTTAGAATTGGTGGCCACAGTTCATACCTTACAGATGTGGAGGCATTATCTTTTGGGAAATCCATTTGAACTCAAGACAGACTACTTGGGGTTGAGATACATATTTACCCAGCCAAACCTTAATGCACAACAAAGAAGGTGGCTAGAATTTCTTAGCGAGTATGACTTTGGAATTGAATATATAAAAGGGAAGGAGAACAAGGTGGTTGATGCTCTTAGTAGATTAATACATATGGCAACCATGATCTCAATAAGGTCTAACTTGAGGGAGTAGGTAATTTAGAATCTGCCAGGGGATGAGCACTATGAGAGAGTGAAGAGCGCCCTAGTAGTAAATCCTTCAGATCATTGGTTCAATGGGTATGAAATTGAACCAGATGGTATTTTGAGGTACCAAAGAAGAATGTATATTGCTGAATCTAGACAACGAAGAAATTTGTTTTTAGAAAAATTTCACAATGCACCTTATTCAGGACATCCCAGAGCATCCAAGATGATCACGGAGTTGAAGAATCTATACTTTTGTCCTAAACTCAAGAAGGATGTAGTGGAGTATGTAGCCAGATGCTTGGAGTGCTAGTGAGTCAAGGCTGAGCATGCACACCTAGCTGAGTTATTGTATCCTCATGACATACCTAAGTATAAATGGAAGGTGATCAACATGGATTTTTTATAGGGGTTGTCTTTGAGAAAGAACACGCATGATGTTATCTTGATCATAATTGATAAGTTGACTAAGGTTGCACACTTCATTTTGGGAAACCTTAAGGATGGATCATTGACCCTGAATAAGAATTTTTTTTAGGAGATCTTCCACTTGCATGAAGTTTTAGAGACTATCATTATGATAGGGACATACAAACAACCTTAAGGTTTTGGACAACCTTGAATACGACATTAGGGACTAAATTGAATTTTAGCTTGGCTTATCATCCTCAAACTGATAGGTAGATAGGGTGAATCAAGTAGTCAAAGACCTCCCCTGAATGTATTGTATAGATCAACAGTATAGGTGGGAAGAATATTTTCCTTTGGTAGAGTTCATTTACAATAAATCCTATCATACATCCTTAGGCATGACACCATTTGAATCCTTGTATAGGTGGAAGTGTCGAACCCCCTTCATTTGGGATAAATTGGAGGATAGGATCATAGTAGGACCTAAAATTCTTAGGGAAATGGAAGAAAAAATGAGAGTAATTAAGAGTAGATTGAAAGAGGAAATAGATTGACAAAAGAGTTATGTTGATAAGAACCAAACTCTTAGATAGTTCGCAACAAGGGGACAAAAAATTCTTGAGAGTTAAACCTCATAAAAGCTCTATTGAGAAAGTCTTCCAAGTTGGCCCTAAGATATGTGGGACCATTTGAAGTCTTGGAAGTGATTAACCTAGTTGCATATAGACTAGCTCTACCACCTACTCTGGCTCGTCTTCATAATGTGTTTCATGTTTCCTTCCTTAAGCCATATCATCTTGATGTGACTCATGTGCTTGATTGGAAATCCTTGTAGGTACAAGATCCAGGAGTGGTGCCAGTGGATCCCATTAGAATCCTAGATAGACACAATGTTAAGTTGCGGAGTAGAGATATTGCTCAGTTTAAGGTCCAATGGGACTAGTACTCAAAGGATAGTGCTACTTGGGAGGATGCAGAAGAAATAAAACACTCCTTTCCACATTTTATTTCTTGAAAAAGAAACTCAATAATTTTGTTTTATTTTTTTTGGATTGAGATACTATGATATTTCATATTTTAAATTTATGATGTTGAAATAGACATATATATTGATGTGATGTTGAAATAGACATATACATCTTGATGTGATGTTGAAGCAGACATATATATTTTTGATGTGATTTGAAATAAACATATACATTTTTGGTGTGATGTTGAAACAAACATATATATTTTGATATGATGTTGAAATAAACATATATATTGATGTGATGTTGAAATAGACATATACATCTTTTTGTGATGTTGAAACAAACATATATATTTTTTTAATGTGATGTTGAAAACAAACATATATTTTTTTGATGTGATGTTGAAATAGACATATATATTTTTGGTGTAATGTTGAAACATACATATATACTTTGATGTGATGTTGAAATAGATATATACATTTTGATGTGATGTTGAAATAGATATATATATTTTGATGTGATGTTAAAATAGACATGTATGTTCAAAATTTGATATGATGTTCTTTTATTTTGACTTATTAGACATCGGGACAATGTCTCTTCCAAGAGGGGAATGATGTCATAACCCAATTTTATTGCATATTTATCATAATATGGTAAATTGAATTATTGAAGAAATTCAATTGAAAATTAAATGGAGATTCTGGAATATTCAAAAATAGAATGAAAGAAGTTGACTGATGTTGAATTTGTGAAATTTTGAAAATTATTTTATATGTTACCAAGAATTGAACGTTACTGATAATTTTGCAAGTGCAAGTGTGTGCAGTTGCAGGGTGACATGTTGAAAGATGAGAACACAATTGAAGTAGGATTGTTTAGCCAGATCGAATGGTAAGCTAGTTGGAATCTAGGTGCACACACCACAATGGCATGATGAGTTGCATTTGAGCTAATTTTCATATATAAGAGAACAAAATTTTCCTAGATCGAATTGTTTTAGTGCTTGAAAATGAATGGTTTGTAGAATTAAATTGTCTATTCAAACTTTGTGATTACGAAAGCGAGCATTGTAAAGAAAATTCTTTTCTTTAGTGAAGAAATATATATATACATATATAAAAATGCTCGAAATGAAAAAAGTCAAGTTCTTTATTTTAAAAGGTAGTGTATGGAACCTAAAAACCATTCCCAAACAAGCAACTTGTATAACAATACATATATACGTATATGTAAATTGAACACATACATATGTATACACACACACATATATCTATATATATACATATATATAGATATATGCATTACTCGAATACATGGTAGATGCGAATGAAATTATATGTAAATATATATATATAAATATATACATATGCATATAAATGTACACATATTCAAATTTGCATCAAATTCAAGTTGATAACCGATATATTTTAAATCAGTTTATTGGAAATGAAGAAGATATCTTAAGGAAAATTCACTAAGGACATGGACTGCCATCGCTTAAATGTTAACAATAAAAAATTTAGAGGTGGCCGGTGGTATGGAAGTAACGCCATCACCAGAAAAGCATGCAAAAATAGTGTATTGTATCTATCCTTTTGGTGGTATAGTCGCATGAAAAAGTAGAGAGGGAGGTGACAAATTGGGAAAATTCAAAAGGAAAAAGTAGAGGACAATAACAAATAGGGAAACATCAGAGGAAATGCCACCAAAAGTTCGATTGGAGGTAAAATGATTCCCTCTTTTTGCATAAACATTAAATTTAATGCTATTATTGAATCAAGTAAGAAATAAACTTTCTTTTCACTATATCATTTCATAGTGCAGTAAAAATGTGTGGTTGATGTCTATGAAATGTATTGGAATTGGGTCGAATGTGTTAAGGTTGCCAACCCACTATGTGGTAATAGCATGGCCTACGATCTATTGGTTGGAAAGTATAATGTATTTTAAGCCTTCATAGCTATGAGCAAGGTTAGGTCAAGTCTTGAAGCCTTATGGGCTTGGCCATCATCTCTAATATACCAGATAAATGCTTATCCTTATCTAGGCTATTCAAAATTTAATTTTGAATTACTATTTGTGTTTGTAAATATAAACCTTGAGAAGGATCAATTTTGATCCTGTCGAAGGGGTATGTTCCCCTCCATTTTTTTTATTTGTATTGTGTCAAAAGCTTAATGCTGATGGGTCGATACTTGTAATTGGCTTGAATAAAAGCTCTTAGATATTTGCATGTATGTATATTGTCTTGTAATGGGGAAGCCGACCCTATCTATAGGAACGATGGTGAGGTCTCTAAGTTAAAGAAACACCGAGCTTTGCTTGGATTGAACTTAGTGTTGATGGGTTGAACCTTGAATATGAAATGTATAGATGAAAGCTCGCATGTTTAATATTGCAGCATGTATGGTAATAAAATATAAGCCATCTTGGGCAATTTCAATATATGTCTTAGATTCTTAAAAGGAAGACACCCTACCATTGTAATTGGTCGATCCAAAGCAACTGTAGTTTATTTTGTTGCAGCTTGAAAAGGAATGTGTATTGGAATCTGAAGCTTCTATGCTTTCTTGGCTGAGATATTTATTCAAGTAGTTCATCGAAAAACATGTCAAACATAGTTTTCTTAATGCTAATTAATTACTTACCAAATTTTCAATGATGAGAGTGTTCAAGAATTTGAATAATAAACATTCTTCCCTTATGTATGAAGTTGGGATATTTGGTTTGTTTATTCTCAAAACCTTGTGGAAAACCCGTTCTATTTCAAAACCATGAACAATTATTTGTAAAGTGATCCTATAGCATGTAAATAGCTTGAGGACAACAAACAAAGCAAATGACAATATTTGTTTTAAATGTAACTGTTTAGTTTGAAATAGTAAAGTGATTATGTAAATAGTGGATATTCTTTTGTAAACAACCCCATTTTGTTAGCAAGTTATCTTTATAGCTGAAAACAACATGCTTTATAATTGTTTAGTAGGAAACAATACATGTTTTGTTCAAATAATGAATGTACATATGTGAACAACTTGTTTTATAACTGTTTAATAAGAAACAATATTTATTCTGTTCAAACAATGAATGTACATAAGTAAACAACTTGCTTTATAACTATTTAGTAGGAAACATTACTTATTTTGCTTAAACAATGAATGATCATATGTGATCAACTTATTTTATAACTGTTTAGTAGGAACAATATTTATTCCGTTTAAACAAAGAATGTTATATAAACAACAATGTTAGAGAAACATGGTAGTGAGAATGCAATAACAATATGTGTGAAATAGTTAGCATAAACTTGTTCTATTTTATTTATTTTGAAAATACACGTCAATTGGAATACTATTTTAAGATTACAATCTGAATTAATGATTAATTTTAGAATGTATGCACAAAACTTTAACATTAGTAGGCACATATATATGTATGCACATAGACTTCGTCTATGTACATACACATACTTGTGACATACCCTCTTTTATTTCTAGTAAATTTTTTAAAAGGAAAATGCTTAATATGAAAAGTAGAAAATAGTCATAAGAATGATATGACTGATTGTTGAATTACTCTGTGAATCATAAATTTGATTTTTATTTACAGTGTAAATCTGTATTCTTTTCTTCTTTTGAAGACATTTGTGAAAGGATATTTTAAATACTTGAACAAAGAAATGATACCTTAGTTGACTAGAGCACCTATGGGTAGTTGTTGCTAGAGGGTAGATAGTTGTTATAGTAGAAAGTTACCTTCCAGGACGAGTGCCAAAATGGAGTTTAGAGAGTATAGGTTTTCTTTACCAAAACCTATTGTTTGTTGTTGTTGCAGCATACTTATTATGCTTGGCCAAGGAATATAGTTCATTATGTATGTATGAATGAACTCTATGATTTCACTCTCTGCCATTCCTAGCATAGATATTGCACTTTCTTTTCTAGCTTGTAGATGGAAATTGCATGTTGATCTTTGGGCATGCACCAGATTCTACCTTGTAGAGTGTTCTCTTACTAAACTTTATGTGCAGGGTTGGGCATTCTTCAAGTCAGAACAATATTGATGAACCGTAGGCTTCATGGTTGGGTGGTAAAGCACTTCAACCATGTTATCATCTATTAGTGGAGATGAGTGTTGAACAAGAACCCTAATTGTTCACCACACTATTCTAGACTATGATGTAACTTGATGTAATTCATTCATGTACTTGATGTAATTTGTATAATGTAATGACTTTGTGGCCTTATGAGCCAAGTCAAACCTGATATTGTAATTTGAATTTTGAAGTGAATATAAGAATCTTTAACTCATTTTAAATGGACATGTGTAGCTATGATTGAATTTAGCCGCTAGTTATGTCTTTTAAATTTGGATTATATTCATGTGTTATTTACAATAATATTAATTAAGTAATAATTTTGAATGGGTTATTACAATGCCATGGTTGATTCACCTCTATTTTCCTTTTCCATCTTGCTTTATATGCTTGATTGCCCTCGTATTTTTAGTATGCAACAATAAGTCTAGTGATAATGATAGTAAAATATTGAAGACTGTACTTGTCTCCTTGATTAACATGTACTAGTTAGCCTTGAAATGACAATGATAGGTCTCTTTTATAGAAAACCAAATATGAATGAAGGGATAGGATTAAAATCCAATATGATATGAAAATCAATGGCCAAGATTGCTTGAGAAGCAATAAAATAGGGTTAGGGCTAAATTAGGGCAAATATAGGGCTTGAATAAGGATGGACGGTTGAGATTAAATTATAAAATAACTCAATCAAGGGTGGAAAATAATTGAGATGTGAAGAGATAAGAAGGACACGGATAAATAGGTTGTTGGGGAAAATTAAATAATTATAAAATTATTTAATTTAGACGGAAAGTGAATAATTAAATAATTAAAACAACTATTTAACTACAGAAAAAGAGGGAAAATTGACTTTTTTAAAATAATAATTTAATTTAAAAAGTAGAGGGAAATAACAAATTAGTAAATAATTAAACAAATAATTTGGCCCGTTAAGGGGTAGGGTTGGGTTAATCCAGTGTCAAAGGTGCCAGTGGAGGCTATTTGGGAGAAGCTGATGGAGGGATGGTGGAAAGTAAATTTTGATGGCGCTTCAAAAGGGAATCCTGGTCTATTTGGAGCAGGGTTCATTGTTTGTGATTGGAAAGGGAATGTTTTGGCCTTTGGGGTGAATAAATTGGAGGTTGGGACAAATAATGTAGCTAAAGCATTGGCAACATTAATGACTATTAGATTTGGCAAGAAATTGGGGGCATCAAAAAATCATTGAGAAGGCGACACCCTCATAATTATTTAGTTAGTGATGAAAGGGAGCATCGATGCATGACATCTTCAAAGTACAATTGCCAAAATTATGGAGGAATTAACAACATTTGATGATTTTTATGTTGGTCATATTAGGAGAGTTGGGAATGTGGAAGCTGACACTCTTTCCAAATGGGCTTTATCCTTTGGAGAGATAAGTGAGATGCAAACAAAAGATCTTTGGCATATTAAATTAGAGGAATTGGTCCATTAAGTGGTGGTAAGTATGCAACATTAAATGTGCAAGCTTAAATCTTTGATCAAAGTGAATGAAGTGACTGGAATAAGGGAGGGGAGATAGGTGGCGGTGTTCCCAGTACAAGTTACATTAATGGCTGAAAATGTAGTGTTAATTGTGATTAAAGTGTTTTTTTGCATTTCTAGATGTTTCATTTGAGCAAGTCGCGGTGAAAGAGACTATGAGAAGGTGCGACGTTGGGTGGTATTATTGTTGTTGTAGGGTGATAATGGAGCTGAATTTCACACTATTAACGAGAAGGCAATTGTGCCCATTTTTTGGTGAAGTAAAAAAAAGGAGATTGAAGGGTATGTTTTTGTACAATGATGAAAAGGTTGATGAAATGTGTACAGTTAATTTTGGGTCACGAGTTTGGGGAGTTAAGATGTAGGTATTGAACAAACATGGATGTATACTCTTTAATAATGACATGGGGTTTGGAGTTGGGGGAGATAGTGAAAATATTGAAGGAAATTATGGAAGCCATTGTGCATAGGGATTTTTTGGATGGAATGGATTCAATTCTGGAATGGACAATCTCGGGTGAAGGCTTGGATGTGTGTGAAGGGATTGAGAATGAAGATTTTGAAGAGTTTGAGAAATGTGTACCATTTGTGCAAGGGCTGAAAGGGGAATTCAAGAATCATTGAAGAGTCGAGGCCAAAATTGGTTGGGAGGCTTTGAAACTCTTTGTGGAACTGATGGAGGTGGAAGTGATGCTCGCTCAAGCAAGGGCACAAGCTGCATGAATGGAAGGCTGAGAGCCTCAACGTCAGAATTGGAAGGCAAAAGAAGTGTCAAAGGATGGAATGGATCCGGGCAACTCGCACTGAACAATTATTTTCTCTTTGGTCTTTGAAGGTATTTCATCGATGGTTTCTTAATTTTGATTGAAATTTTGAGGTTTAGTCATCCTTGGGATACGGTGATAAATTTTTCCTTTGTAAGGTGGTGGTACTGTCGATGACAGTGCTCTTGATTGTAACTCGAGATGCTACTTTTGAAGCACAATTTAGATGAAAAGTTGTTAATGTAAGGTGGTAGAGCTGGTAATAGTTTAGTTTTGAAAAAACTAGTTGTAATGTTGATGGTTGTGGATGATACGTGGGTTTTCTAGGTGGTAGGGGGTTTATCTTGAAATTAATGATGTACTTTGTTCTTATTTTTGAATAATATAAAATCTTATTACCGACCAAAAAAAAAAAACTAAATAAATAAAAATTTATTTAATTTATGGAAGAAAAGAATAATTAAATAATTAAAATGATTATTTAATTATAGTAAAAAAATGATAACAATTAAATAAATAAGAATTTATGTAATCATAGAAAGAAAGGGGACATTAGTGACGTAATTAAATAAATATAATTTATTTAGTTAATCAAAAGAGGAAATAAAAATAAAGAAAATGAATTAATTAAATAATTAAAATTATTTAATTAATAGAGGAAATATGACTTTCGACAATAATCAATTAATTAGAATTATTTAATTATTTAAGGAAGATAGGGGATTGACAAAGAAAAATGGTGTTCGCAGCAAAAGGACAATTTTTAGTGTCTACAATAACACCTTTGAAGACCTTTGATCATCCATTTCAAATCACACAAGCACATCTTCAATAATGAAGAAATGCGAAGCAAAATATATAGCACTTTCCCAATTGCCTTGTATAATCTTTATGTAAATTGAAAACTAAAATAAGGGACAAAATCTTATTAATGAAATTTCCATCCTTCATACATTTGTGTACGACACTTTGTGATTATCAGAATTGATTAGTCAGTATGAAGAGGCATCTTCATTGGCTCATATTAAGAAATCCAAATCTGTATCTCAAAAAAACTCTCAACCGTTCAAAAAGAAAAACAATAATTATATCAAGTTTCATACACTTGAAACAACCAATCACATTGAACCTCAAGTTTTTTCCATAAGTTCAACTACATACCAATTTACACCAAAAGATAGGCAATTCACCCATCATGTTGCAACTTTTGAGTAAGAACCTAATCTGATTGCCTCTTGTTAAACCTATGGACACAACCAAACCTTTACCTCCAAACTTCAATCCAAATACCTTTTGTCAATATCCCCACACAAGTGGATATGATACATAATGATGTATGCATCTTAAACATAAATTTCAAGACCTCATTGATTCTAATCACATCCAGTTGGGTGGTATTAATGATCAATGAAATAAATCTATTGCCCCACCTAATCAAAATTTGTAGATTTTCACCAATCTTATGGCCAACAATTCATCCAACTTTATGTTAGATGCATTGGACAATTGAGAAGTGGGGAGGTGAATTAGTTGTATACTTTTAAACATAAAAAACCTCATTAACATTCAGATCTGCATTAGCCCTTAAACCCTTAACATGCATTAACTGAATGTAAACATATAAAATAGTAATACAAACACATCCAAACACATAAGAACACCAGATTTACATGGAAAACCCAAGAAGGAAAAAACCATAGTGAGGATTAGCTCACTAATATATGAACTACAACATTGAATAGAATAAGGCTCATTGCTAAGGGCTCACTATTGATGGCTCACTATCAAAGGAATCACTGTCTAGAAGAAAGAAGAATAGAAGGGATGGATCACTGCCAATTTGAGCTGCTAATAATTCATCTCTCATATGTTGAAGGTATATTTTCACTAAAGCACAAACAACTCCTCAAAAAATTTGAAATGTAGACACCTTTTTCTCACTTTATTAAGAAGTCACAAGCATTAAGGATCACACTCAGATAATCACACTTGATCACTTTCACATATTTTGCATCACACACTATCTACTCTTAATCCAAAAAATAATTCTTCTTGTATATATACCCTTTATGACCTAAAATAATCTCAATTACATTGGCCTAAAGGAATCGTATACACCTCAACCATGCAACATCAAAAAGGTCGGCACCAAACACTTCCACAATATAAAAAAGTGAAGAAAAACCATGCCACTAATTAATTGGGACCCAAATCTACACCAACACACTTCTCAACACTTCCTCAACCAATAATTATCCTCCACAATTAGCACTAGCATGCGAAGTCGGCCAAACTTACACTAACAATAACAAGCGATACCAAATACACCTCTCAAGGTCTAGAAACATCTCACAGACCACAAAAAAATACTCCTCAACATCCATACAACATATCAAAATATTTTGCACAACTACTGCAACCACCTAAAACTTAAGAATACCTTCATTATGTGCAACTAGACATACTAGCATAGACATCCAACACACCAAACAAATTTGCAGAGTACCACAACACTTGAAACTTTAAGGGAAGGTAGATATAGTCAGTATAAGCATGTTCCTAGATCCATAATAGTAGAATCTTCATTGTGGAGAAATGCAGAGCAATCTCATTTCTCCTAGACACCTTGTTTCATCAGATAGACATACTGTTAAACACATGTTCAACTACAAAATGATCCAAAACCTAAAACTATGGTTATGAAACCTTTGATCATCATGTCCAAACTGCATGAGTGTATCTTCAACCATAAAAAATGTAGAGCAAAACACTGAACACCACTTTGTCACATTGAACTCTCTTTTATTCAAATTTTCTCAAAAGCACTTGGAAACCAAATGAACCAAGTTCAGCAACAACACTACTAACATCTCTACAACACATCTACATCATCTACAACATGCAACACTTTCCAACTATAACAATTTCTCCAAACACAATTCAAACCAACAACCTCTGCAACTATCAATGACAACATGAGCATGTGTTGATATCAATACCAGTAATTCTAGACACATCATTAATACTTGTAGCATTCCAACACTCTCTATAAAATGGGTTGAAATCAATGATAACACCCAAGAAAAACCTAAGAAACTCACAAGAATCTCATCTCCAAACTTCCAACAATCTCCCCCTTTATCATTGATGGCAACACCTACTTTTTGAAAAACCATCAACAACAACATCAACCAACAACAATACTACAATAAGCAATACTCCAACTAATAGGGATAACTCTTATTCTTCATCTTCTCTCTTCACAAACTTCCTCTCTTACAACACATGCATTCTAGATCACAATAATTTTCCATACTTTCTCCCCTATGGTCTTCAAACCATATTCACTTCTGCACTATGGTTTTTCAACCAATTCTCTCCATGTTTTCATATTATCTTGCCCCCTAATACATCAATGGAAAAGGGCCATCAATTCATCCAACTCTCTTTCCCATATTGAAGTCATTCCTCTCCTCCTTTGACAATATTCAAAAGGAAATACCTACATACAACTCTTGCAACATCAACAAGCAACTAAACCCTCTTTTTACTGCACTATCCAACAACCATTACTACCTACTTCTCCTGAGAGGTAGCCTTCAACATCAGTCCAGGACCAAGAATGTATCTTGAAATGATTCTTTGATAGATGCACACACTTATGCATCTAGATGAAAGGAGGGGAAATAACCCCTTACTTCTCTCGGAGATACTTAAAAGTATCTTTTGGAAGAGCCTTTGTGAAAATATTAAAAAATTGATCCTTATTAGGTACATACTCCAACTTCACCTCATTCTCTGGAACTTTATGTCTCAATAAGTGATACTGGATTGAGTTGTGTTTTGTTCTTGAATGCATTACTGAATTCTTTGAAATATTGATTGTACTTTTATTGTCACACATGATAGGAATAGGTTCATCATATGAAACTCTGATATCCTTCAATGTTTGCTTCATCCACAACCCCTATGTACAACATGATGTTGTTGTAATATATTTTGATTTTATAGTAGATAATGACACTGAATCCTGCTTCTTACTTAGCCATGAAACCAACCTACTTCCTATTGAGAATTTGTGTCTCAAACTCACTGGTATAACCCTATACATGTCTCCAATTAGCAAATATTTCATGAGTGTTAAGTTCATGCTTGTATTGATATACTGTTGGATGTTTGTGAGAGAGGTGCGATAGTGCGGTATACCGTCATACCATGGGAGCCTTCATGTAGAGGTGCACTAGTACGATGATACCGTCATACCGCATATACCTTCTCACTGAGGTGCGGTAGTGCAGTTACTGCCATACTGCAAAATCCTTCTCAGAGCCAAGTAGTAGTCTAGTATATCGCCACCCTTCTAGATCCTTTTGAATGTCAAGTGGTAGTGCGGTGTATACCACCATATCGTGAGAGTCTTCAGCTTGTCTAGTGATAGTGCAATAGTAAGACCGTGGGTGAACAAGCGTGGACTTGGTTGAATGTTGAGGTGTACACTAAATAATGGAGGATGTTTACTGACTTGGAGATGGCCATTTGAAGACTGGGAAGTTTGATAGTTGCTCAACAAAGGAAATTGAACTGAACCGTTTGTACAGAGAATGAATCGATCATGGTTGTTGCTATAAATTACAATGTATTGCTACTATTATGGTTCGATGGTTGGATGGTCGAATGATTAGTTGGGATTAATGTTGCTACTGTAAGATTGATTATCAGAAAGGAGAGTTTGTAACTCATATGTAATTCAATTACTATAATACAAGAGGTTTTTTCTTTGGTGTGGTAGGTTTTTCTCCCGTAAG
Source organism: Sequoiadendron giganteum (assembly GCA_007115665.2). Taxonomy (NCBI): domain Eukaryota; kingdom Viridiplantae; phylum Streptophyta; class Pinopsida; order Cupressales; family Cupressaceae; genus Sequoiadendron; species Sequoiadendron giganteum. The sequence goes on along the minus strand of CM021102.1, from coordinate 571,522,293 downwards.
GGTTTTCCCACGTAAATATAGTGTTCAATTATGTGTGTGTGTATTTCTCTGTTCTAATTTTTCCTCCCATGTGAATCTTAATGAACTATAACTCCAAAATTAAAGACATGTCTACATTCTTCTCTGAGGTTTGACATTAGGAGAGTTTATTTTGCACTTTACTTTCCCTAACAAGTGGTATCAAAGCCTGGCCAGTTGTGTTATCCTTATGGGTAGGTTGTGTTTTTTGTGTCAATCCTATTCAGTGGGAGTTTTGTAGAAGTCTAGTAATTTTCAAATTACAGATTAAGATGGCAATGGTGAGTACATCATAAAAGATTGAAATTGAGAAATTCAATGGCAGCAATTTTGAGTTGTGGAAACTCAAAATGGAGGATCTGTTGGTTGATCGTGATCTTTGGGTTATTGTGTTTGGAACAAAACCTTCGGGAATGAAGCAAGAAGAATGGGAACTAACAGATCGAAAATCAAAGGGGTTGATAAGGCTTTGTTTGGCAGACTTTGTTCTTCTAAATGTTCATGAAGAGAAGACTGTATCTTCTTTATGGAAAAGATTGGGAGATATTTATTAGGGAAATTCTTTGGTGAATAACTTGTTCTTAAGGAAGAAGCAATACTCTTTGAAAATGCAAGAAGGAGCATCTGTTCTTGATCACTTGAATGCTTTTAAAATTTTGATTGCTAAGTTAGCATCTGTGGGTGTGAAGATTGATGATGAAGATTGTTGTATGCTTTTGTTATTTCTTTGCTGAAATTCTTGGGATCACTTGGTGATGGCGATTGGGAGCATGAAAACCACTTCAAGATGGAAGATGTGGTTGCTTCTTTGTTATCAGAAGAGATGAGAAGGAAATATTTTAAGATGGTGAAGGAGGCTCTTTTTGTTCGAGTCAAATCAAAATAAAAAGGCAAGAAGAAGGATAAAAAGTCCAAATCAAAATCAGAAGGGAGATCAAAGTCTCCTAGAAAAAAGTCCAAGGTGAAGTGCTGGAATTGTGGGTAGCCTAGTCATGTCTAAAAGGATTGCAAAGAGGAGAAAACTAATAAGAAGAAGAATTCTTCCGACAATGGTTCTTCTCAGAGCGATGCAAATTCCTTCATTGTAGCCTTGGCAACTCAGGCATCAGATGATGTCTGGTTGATTGATTCTGGAGCATCTTTCCACATGACATCTCATAGAGACTGGTTCACAAAGTATGAAAAATACGATGGTGGAAAGGTGTATTTGGAAAGTGATTCATCTCTAGAAATTGTTGGCTAGGGAAGGGTCATAATTCGGTTTCCTGATGGAAGAATTAAGGGAATTGATGGCGTAATGCATATACCAGGTCTGGCTCAAAATTTACTTTATGTAAGCAAGCTGAATGATGTCGGAGTGCAAGTCTCATTCTCAGGAAATGGCTAAAAAATGACTAGAGGCTCAATGGTGTTGGCTAGGGGTTCTCTAATTGGTACTCTGTACAAGTTGGACGCACTGAAAGTTCAATGTAACAGTGTCTCTACGAAGTCACAAAAGGTTGTGCTTAAAGAGGAGAAAGAAAATGTTCCTATTGGGGAAAACTCTTTGGAAGTTAAACTTCCAACAGAGAAGACTATACTCTGGCATCAAAGGCTCGGTCACATTGGTGAAAAAGGTTTGAAAGCCTTGAAAAATAAAAATCTAGTCGAGGGGCTTGATGATTGTAACCTAGAATTTGAATTATGTGAACATTGTATATATGGTAAACATCATCGTGTTTCATTTTACTCTAGTCCTTATAAATCTTCTGGTGTTTTGGATTATATTCACTCTTATGTCTTTGGTCTAGTAAATGTTCCTTTGTTGTCGAATTCAAAATATTATGTATATTTTATTGATGATTATTCGAGGAGGGCATTTGTGTACTTTAAAAAAAGTAAATCAAAAGTGTTCAGTCATTTTAAGGAATTCAAAAACCTTGTGGAAAATCAGACTAGAAGAAAAATAAAGTGTTTTAAGAACTGAAAATGGCAATGAGTTTGGTTCTAATGAGTTTGAAAGGTATTTCAAAGACCTTGGGATTAAAAGGCATAAAATTACACCTTACACTCCGCAGCAAAATGGAGTTGCTGAAAGGTTGAACAAGATGTTGATGGAGAAGGAAAGAAATATGTTAGCAATACTGATCTAGAGTAGAAGTTCTGGACTGTGGTTGTGGCTACAACATGTTGAATTGGTCTCCTTCATCAACACTTATTGACAAAACACGTATGGAAGCTTGGTCTGGTAAGAAGCCCTCTCTGAGACATGTTCGTGTCTTTGGCTACAAAGCATATGTTTGTGTACTTGATTGGAAAAGATCTAAATTGGAAAATAAAGTTGTTAAGTGCATCTTCATTGGCTATCACATTGATGTGAAAGGATGCAAGCTTTGAAATCCTGAGACTGAGAAGGTATTGTATAACAAAAGTGTAATCTTTCATGAGTTGAAACCTTCTACTTTAGATCTGCAGTTAGAGATAAAAGAACAAGAAGAGAAAAATGATGTTGTTGAAATACCTCTAACTCCTGAAAAAGAGGAACAACACATTGATAGTGTACCTAAAATTGAGGAGAGTTCAAGCAGCTCTGAGAGTTTTGAACAAGAAGAAGAACCACGACCTCAACCTGTGAGGAGGTCTACATGTGAGAAGAAGCAACCTGATAGGTTTGGATTCTCTATGTTGGATTCTAGTTGTGCCTATGCTTTGATTACTAACATGGATGAGCCCAGGACTGTTAAAGAGGCAACTAAAATGTTCGATTCAGATTCTTGGTTGGAAGCCATGAATGAAGAAATGACATCTTTAAAGAAAAATGATACTTGGGATTTGGTTCCATTGCCTGAAGGTAGGAAACCTGTGGGTTGAAAATGGGTATTTAAGAAGAAAATTGGTCATGATGGCTGTGTTGAAAAATATAAAGCAAGGTTGGTTGTGAAAGTATATTCCCAGGTAGAGGGAATTGATTATGGGGAAATTTTTTCTCCAGTAGCAAAGTTGACATCTATCAGATTTCTTTTGTCACTTACAACAAAATATGACTGGGAGATTGAGTAGATGGATGTGAAGACAAAATTTCTTCATGGTGATCTTGAAGAAGAAATTTATATGTCTCAGCTAGAGCACTTCATGAAAAAAGGTAAAGAAAATTCGGTTTGCAAGTTGAAAAAATCTCTATATGGATTAAAAAAATCTCCTAGAATGTGGTACCAAAATTTTTTCACATTTGTTTTGTCACTGGGTTTTGTAAGATTTAAATCAGATCATTATGTGTACTTAGAAATTGAAAATGATCGGGTTCTTATTATTGCACTCTATGTTGATGATATGTTGTTCATAAGGAATAGTAAGCCTATGATTTATGATCTAAAATATTAGTTGTCTACAAAGTTTGAAATGAAGAATCTTGGTGCAACAAGGTACATTCTGGGAATGGAAATAACTAGGGATAGAAAGAGTAGAAAAATTTGGCTCCACCAGAGCAAGTATATTAACACTGTTAGATAAAGAGGTTTTTTATGATTGATTGCAAGTAGCTAGTTGTTCCAGTTTTGCAAGGAACAAAGCTATATGTTGAAGATTGTTCAAAATCTCCTACTAAGATGGAGGACATGACCAAGGTGCCTTATGCAAGTGTTGTTGGAATTTTAATGTATGTAATGGTTTGTACTAGGACTGAAATTTCCCAAGCAGTGGGAGTACTTAGTTGGTTTATGGAAAATCCAGGAAGGACACATTGGGATGCTGTGAAAAGAGTGTTTAGATATTTGAAGGGAACTTCAAAATATGCTTTGCATTACCATGGAAATTTGGTTGAATCATAGAGGACTCTCAGAATTTGTGGGTATGTGGATTCTGATTGGGCAGGGGACATTGAAAGACAAAGATCCACCAGTGGATATATTTTCATGGTGAATGGTGGTGCAGTTAGTTGGATGAGAAAGCAGTAGGCTGTAGTCGCTTTGTCCACTACAGAGGCAAAATACATGGCAGCTACACATTCCTGTAAGGAAGAAATATGGTTAAAACATTTGTGTTCTAATATTGGGTTTGATGCAGGACAAATTACAATTTATTATGACAGTCAAAGTGCTATTTGTTTGGTGAAAAATTGAACTTTCCATGCCAGGACAAAACATATTGATGTGCAGTACCATTTTGTATGTGATATGGTGGAGGATGGAAAGGTCTGGTTGGAAAAGGTGAATACTCTGGAAATATTACAGATGCATTAAAGAAACCAGTGAGCACAAAAAAGTACAGGTGGTGTGCTAGTTTGATGGGCCTTGGGGCCCTTGAATCTCAGTAGTTTTTGAATGCTTTGGAGGGTTCAATGAGTTCTTTGTCAAGTGGGATATTGTTGAGAATTTGTATCTCAAACTCACTAGTATAACCCTATAAATGTCTCCAATTAGCAAAGAGTTCATAAGTGTTAAGTTAATGCTTGTATCGTTTTAGCATTGGATGTTTGTGAGAGAGGTGTGGTAGCACGGTATACTGTCATACTGTGGGAGCCTTCTTATAGAGGTGTGGTAGTGCGGTGATACCACCATACTACATATAACTTCTCACGGAGGTGCGGTAGTGCGCCTACTGCCATACCATGGAAGCATTCTCAAAGCCAAGAGGTAGCACAGTAAATTTCCACCCCATGAGATCCTTTTGAATGTCAAACGGTAGTGTTATGTATACTGCCATATTAAGTGAGTCTTCAACCTGTCTAGTGGTAGTGCGATATTAAGACCGTGGGTGAATGAGCGTGGACTTGGTTGACTGCTGAGGTGTATGCCAAACAATGGAGGACATTTTTTGACTTGGAGATGGCCATTTGAAGACTAGGAATTTTGACAATTGCTCAACAGAGGAAACTGAATTGAATCGTCTATACAAATAATGAATCGATCATGGTTGTTGCTATACATTGCAACGTATTATAATTGTTATGGTTTGATGGTTGGATGGTCGAATGATCAGTTGGGATTAATGTTGCAGCTATAATATTGATTATTAGAAAGGAGAGTCTATAACTTGTATGTAATTCAATTACTGTAATACAAGAAGTTTTTTCTTTCGTGTGGTGGGTTTTTCTCCCGTAACAGTTTTCCCACATAAATCTGGTGTTCAATTGTGTGTGTGTATATTTCTCTATTCTGATTTTTCCTCCCATGTGCATCTTAATGAACTGTAATTCCAAAATTAAAGACATGTCTGCATTCTTCTATGAGGTTTGACATTAGGAGAGTTTATTTCGCACTTTACTTTCCCTAACACTTCCAAGAAAAAAAGTACCGCCACTTTTACTTTTCCTATTTGTAGACACCTGAACTTGACCACTTCCATATGGTCAAATTTACTCTCATATTACTCCATCATGCATCCTTAAGCCATATTAATTGAATAATTTATTATTTGATTAATATTTATTTTCAGCCTAATCTCCCCTAAGGTATTGAATCAATCAATTAAATACTTTACCTCATTCATCTCTAAACTAAATAAATATACCAATTTATTTAATTTAGTCATCAGCCCATGTGAATAATTTTTAATTCACCCCTTTTCTCTCTCCTCATGTCACATCCTCCATAATCCTTCATAATCCAAATTAATATAATTAATATGTGATTAGGATGTGCACACCCCTAATCATCATTAGGGTAACATCCTCCGTAATCTCCCACTTGCCTCTAATCCCTCATTAGCCTGTCTAACGCCACATTTGCACAACCTTAATCACCTAGTTAAGCTAACCTAATCTTCATGCCATTTATGACATGTTTCCTTAGTCAACCCATATTAAATGCTTTCTCTATTTAGAGAAGGCATCCCCTTCCCTATATCAATTTTTAATTCACATTTATTTCTTCAATGCATTTTAAGGAAGTTTATTTCCTTCTCCCATCTCCATGAGGATTTGTGAGGAATTTTTAATTCCTCACATGTCATCTCAAGACACATGTGGACAAGGACCTCCTTTATGAGGAGATCTTGTTCCTCTCCAAGGTGCATCAAAGTACCTTCGTGTCACCTCCACATTATCCCTCTCTTTCCATGTCATATGCCACAAGTTAGTTTGTGAGGGCTTGTGAGTTCTCAACTCACCCTAGCCCTTGATCTTCTCCACCATGGCTTAATCCTGGCCATCCATTTGCTTAGGGGAACTTCCCCTAAAAAAGGTGGAAATGTCTCTATTTGGATCATCCACTTTAGCAATCACAACCTTCAAGCATTCAAGTCAAGCACTTAACCATTTTCAAGCCATCACCATTGTTGCAACATTTTGAGCTATCATATTGCATCTATCCAAATACCCATTTGCACCATTGCAATCCTCATCTCCATAGCATCATTTTGAGCCATTTTTCTAACAAAGGAGCATATAAATCGAATATCAACAAGGGCCAACCAAACCAAAAATTTGAACAAGGTAAAAGGTTCCACTTTCTTGTTCTTTGTTTGAATTCAACTAGGCCTAATCTGAGTGTTTGTTTTGTGTTTTTTCCTTTGTGCATTTCATTTAGTTTTTACATCTTAGGGTAGGTAAAACACTTTGCACACACTATCATCTGCACAACCAACCCAATCTACATATGTATAAGCACTCAAAGAGAAGTTAGTATCCTTAGGATACCACAAATCATAATCCAAAGTGTCCTTCAAATATCTCAATATCCTCTTCACTACTGCAACATGAGATTCTTTTGGATCTGCTTGAAATCTAGCCACAAGACACATTGAGTGCATGATATCTGATCTAGTAGAAATAAGGTATAATAGTCCACCAATCATTGATCTATAATTTATCTAATGTATCTTAGGAGATTCATCATTCTTGCTCAACTTACAACCAGTAACCATAGGATTACATATTGGTTTAGAGTCATCCATTCCAAACTTCTTCAAAAATTCCTTAACATACTTAGATTGTGATATGAATATACCTTTCTTTGATTGATTGATCTAGAAACCAAGGAAGAAATTCATCTCCCCACACATTGAAATATCAAATTATTTTTGCATTTCCTCTGTAAACTTCTTGTACATATATTAATTTCCCTTGAAGATTATGTCATCAACAAAAAAACACAATAATTAAGATTTGTTCTCATTAACCTTTAAAATATAAATTGCTATCTATAGTACGTTATCTAAATCCTTGTTGAAGCAAGTAATTATCTAACCAAGTTGCAACCAAGCTTTGGGAGATTGCTTCAATCCATACAATTATTTCTTCAATTTGTAGACCATACTAGCATCTTATGACAGCTGAAAACCTTATGCCTATTAAATGTATACCTCTTCTTCCATTTCACCATTCAAGAATGAAAACTTCACATCCATCTGATATACTTTGAAATATTTATGTGTCTCAAAGGCTAAAAACATCTTGATAGCTTCCATTCTTGCAATTGGAGAAATTTTTTCCTCAAAATCCATACCTTCAACCTATGAGTAACCCTTACACATAAGTCTAGCTGTGTTTTTGACCACTTTTCCATCTTCATTCAACTTATTCTGGAATACCCACTTAGTACCAATCACATTATTGTTTGTCGATCTTGGGACCGATTCCCAAGTCACATTCTTCTTTATCTGTTCTAACTCTTCCTTCATTGCTTTTATCCAATTCTCATGTTTGCATGCCTTAATCACTATTTTTTGTTCCATCTCAGGAAGTAAACAAAAAATTATTTATTCTTTTTTCATAACAAATTTTCTTCTTATCAACACACCTTTTCTCTTATCTCCAGTGATCTGATATTTTGAATGATTCTTTTGCACATACATAGGAGTCAAGATTCTTTTCCAAACCTTCCTCCTCTTCAATTTTCAACTCTTTTCCTTTCTCTTCAACCTTTTCTTCTTCGTTGCAAGGAGATTCATCAAATTCATATACTTCTATTAGTAATGAAATTTGATGTGGTTCTTCATGCACTTTTACACTTGCACTCTCAAAAAGATTCTTCAATATTTTGTTGTAACACTAGTAGTCCTTGATTCTTGTAGAGTATCCAAGGAAGATTCCTTCATTAGATCTTGCATCAAACTTTCTTAAGTTTTCTTCATCTCTTTTGATATAAAATTTTCTTTTGAAAATTCTAAAATATTTCACAATGGGAGGTTTACCATACCATAACTCATAGGGAGTCTTTGAAATGTTCACTCTTGCTTGACCTTTGTTAATAATTTAGACTACATTATGAATTGCATCTCTCAAATAGACATATGAAAGATTAGATTCCTTCATCATTGTCCTAGCTGCTTCCTGAACTATTCTATTTTTCCTTTCCACAACTCCATTCTACTGAGGAGTTCTAAGGGCTAATAAATGCCTTCTTATTCGATGTTCTTCATAAAAACTGTTAAAATCATTTGAAGTAAACTCACCACCTCTATCAAATCTCAAACATCTTATTTTCAAATTCATTTCATTCTCAACCATAGCCTTAAATGCTTTAAACTTGTCTAGAGATTTTGATTTTTCTTTGAGAATTGTAACCCAAGCCATTCTAAAATAATCATCAATTACTAACATGAAATTCCTGTCACCATATGAGATTCTAATTCTAGTTGGTCCACATAGATTTGCATGTACTAACTCCAAGGGACATGTGGTAGGGTATTCTTTTGTCTTGAATCTTATCTTTGTTTGATTTCCAACTTGACATTCTTTATAGATTGCATTGATAGGCTTTGTAATCTTTAGAAAATATCTCGTAGTATCAGTAGAGCTTATCCTTACTAGGCTATCAAAATTAATGTGACCCATTCTTCAATGCCATAGCCAAATTTCATTAGTTTGAGACATAAAGCACTTTGCACCACTACCTTTGAGTTGATAAACATTACCTCTTGTCCTTGTTCTAGTAGCAACCAGAATACCAGAGCTTCCTTTTTTGTTTTCACAATCACCATTCTGAAATACGAGATTAATCCTTTGCTACACATTTTTCCTATACTTAGAATATTATGTTGGAGACCCTTGACATAAAGAACATCATCTGTATTATGCTTGCCATCAAAACTAATTGAAAATTTTCCACAGATCTTAGTAGATGTATCATCACCAAACTTACCAATAGCACCATCATAATTTTGAAGATTAATAAACTTACTCTTATCACCTATCATATGATTTGAGCATCCACTGTCAATGATCCATTAATTATTCTCTTCTCTAGCATGAAAAGTAGTAAACATAGTTCTTTCAATGTTATGACCTATTTTTGAAGCACTTTCCTTCACACATCTATCAAGATTAGTAGAATTAGTTACAACATTTAAATCCACGAACAAAGATTTGTCACTTCCTTCATCCTGATAATCCAATTCTTCATCATCAGATACACCATTGTCCTTTTCAACATAATAACTCTTCTTGATAAATTTACCCTTATGATCCTTTTATTTGTCATTAGTAATTTTGATTGGACATTTAGATGCATAATGACTTATCTTTCCACAATTGAAAAATTTGAAAGGTAGATTACATCTGTATTTTCTTATACCCTTTTTCAATCTCCTCACAAAGTTTTCTTCCACCTCATCAAGATCATTTTGATATGATCCATCATCCTTTTCCACTTTGTAGACTTTAAAATAATTTTTTTTGTTTTGACCAAACTCTCTCATTTCAAAAGAAGTTAAAGCACCAAACATTTGATCTCTAGAATAATTATCCAAATTATGAGCTTCCTCAATAGTATAAAATTTATGACTATAATGAGATTTAGGTAGAGTTCTTAATACCATTTTCACCACTTCACTTTCATCCAACTTTCCACCAAGACCATTGATGACATTAACAACTTCACTCATAACCTTCACAAGTTCAAAATAAAAAAAGACCACCTAAGATTGCATTCCTTGCTTTTCCATTGTTTTCATAATCCTTGATCTCATCATCACTTGTTGGATCATTTTCAGGCATAGTATAACATTTTTCAGTAGACTTCCAAACTCTAAATCCAAGGGAGACCAAAAAGGACTCCATCCTAGCTTTCCATTAGGTAAAATTTGTTCCATCAAACAAGGAGGCTTTGAAACCCTTCTTGTGTGCCATTTGGATCTACCTCAAGAAGTTAAGATTCTTCCTAGGAACCAAAAATTTGATACCGATTATTAGATACACAAGAAAATTGAGAGGGGGAGGGGTGAATCAGCTGTATAATTTAAAACATAAAAAACCCTCATTAATATTCAGATCCACATTAGCCCTGAAACCCTTATCCACCATTAAACCCTTAACATGCATTAAAAAAATGTAAACATGTAAAATAGTAATGAAAACACATCCAAACACATAAGAACACTAGATTTACATGGAAAATATAAGAAGGGAAAAAACATGGCGAGGATTAGCTCACTAATATATGAATTGCAACACCGAATACAATAAGGCTCACTACCCAGAAAGATAAAGAAAGACTCACTATCATTGTCTCACTACCAAAGGACTCACTATCCATAAGAAAGAAGAATATAAGAAGGGGTGGCTCACTCCTAATTTGAACTACTAAGAATGCATCTCTCATATGCTGAAGGTACAGTTCCACTGAAGCACAAAGAACTCATCAAATAGACTGAAATGTAGACACCTACTCACTGCATTAGGAAGTCATAGGCATTATGGATCACACTTAGATCATCACACTTGATCACTTTTACATATTTTGCATCACAAACTATCTACTCTTAATCCACACAATAATTCTTCTTGCATATATATCCTTTGTGACCTAAAACAATCTCAATTAGGTTGGCGTAAAGGAAACGTATACACCTCAACCATGCAACATCAAATAGGTCAACACCAAACACTTCCAAAATATAAAGAAGTGAATCCAAACCACACCACTACTTAATTGGAACCCAAATCTACACCAACACACTTCTCAACACTTCCTCAACCAATAATTATCCTCTGCAATTAGTGCTAGCATGCCAGGTTGGCCAAACCTACACTAACAAAACAACACCAAATACACCTCTTAAGGTCTAGAAACATCTTGTGGACCACACAATAATAATCCTCAACATCCATACAACATCTTAGAATAATCTATCACCATCAAAATATTCTACACAACTATTGCAACCACCTGAAACTCAAGAACACCTTCATTCTATGCAACCAGACATACTGGCACAAACATCCAACACACTAGACAAATTTGTGGAGCACCAAGAAATCTAAAAATTCAAGGGAAGGTAGATATAGTCAATATAAGCATGTTCCCAAATCCAGAACACGAGAACCTTCATTCCAGAGAAATTCAAAGGAATCTCATTTCTCCTAGACACCCTATTTCATCAGATAGACATACTGTCAAACACATCTTCCACTACAAAAGGATTCAAAACCTAAAAATATGGTTATGACACCTTTGAACAACTCTGATCATCATGTCCAAACTGCATGAGCATATATTCAGCCATGAAGAAATGTAGAGAAAAACACTAAACACATCTTTGTCACACTGAACTCTCTTTTATTCAAATTTTATCAAAATCACTTGGAAACCAAGTAAAAAAACTTCATCAACAACACTAATAACATCTCTATAACACATATACATCATCTGCAACATGCAACACTTTCCAATTACAACAATCTCTCCAAACACAAGTCAGACCAACAACCTCTGCAACTATCAATGACAATACCAACATGTGTTGACATCAATACCAACAATTCTAGACACATCATTAATAACAATAGAATTCCAATGCTCTCTCTATACAAGGGGTTGACATCAAGGACAACACCAAAGCAACACCCAAGCAACTCACAAGAAACTCATCTCCAAACTTCCAACACTTTGTGCAAGCTTGTGATGATAAGATTGATGAGATGAATGTTGATAAGATTGATGATATGGGTGATGATGCAAATTATGATAATAATGAAGAAAAGAAGTAGATCGCATGGTTGGTATAATATATGTTCAACCTTGTAAGGTCCAAACCATTGAGTTACTTGAAATTTCTTTCACCAATAGTGATGCACGTAGACATGTGCCCGATGGTCCTCTCTATATACCAAATTAAAATCTTAAAGGTGAGTAAAACTATTTTTTTATGAAGATGAGAGGATTAAAAGTTCCAATGGATTTTCATATAGTCAAGTAAAATACATAAAAATTTAAAAATATAGTAATCCAATCTTTTTGTCCATCTAGTTCTAAGGAATCTTATCGACCCAAAGAAAACCAAATTTAAATTAAGTGATTCATGTATAAGGTAATCAATAAAAAAATAGGGATGATTGGTGTATATTTTTTAATAAAAATCTAGTGAAAAATCTTGATGTACCTTCTTCCATAAGCTATACATAGAGTTTGTATTAGGACACTATGTCAACTACTTTGACTTAAAATATTTATAGGGAGTAGGTAAGGGGATACCTCAACAAAAACCTAGGGTATTGAGTCATGTGGGGTCTATATGTTCCCTCTTATCCTATCTCTTCTCCACCTCTTTTGGAGCACTAAATCATAATTATGATGTGCTAGAGAATTTTAATAGTTCACTCTTTGGTACATCAGTTAGTTAGTCACACTTCACAACTAGCACAAGATTTCTAGAGATAATCCTATGAGTTCATTTTCTTATGGTGGATCCTCAACAATGGGACATGATACCTTATCCTTGCACCATGTGTGACTAGTTGTGTTTAGGCCTTATTGTATCCAACTCTCTTAAGATATGATAATATATGGTATCCCAAGAGAGGGATTTTATCAACCAATGGAGTATGGTATCCTAGGGGAAGGATTAACTTAAAAATATGAGGTATCTTAGATTAAACCATTTGGAGTCAAGGGCCAAAATTTCTACGAGGTCAACTTTTTCATGTCATCTCATTCACATTGATGTATCTAATTTTAGCTATGTATATTTGTTAATTCCTACATTTATATTTTTATATTATGTTCATTATGAGAAATTGGTATGTATAGTATGGATTTTGATTAGAGTGGTCTACTTTATGAGTATATAATTCCGGTTTAGATTAGAACATGCTTGTGGAAAAATATTATCATTCTAATATTAGATACATAATTGAGATTAGATGATTTTATTCTCATAGGACTAACCTCACAAGGTGTTCACTAGATAGGAGGTTCCAGATTTTCTCTCTATTTTTTCATGTTTGAATTTAATGTAGATAATTTATATTTGTGTTTAGATATAGTAATTAATATTTTTTTTAATGAATTTAATAGTTACGATTTGGTGAATTTTTCCATTTTGCATAGATAACATTAGGAAATTGTATGAGAATTGAATTGTTTAATTAGCACGATTAGGGTGCTCTAGTAAGATGTATTGTGAAAGTTATATAAATTAATGGATTTATAATATGCTAGGTCCTAAAATAATAGGTCTAGAATATTTTAGAGATTTTATTCACCTACAAAGCTAAGGTTTTATCATCATGAAGGTAAAGATACACTCATTTATAGAATTACGAAGGTTAAAGTCTAACTATGAGAGAAAGTGAACTCTCATACTCTTTGGGCTTGTATTAGACCTAAGAGGGTGCTCCTAGAGGTATTACTTAGTAGGAATTGAAATCAAACAAAATGGAAAACCAAAATAATAAAAAATAACTATACTTGAATTACATACTTGACCACCATTTTTAAGAATTAGAGATTGAGGATTACAATGGAATGGTATTAGGGTAGATACAAGTTTAATACTTTGGTAGTAAACATTTTCTAAGGGACTTGGTTGAAATGGCTGGTCCAAGGTGATTGGCATGAAGGTAAGGGAAAATTAGATATTTCAAAACTCTAATAAAACATAGGGAAGACCTAGAACATGTCCCATAATTATAATTCTCATAGAATAATAAAAAAATTGACACCAAAATGCATATTAAGGACAACACTTAGGGAAAAACTGGGAATGAACACCTATACATCAATTTATCAAATCGATTGTAAATTGGGTGCAAAAGTAACCTAAGTGGACAAACAATTAGGGACTCAATAAGTATTTTGACACTACAAGATCGATTCCCAAAAGGATTTGATTAGGGACATGTTTATTTTGTAGAAATAGTGAGAATCTAGCTAACACCAAGTTGCAGACCAAAAATGAGAAACCAAAAGAATGCTCAAGACTAACTTACTCTTCACCATGAAAAACAAGGTCCATTACTACACACACATAATAGGGTATTTAAAATCAAAAGACAATAAATGTATGTATAAAATAGTCTCAAAATTATTCAAATGAAATAATTATTCAATTACATTGTCCATGGATGGATAACTATATCAAATTCCTTGTTAAATCCTTCAAGTGATAGACATTGCCTACATAGATCTCTCCAACTTCATATGGCCCTAGCCATAAAGGATTGAACTTACCATGCTTTCCTTTGTCCTCGAATCTTTAGTTCCATATGAGCAAAAAATATGCAATCTAAAATTCCTTTGAAGTGCCCTTTTTCTAAACAAATACTTTTTCATTTTCTTATTTGAAAAAGCCCTTTGATGTGCAACCCTTTTGTTTTCATCCAATTATATCAACTCTATCACCCTATGAGAAAATAATGCACCTTCACTATGACCAATGTATTACAATAATTGGTACACAAGCTACCCCAAATTAACTAACATCTTTGTATTTGTCCAATATATAACCTTAAATAGGTTCATGCTAATAGAAACCTTATAGGTTACCTTATCTACCCATAGTGTATACTTTTTTTTGTCATCCCACCTCTTCATAAGAACAAAAAATCTAAGATAAGGCTAATTCCATCCAACAAAAAATCTGATCTTAGAAAAAAGCATGGTGTGCAAACTTGTTAGAATTAATTCAATTCACTCATGCCCCATCACTCCTTCATTCCATCCACCCATTTTACCCATCAGACAATCTATCAACCCACATACCTTCATCACCACATCACTCTCATCCAACCCTTCACATAAACACCATACATCCTTCATCTAGTCTACCTCTCATCCTCCATGTTCCTTGAAAACAACTCAAGAGAAGTCGACCTAGCAATCATTGAAGCTTATAACAAAACCCATCAAGTGCAACACTAGAAATATGCTCCACATGAAGAATTTATTCAAAATGGGATATTATTAGGTTACCATGGAAAATATGATTAAATAAAATAAATAAAAAATAATTATAAAATAAAATTATAAAATAAACAAAAATATCACAAAAGTAAAGAGAAAAAGCATCCAACAATGAAAATCATTCATATAGTAACTTGGAAAAATACCACGATAAAATTCCATTTGCAAGCATCATGTGTAAATCCCCTACTCAATGTACACTACACTTGTGAGTAGGCTTCTCTCACCCAATCATCTCTTGCAACCTTCACCATTAGCCAATCATCCCATCCATCACCTATGAATCCACATGTCATTGTACCTATCATCATCCCTTCTCTTGAACTTGATAAGGAATTGGACAAGATCTTGAAACATGTTCTAGTAGTATTTCAATGTGTCCAATCATAGCATCATAAACAACACATAACCAAGTGGGTCATATTATTCCTATTGGATTTAGTCCTTGGAAACAAAATCATGTATCCCCTCCCCATATCTATCTCAAATATTATCCTTGGTTTATCTTTATAATCCCATCCTTTCATCTATCCAACACCTACACCGTTGGTGCTAGAATGGATTATTTCCTTAAACAATTCAAACATTGAATAATCCTAAGAATATCACATAGTAAGTATAACCTTGACACTAGATCCACAATCTTAAATTCTAGATGATAAAACCTTAAATATTGGGATCCCATACCTAGTATATAATCCATGCAAGCTCCTCGTTATCCCAATGCACCAACAACATGACTCATCTTAGTAAATCTAGCTAATAAAACCAACACATATTTGTAAATTTCCATAAGTTTCATCCTTCGTCTAGCTAAAATATAAAGGTTTTGAGTTTTTAATCATTGTTAATGGGTTATATCATTCCCAATCCTTGCATTTTTCTTAGGACATCATTATCATTTCCATTATGTAACAATGATATAATTATCATTAAATCACTTAACCATTGGATTTAAAATGATTAGGCGTATAATCTTATTTGTATAATTTTATTTTTCTCATTTGTGTATATGCTTGATTTCTTTCTTGTGTGTGTTTCTTTAATTTATTGCATTTGTGAGTTGATCCTTGGGGCAATTCATGACTAATATCATCATGGTGAAGGGAACACAATATAATGAGAGGGGGGTGAATCAATATATACCAAAAAAAATTAGTTCAACATTAATTACCATTAATAACTTCTCCAAACATGAACTTAAAAACATCAAAGAAATAATTATTAATTCATTTAACCATTAAGCAACACAGATGCACATATCCACACAAAAAACACCATATATACGTGGAAACCCAGAATAGGAAAAACCACAGTGACAAGAGTTGCTTGGAGCTACTATCCAAATATAGCCTCAAAAAAATAATGAATCACTTACAATCATGAAGTAGGCACCAATCAATTGTATTTGCAGGCACCAACCCAATAAGTGAGCCACTAGTTGTACCAGATTATAGCGATATGATTTGTGGACTTTCAAGACTGATAACACAACTTGTACTTGATCTGATCAACCTTCAGATACCCTCCCACACAACATATTATCTTTTGATAATGGTGCACAATGATTGGAACACAAATCCCATTACATCACACTAATATTCACATTGAAGCCCTAATTACATAGCATCCCTACAACACACTCTCTTACATTGAATGAATCCTTCTCATAAATATATACATTCCAACATATTAACAATATCTTATGTTATCCAAAAAAATCTTAACACCATCCACAATTAGTCATGTTGGCTAAGGATAGACCTTAATTCAAATTGATATGAAACGTGTAGTTAGCTTGGTCCAATAAGATTCAGTTAATTTAGTAAATTGTTTGTTGCACTTGAGGCCTCTATCATTAGTCGCAGTAACTACATTTGCAACAGATTTTCTTTTTCTTGAGATTAATACTATAGATCTTCCTTCGGGACGGGAGCATGAGGAAGATCCCCCGAATTGAATAATCGTCTATTGATACTCTCGTAATGTCGTGCATAGATGTGTGAAAGAAGGATATTTCATTAAGGAAAATTTATCTTGCCAAGGCCATTGTAGGTTGCCTATGAACACCTTCTGCGTGCCTGAGTTGGGTAGTAGGTATGAGATTTGGGAAAAGAGCACTTGGTATAGAGCAATAAAATCAATGATCTTCTCATGCTCTCCTTGCTTGCATCATGCGAGATCCAAGAATGTCATCTTCAGCCTGATGTTATCCTAGAACTGCCAAAAAAACTATTTAACAAGTTGATTGAATGAGAATATAGTTTTCAGGAAAAGAACGGTACCATTATAGTGTTGTGTCTTTGAGAGATCAAGGGAATAATTTAGCGATCAAAGCATCATGGTAAAAGAAGTCCGTATACATCGTGTTGAAAGTTGAAACGTATGTTTGAGGGTCTCCTTTATCACCGTACTTCTCAAACTTAGCAATTTACATCCCTAAAGGGAAGGGAGTGTTTAAAATTGTTACTGACAAAGGACTATTTTGGAAGAAAGGTTGAAAAATAGGTTGGGTAGAGGCTTGGGATAGGCTCGCCAACTAGTTTTGCATTTAACCCATGTTTTGTGGCAAGGCATTCGAAATGGGATTAGATGAAGTCATAGGACCAGTGGAGCCACCACCAAGACCACAGCGAGAGCCATCGCCAGTACCACCGTCAGAGCCACCACTAGAGCCACCATCATGACCACCACCAGAGCTACCACCATAGCCACTGTTGTGACCACCACTAGAGCCACCGTTGAGCCCACCAGACATACTAGAACCACAAGTCCTCATTCCGCTATAAATCTCATTACCAAGAACAAAGCTACCCCTAGGAGGAAGAACATTGAATCCAAGGGGTATTCTACTTGCTTTGATAGTAGGAGGCAGATCAGGAATGAAGACACCCATTTCAGCCAAGCAAGCCGATGTTGTAGGCATCGAGACACCAATTTTCCTCTCATAAGCGTCAAGAACCTGGCGTTTGGTAATACTTGACCTAGGGTTGTAAGAAGGGACATATGCTTCCATAAATTGATAAGGCCATGGAGAAATTTTATACCTATTTGATCCTTGTCTAGCATATATCTAATCTCATTACCAACCCAAACAGGCCTAGCCATCCTTTGATCTCTCCCCAAGTGATTCAAAGATCCAAAAGCCTCTTATCTAGAGCCATGAGGTGCTTTGCAGGAATAGGGACGACTTCATTCTCGTCAAGAGGAACAACTAAAGGGGAGATAGGAGGAGTAGGGGCACAAGTGGTTTCATCAAAGAAACTCATCTCTGCCGCCAATACCATCTCTAGGGAGGAAAGAGTTGAAGTGGTCCTCATAAAGTCCATTCTTAAGTGTTGATGTCAGGAGATCCTTCTAACAACATATCTAGAAGTCATAGACTGAACTATGAAGCTCATAAAGTGTCAGAATGCACAAGCCCACAACTTACGTAGGCATAAGAGAAAGAACCTCACCATGAAGAACCAGATATTACAAGCTTCACATCGGGTTCACCATAATGTAGAGGAGGGGGGCCGATTACTCAGAGCCTAGGTTATGGGAGGGTCTAGAACAATCAAATGCCCTTATCTACCTCATGCTAAGGATTGTTTAAGGAAATCTTGGTGTTTTAAGAGGGTGAAAAGGAAGGGAAAATTGATCTACCACTATCCTTCTGTCAACCTGAGAGGTTTAGGGAACCAAGTGAGCAAATTCCTGAGACTGAATGGTAGCCTAGGCAACTCTTTGCCAGAGGACCCCAACATAAAATATGGATGACAATCCCAATCGGGCATCGGCATTCATATGGACAGAGAGTATGAAGTACAATTAAGACTAATAGGGAATTAAATAATCAACTTGATAAATACAAGGTCAAGTAATGATAGAAAGCATAAAAGAGGTAAACTACTGAAATGAAAAGAATAATACTTTAACTTAAGAAGATAGAAGTTGACAAGAGAAAAGGTGATAGAGACTAAACTCACGATCGATCCAACCTACTGCAAGCTCCACACGAACATGATACCTACACATAACAAAATGGGGAAAAATGTCGGGGTTATTTGAGGGCTTGCCATAGTTAAACCCACGTTTCAGCGTTCCCACATCCATAGGCAACCGGAATAGCCATGAAAGATAAAATATGATAAAGAACGTATTGAAATGGAAGAAATTCCAAGAAACACTAATAATACTATGCTAAAAAATTGAATAACGATGCTAAACAAAATGTATATCACCTCCCCAACAAGATTCCCTCAAGAATGTGAATGAAGATGCAAGCTCGCAAACTTGTAGATGTTATCATTTTCGCAACAATGTGAGGAGAAAAACCAGTAGAGTATTGGCTTGGAGCTTCAACAATGAAGAATTTTGTGTAAATGAAGTGTGGAATGTTCAAGCAATGTGTAGAAGTTCTGAAGAAGATTGAATAAATGGAGATATTTTTAGGATTAATAGAAGCCCAAAAGAGTCGTTCGAGTTCGATCAAGGGTGCAGGGGCGTTATGCTTCATTTCCAATGGATAAGTGTAACACCTTTGCATATTCCAAAGGTGGAAATCTTGTCAGGACAACAACGTGTCGCATAGATGTCCACGTGCCATGCTAGCGTCCTCAACAAAAAATCCCCCACCAACACTATAGACAGTCGCCAAGTGAGAGGAAAGCGAATAGATGAAGTGGAAAAGCATTGTTAAGTCTGATTTTTCTAAGGGGGTGTGAATGGGGAATTTTCAAGGGGTGAAAATTCACTCCATTACAGTTTTCCCCCACTTTAGCAAGCATATATGTTACCAAGTGCAAGGTAAAGTAGATTGAAAGAGTTCAATGAAAGTATACCTGAACCGTCAAGGAAGTAGACCACAATTTGACCCACCTGAAAGCACAGGAAGAGGAGATGGATCCATAGGTCCTTGGGCTTGAGGTACCACATGTCCACAAACCTTCAGAAGGTGAAAAAAGAGGCTCTATAGGTGCTCGATCCTACAGAGTTGAACAAAGAGATCTCGTAGGATGTAAGCACTTCACAGGTCCTTGGACTTGCAAAGGAGGTGCCCCAGGTGCTCGATACTGAGGGAAGTTAGATGTGAGAGGCTCCAAACAGTCTGATGGGGGCCTTACAGGTACTTGGTCTTGCAAGGTCAATTGAAAAGCAACATCATAGGTGCACCTAAAAAGCAACATGTTAATCCACATACAAAACATGTTAGATATCAAAAATCCACACAAGAAGACAGGAAGACAATAATGCAGACAATCAACAATTGAAGGAGAATTTTTTAAAGGGGTCCTTCAAGAACCCTTCAAAATAAAATGGGTCCACTCAAGGGATGCTCTGTTTGAAAGTGATAAAATTTGAAAAGCAGTAGATTTTTTTTGCCAATAATTCTAGCATCAAGGAATCCTTCTAAAAGATTCATTTCATCAAGGAATTTGAAAGAAAAAAATGATCCCTCTCAAGGGCAAGTCCAAATTCTATCTTACAAATGTGTGATGAAAGAAAAATTCATCTAGGGATCCATGTTGAAAAATAAGATTTTTGTAAAATAGAAGATTTTTAGCGAGGGATTCGTTGGCCACCGAATACACCTTCTAAAAATTGAAGCAATATGATAGCCCCCCTAGGATGGTGGGTGCCAAAATCAGAGGCACGTGATATCCTAAGGAGAGAAAATCAAGAATGATAGTGATATTGTGGCTCGCAGAACATGGTGAGATGTAACCATGGTAATGTTGTTACACACACGAGGGACAACACATAGGTGCCACAACATCACAAAACAAGCAAGGAAAAGATAAAGAGAAAGGAAAAACAACGACATAATGAACAAGATACAAGGGGACCTGATATTTTAGGGTCAAAGCTTCTCATAAATATAAATAGATATAATATAATAGTATATAAATTAACTGCAATCAACCTCCTAGTATATCAAACCAAGTGAAGGTACATGAAAACAAAATGAAAATAAAAAGTTGGGTTAACATGGAAGAGAGGCCTAAATTCCCCCAACACTTTGCATCATCCCCAATTGTTGAAAATCAAGGCACAAAAAAGAGAAGAATGATGTGACAAATAGAAGAAGTTTAACGACACAAAAACACTCTTGTATCCAAGCACCTACGAGGGTGACAAGGGTTCTCTAGGAACACATAAAACAAGCACAGCGGAACACAACACACACACAATTTTTTTATCTACAGATAAAGAAGAGGTGCCCCTCTAGTCCTCATCAACCAAGAGGTCATCATTTTCACAATCTAGATCATTGTAAGGGGAGGGCAGATGAGCCTGCAAGGGCAGGATAACAAGGGGGGTACCCTCTGACTCTCCTGAAACAAGAGCCATGAAGGAAGGCCCCTCAAGGTCCTCTTCACTTAGTTCCTATGAGGTGAATGCCAACAATCTCGCGAAGATTTCCGATAGAGCAAGGACATCATCTAAAAAGTTGAAAATGCACTTTATAGGAGTGCCAAGTTTCAACTCGGTGAGTGATGGAGTAGGTGCTTGAGATCCACTGCTAGCCTCACTGAAAGACTCAAGAGTAGTGAAAAACTCTGGGGACGCTAGGGTTGCCTTCGTCACTAGGATGACGTAGGCTAATGAAAAACCAACCTCCAAAGAAGCCAAACCCTTATTTCAACCCCATTGCAAGCAGGGCCATCGTCCATATTTCACTTCATCAAAGGATGCAAGATCCCCACAAATGAAGTGAAAGGTGAGGAGGCAGATGATAAAATCACGACGAACACCACTAAGGTATTTGACATGTCCACGAGTTTTGGAAAATGTGGTATGTCCAAAAGGGACATCAAAAGAGGAGGCTCAAATGAAGGAGAAATGAATACTTGCACCCTCTTGGGGTGAGGATCATTCACGCTCGTAGGGGGAGCTGAAAGCAAGATTGAGGTGGAGGGAACTGAAGCAAAAAGGGTGGAAGAGGAGGACATAACAAAAGATATTGAAGCGGTAATTGTTGCCTTCCCTTCCTTCTTCTACAAGGCAACCTGCTCAACCTGATTAGAGGCCAGAGCCTTCCTCCAACGCTTGCGCTCACACACAAGGTAGTTTCTACGTCTCTAGGAGCTAGAGGCTACAATCGGAGAAGGAGTGGAAGGCTCACGTTTTAACCATTAAAATATCCATCACAGCTATTTTTGATGAAGGAAGTGACTCCTAGATAAGAACAGGAGGAAGAGATGGAGAGAAAGATACAACAATAGAGGGGGGAGCATGCTCGAGCACCTCAATGGTGGGCCTCTTCCCATTTTCTACCTTAGGGGTAGGGATAGTAGGAGGTCATGGGGGTTGAGATGCAGGAGATGCTCTGCAGGAACCCTTCCCCTTACCATACAAGATGACCTGAGGCACCATGGGTAAGACATGAAGTTCAAATGCTTGATGCTTGAAATTCCACCAAGCGAACACCATTAGATTTCTTAAGATGCATAGGAGTGGAATTCAAAGGCTCTCCAATAGGGCAGGAGGTAGAGGCGGGTGGAAATGTAGAGGAAGAAGAAGAAGGGCCCTGAGTGCAGGCAGGCTTCCCCTTCCCCTTTTGAGAGGAAGAGGCGGCTTGCTGCTATGTTATAGGGTAAACCATTTTCAGTTGCGCCTTGCACCTGGTCTTATACTTAACATAATTTTGATAAATTAGGTTTATTTTGCGAGGAAGCAAACCAAATGAGGTGGGCCAAAACTGATCCAAGGAATAACCCCCATGGGATACCAATGGCTGATACCTAGTGTTGTGCACGACATGTACGACACCTTCATGAGATAATTTTAGACATTTATGAATTACAGAAGTGACCCCATTAATGGAAACTAGCCATGGGATGCCTAGCTTCACCTTGAACAGATCAGATTCTGAGATGACATCAAAAGTAGTATCCATAGCCCTAAGTCCCACTAGGACAAAAAGAGTCATAGAGCCATACAAAGCAAGAGAGAGGCCATCATGGGTACGTATAGTAGTTTTCATCTTCCCATATTCTTCCCTCTATAAGGAATTCAACATAAGGGTCTCCTCCATAATAAAATTCACGCAACTCAAGGGGTCCATAGGGACTCTTTTCACAATGTTTCCATTGACGTGAGCAAGAATATATAAAGGAGAGGCTTTGTTATTCATGGGTAAATCCTACGATGTAAAAGTTACATCTGGCTAACTAGTCATAGGTTGAGGGAGAGGACTAGGAGTAAATGAGACCACATCTATGTATGTAGAAGGGAATTCATTGGTAGGACCAAGAATGGAAGGTTCAACAATCAAGTTAGCAAAAAATGTGACTGAAATGGATCTGTGTAGATCTACAATTCAGTATAAACCTTAGCCATAGACTTGTTTGAATTCTGCTTTTTACCATCGAGGCAGATGGTAATATCATCGATGTGATCTTGTATCTCATGATGTAGGCATATACAACATTCAGTATTATGCCTATGGACACGATGGTATTGGTAGAATGTGTTTCCATCATACTAGTTGAGATAAGGCTCTCTGAGAGGTCAAGGATCTTCTAATGTTATAATCTTATTCTTCAATAGCTTTTGCGGAATAGAAGAATAAGATTCAAATAATTTAGTAAATTGTCTGTTGCACTTGAGGCCTCTATCATTAGTTGTGGTGACTATATTACAACAAATTTTCCCTTTCTTGAGATTGATACTATAGATCTTCCTTCAGGATGGGAGCACAAGGAAGATCACTTGAACTGAACAATCGTCTACTAATAATCCCACAATGCCACACATAGATGTGTAAAAGAAGGATACTTCATTAAGGTGAATTTGTCCTGCCAAGGACACTATAGGTTGCCTATGAACACCTTTTGTATGTTTGAGTTAGGCAACAGGTATGAGATTTGGGAAAAGAGCACTTGGTATCGAGCAATAGAATTAGTGATTTTCTCATGCTCTCCTTTCTTGCATCGGATGAGATTCGAGATTGTCATCTTTGGCCTGATGTTAGCCTAGAACTACTAGAGAAATTTATTAACAAGTTGATCTAATGAGAATATAGAATTGTGAGGCAAAGAACAATACCATTCTAGTGTTGTGTCTTTGAGAGATCGAGGAAATAATTTAGCCATCAAAGTATCATGGTGAAAGAAGTCTGTACAAATTGCATTGAAAGCTAACACATGTGTTTGTGAGTCTCCTTTATCACCGTACTTCTCAAACTTAGGAATTTCCATCGCTTCAAGGGAGGGAGTGTTCAAAATTATTACCAACAAAAGACTATGTTGGAAGAAAGGTTGAAAAATAGGCTGGGTAGAGGCTTGGGATAGGCTTGCCAGCTGGTTCTACATTTGACCCATGTTTTGTAGCAAGGAATTCAAAATAGGATTAGATGAAGTCATAGGACCAGTGGAGCTGCCACTAGAGCCACCACCAAGACCACTGCCAAAGTCACCACTGGAGCCACCACCATAGCTAGCATCGTGACCACCACCAGAGCCACCACTGAGGCCACCAGACATACCAAAACCACCACCCCCCATTTTGCTACAAATATCGCTACCAAGAATAGAGTTGCCCCTAGGAGGAAGAACATTAATCCAAGGGGTATTCTACTTGTTTTGACAGTAGGAGGCGGATCAAGAATGGAGACACCCATTTCAACCAAACAAGCCGATGTCATAGGCATCGAGACACCAATTTGCCTCTTATAAGCATGAAGCACCTAGCCTTGGGTAATACTTGACTTAGGGTTGTAAGAAGGGACGTATGCTTCCATTAAATCGGTAAGGCCACAAAGAAATTCTATGCATGTCTGATCCTTGTCTAACATATATCTGATCTCATTAACAACCCTAGCAGGCCTAGCCATGCTTTGATCTCTCCCCAAGTAATTTGCAAGATCCAAAAATTTTCTATCTAGAGCCTTGAGGTGCTCTAGAGGAATAGGGCAACCCCATTCTTGTCCAGAGGCGTAGCTAGAGGGGAGATAGGAGGAGTAGGTGCACAAGTGGTTTCATCAAAAAAACTCGTCTCTACTGCCGATACCATCTCCTGGGAGGCAAGAGTTGAAGTGACCCTCATAAATTCCATTCCTAAGAGTCGATGTTGTACACTCCTTCTAACAATGTATCTAGAAGTCATAGAATGAGTTATGAAGCTTATAATGCATCACAACGCACAAGCCCACAAATTACGTAGACACGAGAGAAAGAAACTCAACACGAAGAACCGAATATTACAAGCTTCATGTAGGGTTCACCAAAATGTAGAGGAGATGGACCGACTACTTAGAACCCTAGGTGATGGGAGGGTCTAGAACAATCAACTGCCCTGATCTACCTCACACTAAGGATTGTTTAAGGCAAGCTTGATGTTTAAGAGGGTGAAAAGTAAGGCCAACTTGATTTTCCACTATCCTTCTGTCAACCCAAGAGGTTTAGGGAATCAGGTGAACGAATTCCTGAGTTTGGACGGTAGCTTAGGCAACTCTCTGCTAGAGGACCCCAACACAGAAGAAAAATGATAGCATGGCACATTGGCATCCCAATTAGCTGTTGGAATCCATATGGACAGAGAGTATAAAGTATAGTTAAGAATAACAGGGAATTAACTAATCAACCTAATAAATACAAGTTCAAGCAATGACAAAATGCATAAAAGAGGTAAACTACTGAAATGACAAGAATAATACTTTAACTTAATAAGATAGAAGTTGACAATAGCAAAGGTGATCAAGGTTAAACTCACGGTCGGTCTAGCCTCTCGCAAGCTCCACATGAACACGATACCTAAACATAGAAAAACGAGGAAAAATGTTGGGGTTGTTTCGGGGCTTGCCGCAATCAAACCCCCATTTTGGTGTTCCCACCTCCATAGACAACCAGAATAGCCACAAAAGAGAAAGTATGATAAAAAACGTATTGAAATGGAAGTAATGCCAAGTAATGCTGACAACACTATGCTACGAAATCGAATAATGATGCTAAACAAAATGGATATCACCTCCCCAATAAGATGCCCTCAAGCACGTGAAGGGAGATGCAAGATCGCAAGCTTGTGGATGCTACCATTTCCACAACAATGTGAGGAGAAAAACTAGCAGAGTATTGGCTTGGAGCTTCAACAATGGAGAATGTTGTGTAAATGAATTGTGGAATTCTCAAGCAATGTGTAGAAGTTTTGAAGAAGATCAAATGAATGGAGAAGAAGATCTTCTTAGGATGAATATAAGCCCAAAAGATTTGTTCAAGGGCGTTGGGGTGTTATGCTTCACCACCAATGGAGAAGTGTAACGCCTTTACAGATTCTAGAGGTGAGAATCCTATCAGGACAACAACGCGCCAGACAAACATACATGTGTCGCACTAGCGTACCTGATAAAAATCCCCCCACCAACACTACAGACAACTACCAAGTGGGTGGAAAGCGAATGGATGAAGTGGAAAAGCATTGTCGGGTCTAATTTTTCTAAGGTAAGGGGATGTAAATAGGGAATTTTCAAGGGGTGCAAATTCACTCCTTTATAAGATTTTAGTCTTACTCCTTGTGAGACTCGATCTATTTTCCTCTTTGTCCTTTTTGTTAATAGGGCTTGGGCCCTTTAATCCCATTTTTTACCAATACCAAAAAAATAAATTAAATAATTCTTGACTGTTTAATTAACTATTCTAACATTTCGTTGAACATTAATTAAATAAATAATCTTTATTTACTTAATTAATTTAACCAATTTAGCCTTTTTCTAATGTTTCAACCTTAAATGAATAAATCACATTTATTTAACTAAGTCAATTATTCCCACAACATTATCCCATAAATTAAATAAATATTTAATTCCTCTAAACTCCCCCTCATTATTGGTTAAATAAACAAATCAAGTTTAGTCAACTATTTAATCATTTACACATTTCTCCACCAATTTGTTTAAAATCAAGATATTCAATTTTGTAAATGGTTCCAAGTACACAAGGCTTCATAAAGACCCTTTTCAATCTCCACCCTTCATTAAGGTTTGATTAAATCTGCACCCTATATCTCTCTTCAGTTCTTGCCCTAATAATGTACACTAATCACATGATGCCACTCATCATATTTTTATCCTCCCATAGATGAGGATCGACCCTATCCCTTCATCTCACAAGATCTAATCTCATCCATCCACCCAACCTATTCAAAATCTATAAATTGATCCATCTATAAGTTATTTTCAAGGAAGAATATTGGATGTAACAATGTTAATTTATAGAATTAAGCAATTGCATTTACTTTGATCATCAACCAATCACTTGGAGCGTAACACTTAGGTCATTAAATGTTTGTGTGGTTACAAGTTCATTGATATTTGTCATTGTTTACATTATTTTTTCTCTACTGGAGGTGTATGCTTGATATAGAATAGGATCATTGTTTGATGTGTGTTTCCTAATATTTTCCCCAATTTGTTAATGTTCACACAAGGCATAATTTTTCTAACCTATTCCCTCCTCTTTCTCATGTTCATAAATAATCAATACAATTTGTGAGTTTTCTTATCTTTACTCATGTGATAAAATCTATTCATTGTGTAATTCTTCTCTATTTTGTAGGTTTCCATGGAGCACACATTTCAAAGGATGGGTTAACACTAGAAGATATCAAGTTGGACTTATTTATTTATATGAACCCCAATATCCTTTTATGATTGTATATTAACTATACATACATGTTTGTGAGTACTCACTTTCATCAATATGCATGTTCATTTAAGAATCTAATGCACCTCAAAGTGAATTTTTCATACCTATGCTATTTTCCATTTAGTTTTGGGATCTTTTGGATGGAATGACTTAATACAATCACATATTGACAAATGACACACTCTTGTGCAAAGTTGGGTTTAATCCTAAATCCTTCACCCATTCTCATTCACAAATCCCCCCACATATTTGGCCCTATCGTATCTATCAAAGCCCATATTGAAGTTTCCAATTCATGCCTATTGCTAAATATTTAACTTCATTTGCTAAAGATGTCATCTTAGTTTGTGTCTCCTTTCGTGTCTCACTTTACCCAATTTAGGTTGAGATCAAAACTCTTGTTTTCTATGTGTGAGGTTAGCCTTTTACAGTAATTTCAAGCTTGTTGAGTATAGTTGCTTAAAAAATCCCCTAAAATTGTCTAGAATAAGCAAAATCATCAAAATAGTTAAAAATAATAGGATTGTTATTTTTAGTAAGTTTGTATTAAGCATGTATGGATCTAAAAATTTACCCAAATCTCTAAGAATGCCTAGTTAACCTTGATAGTTAGTTTTGACCAAAAAATCACATTAAGACAAGTTATTAATCTTTCAAAATTTGAAAAAGCTTTGAAAAATCTTAAATTTAAATTTTGAAAGTTCAAATGATGGATTTTGGTTCTAAAAATTGTTAGAATTGGCATTATAGCCTTTTTTGGGCAATAGATCTCTTTGAGCTCTTTAGTTTAAAAAAATAGTAGGTCAAAATGTGTACTCATATAAAAAATTATGGCACCCAAAAGTTGTGTTGCATTAGATATTTTTGGCTACGAGTTTTAAATACATGTAAAAGAAAAGCAAAAGGTAGTTAGTTACAAAATCAAAAGTTGGATGAAAATAGAAAATTCATAGCAATGTGATGTTTTGATTTTTCCAAAAAAATTGTAATAGTTGGTTTGATTTTTGAAAAGGGGTTCTATGTACAATGTAAACTCATTTTCATTTGTAAGGTTTGGGTGATTTTGGAGAGAATAGGCTTGTAAAGAGAAACTCTATAAAATTTGTAATCTATTTTTGAAGGTTAATAGAGATTTGAAGTATGGTTCAAGTATGTTTATTGTAATGAATTTGCTTTGAAATAATGATATGAATACACTTTTGAATGTGATTTTCTCCCACAGAGTGTTGCAAATTATTTGAAAGAAGTACATCTTCAAGGAAAATAGAAAATTTATACTTACACATTTGTTGTAAGACTTGTTGGTTTGAATAGTTTATCTTCAAAGGTGGTAAATCTTTTTAGATGGTGATTGGGATGTATAGTGTTCGTAGAGGATTAGTAAGTATAATCATTTTCTACAAGTCAAATACATGGCTTTAAATCATTGTAAGGTAGTGATATATTGTTGTTAAACCCTAGAAATTGAAGGTTGTTAGAATATCATATTGAATCAAGTTTTAGACTCTATAAATCCAATGAATAGGTATTGATCTTTTCTAACATCCTTATCCACTCAAAAATTTAGAATGAAAAAACACACTTTGGTGCTACATGTTAGTAGTTTATATGTTTCCCCATTATACATAATTTTGGTAACATAAACTCTATTAAATCCTTGGAGACATTACTATTGTTGTATATCTATGGATAATTTGTGTATGGTGATGTTATGTTCATGCCCAATTATTAAAGATAATAGGAAAATCATGCCCAATCATTAAAGGTAATAGGAAAATCATGCCCAATCATTTTCACATGCATGAACAAATTATCTATTATCCACTATGATAAATCAATTGTTCATATAAAATTCAATATCATTTAAAGTGTACTTGTCTAAGTCTTGTAGAGCCTAAAGTATAGGAGAGACATATCTATCTCTAGTCTGTTGACCCATCCTCTCAATAGTCTTAATCATAGAAATTCACAACTCCTTTGATATTATTAAAAATAAGTTAGAATAATAGCACTACCCATATATGTACACATTCCAATACATCTATTATTACTCACATGTTCAAACATTCATTCATATTCATATTTCCTTGTCCCAAGTCAATCTTACAACATGTAAGAGTGATCTAGCATCATATAAAATGGACCTCCAAAATTCAAAAATATAAATTACCTGAAAAAAAAAGTCTAGCATAGAGATGCAGAATAAAATAAGAAATACTTTTATAAAACATGGCCAGAAGGCTAAATTGTAAGCTAACTCTATTCAAATGCACTAGACAGGTATGAGTTCTTAGATTTGATTGCCTGATCTTGTAGACATCATCATAAACTTTCCTTTCATTTCAATGTTCATGAATACAGGGAAAAGGAAAATTGTTTAAATTCTCCAAACTGTAAGATACATAATATACAAGACAGATTCAAGTAATTGTTTGACAAAAAAACTATGGACTGTATAGCTTGTCATTGCATCTACATCTCCAGACTTGTGGATAATACTCGGCATGAACTGTGATCTTTGGATTAATTGGAACAAGTACACTTTTACATGGCCTGCAATTTTCACATTTGCTTTTACATTTGGGCGGTGAAGATCCTGGCAAATCTCTTAAACCCAACATTCTCCTCCTTCCTATCTTCATCATCATAATCTCCTCTCTGTAATCACTTCCAATACCCTGCAACCAAAACCAACAAAAAAAAATCAAGCATAAATCATCATTCTTTTCTCTATCTGTTTATCATTTCGATGATGGATCGCAGAGTATGATCCAAAATCTTGATGTAAAAAATTACAGAGAATTTATTCAGAAAAATTGAACGCTAACTATCGTGGACTGTGGAAACAGCATGTTATTAACTTGATAGTTCATTGAAATACCTCAGAAGGAGGAAAATACAGAGATTGTTCCTGGCAATGGACAAGCATAAGCTGTGTTGATAAGCTTCCTGCATGAATGAATGAACATTAGTTATCTTTTTAACAAAAGGAACTCAGCTAAGTTAAGAGAAAAGACCCACCTGTGGGAATCATGCAAATAAACAAAATAAATTTGATGCAAGTGCATGGGTTTTGGCTGTCTGTGGGCTTCCAATAGCTTTTGGTTCTCCTCATTCTTGTTACACCATTACATTGCTGGTGATTTATTCCCCCTGCAATACTCAGAACTGATTGTATTCAGAGGAGGTTGTGTAATATGTTGTTGATTACAGAGGACATTAAATGCATGGTGATGGGTTGGTAGTGGTGACCCATTTGTGTGTGTTGCGTGCCTGAGAAGAAGAAGAAGAAGAATGGCGACGGCATGAGGGCAGCAAATCTTTGTTTGCAGAAGTATTTATTGCAGGGTGCCTTGTTTATATGTAAAAAATCATCTGGGTATCATCCCTTGCAGCCTCCTCCTCTCCATAGATTGCGCCGGGATTTGTGTAATTTGGCTGGCATGGCAGACATCACAAAGCGTGACAGTGAAGTTTGCTAGCTTCATTGCATAGGACTACCAGTCCTATGCATAGTTTTTGTTTTGGTTGTATGTGGAGACATGAATGTGAGAGATAAGCAATGCCATGCCATCTGGATAAAAGTACATTTCCTTCCTTTTTACACCATGTTATGGGAATTGCTGCAGTGCTCAACTTGTCTTGACTGGTACACAGACTTAGATCTGAACCTTGACCTTTGAGTTTAAAAGACTTTATCTACTGTTTTATTCGGGAATGACCCAAATTTGTTTGGCCTTCAACTTTTTATGTGATTTTTGGTTTTTTTTTGGACTCGGTCATGATATGGTTGAGTCTTCTCATTTCAAATTTTAGATTTCTTGTTATCAAGGTCAATTTTTCTTGGAATTTGATTGTTATTCCATTGATTCACATGTTAAGATCTTGTATTTATAGATGGTCATAATGCATTGACCATCATCATATCATAAAGCATTACATCAACAGATACATTTAGGCTTTAAGTTATATTTGATTGTGTGGTATATCTTTGGACTTTTAATTACTAGTAATGGGGTTTAAATCACATCAAAGCAGTTAACAATATGGAAGCTATATTTTATAATAAGTCTTACTATTCTTTTCATGACAACTATTTAAACACAAAAGAATACATCAACAAAGGACTAGATTACATGGCATTAAAGCATACCTAGATTTATAAATACCAAAAAATGTGTGGATCAATATTTTTGAATTCGATGATGATGAATGCCCTCAAAAGCCATAATGGTATAAAAGCAACAACCCTAGGGATAACTTTGAGAAACCCCCCTTGGCGAAGGTGTAAAATCTCGACGAATCTATGCACATTATTAAAAAAATGATAAAATCACGGCAAATCTTAATGAATAATTGGTAAAAACAATAATCACAATGGTGAATCTTAGTGAATAATCACTAAAAAGATTAATTACAATGGAAAATCTCTCCTTTAAAATTTTGCATAGATGGTCGGCGCAATTCCCCCATTTTTTTTTTGTTTTTTTTACTATTGAAGTAGGGGCCCGAGGGCGGCAGCCATTGGCGGCGTCAAGGGGTTGAAGGGGCAACGCCCCCTCGTGAGGTCCAGGGACAACAACCTTGGATACAAGTGGGGTCGAGGGATAGAGCCAACCCTCACCACCAAGCATAAATTCACTATTGAAAATGTATTAGAGCACACACAGATTAAGTATTTTTTTAAAATCTCACTTTTAAAAAAAAAAGACTAAATAAAAAGTGAAATTGTTACCACTCATTAGTTTTTTAATCAGATGGTTGCAGGTTGATTCCATGACCTGTATGCATGTGCCTTTTAAAAGCTCTATTGAGGCCTAAAATTTGATTTGGGCCACATGATTAAATCTAATTGTGTGGCCCAAAACAAATTTTGGGCCTCAACAAGCCTTTTAAAAGGAACGTGCATATAGGTTGCAGAATCAAGCTACAACCATCCGATTAAAAAGCTAATCAATGGCAATAAATAAAAGCACTATTCAAGGCTAAAATATCCCTAAAATTAAATGGTAATTTATTATTAGTGGTGATATTGCCCCAAAATTAATGGTAGGAATATAATTAATATTTGTAATTATAGTATAAACTACTGGTGAATCATTTCCAATGACACATTATTTACATGGCAAATCAATTCGATTTATTAGTTTAAAAAATAATGCATAGGCAAATTAATCGAGACAAAATTATTTTTTTGTAAAAACCTGACAATTCTATCTCCTTTTTAGCTTGTACTATTCACCATTTCTGGAGGTCTCGATTTCAATTATTCACCAATTGGCAAAGATTCGCCACTAAAGTTTTCCCTGAACAACCTGTATTATGAAACAAGCCCTCAAAGTGTCCCTCCAATGTCTCTTTTGGACTCCTTACTTATCATTAGTTGTTCTCCCCTTTTGATCCTGTCACATTTTTGTTTTGCTATTTTGGTGAAACTACTAGTAACCTACATTGGGCAATTTCAAGACTAGGGCAATAATCTCACCACCCTCTAATTTTTTTGTAATTGTTGTAGCCTTTTACAAGATCATTATGGTGATATTGAAAGTACAACATGATAGTTTTGAAATCATTGCCTATTGATAAGTGGTGATTTTTCCTAAATCAACTAAGCATGAATTTGAAGCATTGAAAACCTTTCTCTTTATTTACTTTCTTCTAGAGGCATTAGTTGCCCCCATTTTTGAGTCTAACACTTCATAACCTATTGTTGGATTATGTTTTAGTGACATGTGATAGAATTCCAAACACAACTTATCCAAAAATAGTAATCTCAAAGTGCAATTCATTATTTATAATTTCACATGCAACCATAGTCAATTGTTACGTTTTCTTCCCCATTCATTCTTAATTCCTCCAAATACCACTAAATGGATCTTTCAAATGTCATAGATGTTGCTCTACTTTATTTGTGCAATTAAGAACAATGAGGATTGACATCTTTCTAAGCATAAATCTCATCCAAAAAAGTTGAGCTTAGTAAACTATAGCTCTTGGTTGGGGCGAGGGCCCTGGCTTGATTGGCTAAAGCATCCTATTGCAAGCAAGAGGTCATGAGGTCTAGTCTTAGGTCCCATCCCCATGGTACTGGAAGGAATGTCACACCAACATCATTGGTCATATGAAAAATGTTTATTAGATGCACTATAGTTAATAGGGGAGCTACCCGATTCCTCCAATCTAAAAAATAAAACTATAGCTCTTGGCTTGAGGCATGTTGCCAATAGTAAATATTTATCTTTTGAATTAATATTTCCAAAGGAATTGATTGTTAGAGTAAATTAGTAGCTAGCTATTAGTGATAGATTAGTATTAGATTAAATTTATTTTGGTTTCTTTTAATTTTTTCAATTAAATCACTCTATTTTTTATAAAAAGAAAGGCTTTATTTAACTAAAAAGAAGTTTGCATAAAGATATACAGTTTGAAAGATAGAAGAAGGCAAATATATTGGACCTTAACATGCTAGCAAAGCAAGAGAAGGTTAAAAATACTAGCAAAGGAAGCAAGGCCTCTAATATGAAAATTCTTAACATTAGCTAAGAGTGTGTGAAGGTGTATGCCTTCGTTTGCCAATTCATCAATAAGGGAATTGGATTTTCTAAAAAGCATGCTATTAGCTTATTTGATTAAAATTGTGATGGATCTTAGAGACTTGGGTTTGAAAAATATGTATTTGGATAGATTTAAACACATGCTTACTAGAAGGGCATTGGATTATCAAATTGAATCCCCTCTATAAATAGAAAGGTTCTTAAGATTTTCCTTGATGGTAAGCATACGACCAAATTTGTATTCCATAGGTTCAAAAATATTGTTAGAGGAATGCCTAAGCTATATATTGAAATCTAAAAAGTAAAATATGAGAGCTTAGCCACAAAATTTCACTAATAGCTACAATACCAACATTAGATTTTGAGGAATCATAAAAAAGAGATGGATAATTGGATTGGATATATGAGGAATGATAAACAATCATAGTAGAGTTGAAGTCCAAGAGGTTATTTTTTTTGATAAAATGGAGTTTCACTCTAGAAAGGACAATCAATATTTATTTTCCTTTGAAATGAGCCTCAATATTTTCCACCATTGCCAACTAAATTTTGTGGATCAAAATGTTCTTGAGAGTAGCAATATCTTCAAACATTTTTTTATTCCTACCAAGCCATATAGATGACATGAAGAGGAAAGGAATAAAATTCTATAAGGATTTTATAAACATATTGGTTGAATGCAACAGTAGCAAGAGTTCTAAAGCTAGGTGCAAACTTAAAGACTTATTTACTATTTTTGAAGTGAACCCAAAAAGAAAGAGATGGGGAAATCCAATAGAAATAATCTCTTCACAATCAAATTATAGGTGAAATTGACTTTTATAGTCCTTGAAACATCTAGATATAATATAAGGCCCCATGATGTTTCTTTTGATGATACTTTCCCTAGTGAGAATATTTCATTGTTGGATGAGCCATTCAAAAAATTTAACTATAAGGGTAATGTTGAAGTGCCATATGCTATATATATATATATATATATGTCGAGAGGTTCATCATCAAGTAGAGAGAGGGTATTAGCCTTGGTTGATAATAGTTTGAGAAGCTAATATCACCCTAAATAAGGTAATTAGATCTAAGTAGGTTAGTTGGGAAAATACATAAAAAAAATCTAATTCAAGCCCACTCATTTTTATGTTAGAAATATTGTTGAGGTGAAACTATTTGGAAAAAATTCCATTCCACTCAATTGAATGGTCTATATTTCTAGCCCCAAGCTACTTCATCGATGAGAGAAGGTTTCTTGGCATGAGAGAACAAAAAGGATTGTGGCCCAAAATCAGGTCCTCCCAATAATTGATTCTAAGGACATTGTCCAAATACCAAGATGTGTTTCTCTTTATAAAATCTATTGAATTGAAAATCAGAGTCAAAATCTTAGAGGCACCTACCTTTTGGTGAATAAAGTTGAGAAATAACATGCCATCATTACCATACCCATACATACCCATATATATATACCAAAATCTACTTTTAAAGAGATGACAAATAATTTACAAGAATCTAGATGAGCTTAACATCCAAAGAAAGGCTCATAGTAGAGGTAGATCTAATTCCTAGTCTACCATGCTACTTCCCTTAGTGATTTTACTCCAACCAACAAGGTGAATTTTTTCTATGGAGCTACTTGCCCCCTTTCCATAGAAAATTCCTAACATTTTTGTCAACAACATGGAGAATAGAAGCAAGAGTATGATAAATTATGATTTAGTAAATGGGAAGACTAGAAATAACCAACTTAACCAAGACTAGTCAATTTGAAATATCAAGCCATCCATTACAAAACATTTGGATGCACTTATCATTTTTTCCAAAAACAATCCAACACTTAGATCTCTTCAAAATGAAACTCGTTAGGACCCCCAAGTATTTGAATAAATCTGGGCTATCATGAGTGAATTAAAGAATATGAGAAAATATTCATTTTTATCACCAAACTTACTAATGGTGTAAAATTTGAATGTTAGAATTGATATTAGCCCATGGAGTAAACAAGAAATTTTCCAAACAACCCTTTATTTTTCTTACATTTTTTGAGTATCTTCAACTAATATAGACCTCTCAACATTTTCTTTAAGTATAATGTAAAGATATAGAGTGAGACAGGAAAGTTATTGTGACTATAATCATAACACAAGATAAATACACTAGATCCAATAGATTCTAAGCAATATCTAACTAGTTAAGCTATAATCTCGTAGATACCCTAAATTGTCTTGATTGGCGAACAACACTATTTAACTAACTTTCACCCTTCTTCCCTAAATGATTAAATAATACGTTATTATTATTATTTAATTTTTTATTCATTTATTAATTAAGTGATTTAACATTATTTAATTAATTCATCCTCGATCATCGCTAATTTAACTTTATTCCTCTTTATTAATTAAAATGGACAGAAGCAACAACGCCACTATGGCCCTCAAATTGGATATTTCAAAAGCTTATGACAAGATGTTATGGGACTTCATTCCTAAAATCATAGCTAAGATTGGTTTTGATCAACATGTGGTCAACCTCTTAATGGAATGCATATCCACGATGAAGTACTTTGTGTTGGTTAATGAGACTCCTTGGGGCTTCTTTAATGCTGGGAGAGGCATCAGGCAAGTGGATCCCCTCTCACCCTATCTTTTTATCATGGTCGTGGATGTCTTGAGCAGAAACATTTCTAGTCTGTTGTTGGAGGGGGCCATTAAAGGTGTTAAGGTTGCCTCTTCTATTAAGCCTATTGTTATCCAACAATTTGTGGATGATACCTTTCTCTTTAGGAAAGCCTCAGTGATTGAAGCTAGGAAATGGAAAAGTTGTCTCAATAACTATGCTACTTTCTTTGGGAAATGTATTAACTATAATAAAAGCATGATCTATTTCTTCAACAACACTCCTAATCTTCAAGATCATGTGACTATTGTTCTTGGTTTTTTGAGTGGCTCCCTCCCTTCAGTGTATCTTGTTTTACCTCTTACTATTAAGGAAGTCACCTCTGACTTTTGAAATTCTATCATTGAAAGGATCCAAAGGAAGTTGGGCAGTTGGAAAATTTCCATCCTCAATCATACTAGAAAATTGCAGCTCCCATCTACTGCTCCTCAAGGGATCCCTGTTTACTTCCTCTCCATTTTCAAGATAACTAGATATATTGCTAAGAAATTCAAAAAAAATTTAAGGAATTTCCTTTGGTTGGGGACCAAGAAAAAGAAAAAGTTTTCACTAGTTAAATGGGACATAGTTTGTAAACCTAAACCTTGTGGTGGGCTTGGGATAAGGAATATCCCTTGCATCAACAAGGCTTTGATTGCTAAGGTGGGTTGGGATCAGCTAAGAAACAAGAAAGATTGGTGCAAAATTATGAACGCTAAGTATCTTCAAAATAGACCTTTGATTAATTGTATTTCTAAAGATCACCCTTCTGGGTCCTTGGCTTGGAAGAACATTTGCAGTCTGTAGGGGTTGCTTAGGACAGGGATGAAATGGACAATTGGGAATGGTTGCAGTATCAAATTTTGGGAAGATTCTTGGTTACTTGAAACCCCTTTGGCCCATTCTGAATTTAGAAACCTGATGAGACTTGCACAAATTTTCTTTGGCTTTTACATTAGAGATTATCTTCTTGGCCTGTAAGGGGCCTAAAGGTGGAATGACCTGGCCCTTTTTTGCCTTTTGTCTCCTGAGTTGTGTATTTTGGCCAAGTCCTTGCAGGATTTGCTTTCCCTTACCAAATTGTTGTTAAACAACATGAAGAATGAATTTTTCCAGGCTCTTGATAAGTAGGGGGAGCTTTTTGTTAAAATGACTTATAATCTACTGTTGGACTAGGGTGTCACCCTTGGACCCTGGAAATAGGTTTGGAACAGACACATGATCCCAAAGATAATTTTTTTTGGTGGACTACTTTCCATAACAAAATTCTTACTCAGGATAATTTGAGGAAAAGGGGATTCCAGATCCCCAACAGATGCTTGTTATGCAAGTGCAATGAAGAATCTGTGGACCACTTGCTCCTGCACGATCCATTTGCTATTAGTGTGTGGGCAATGGCTTTGGAGAGGTTGGGTACTCAGTGGGCTATGAACACATACATTAATTCCTTTATTTTGGGCTGGTCTAGGCCATTCCTTCACCCTGTTCCTCGTGAGATCTGGAACCAGGTCCCCCCCATTATTTGTTGGTGTTTATGGAAAGAAAGGAACAACATGATATTCAATTTTATTGAGATGATCCCAAAGGAGGTTTTTGGTATAGGGAAAGGCTTATCGCGTAAAACATTTCACTCTTCAAACAAAAAATCTTGGACAGGGCCCCAATTGAGTGGGAAATAAAAGTATGAAATGACAGTGTAAGAGATATAGGAACTTTCAAACACGTCATTTTTTGACAGATTGTTAGATGAGGGTGAAATCACGTATGTTGACAACCTTAAAATCTGACACCACAATCCATTAACGACAAATGAACTTGAATCTATTGACAATAAATGAAAACTAGGGACTAGTAAATGCTAAATGTCGTCATTAAAATGCCACACGTCGACAACAATAGTCCGCACAAAGACAAAACTATATCAAAGAACATTACAAAGCCATGAAATATTTCCAATAGCAACATAATATTATCAATTGATGAAATAATTTTATACTGAGACATTTTGCACCTATCTAGACCTAATTTTCATTTCATTTAATAAATTAAAGTGCAGTTGGCATGCATGTGTGCAAAGAAAAGATTAGTTCCATTCTTAATCTTGGCCAAAAAAGAAGTCGACATTAATGAATTAAGGTGTTAAGTCTTTAACTCAACAACATAGGTTGCCCATAAAATGCAAAGAACAACAAACAATAAACATTAACCCATAAAATGCACAGATGTAAAAAACTATAAAATGACACTGTAAAAGATATAAGAACTTACAAATGGCTCATTTTTCGCTCCTAGTACGATAGACATAAACCCTCTTAACAAATGTAGATTTCACCCTCATCAAACAATCTGAGCAAATGAATAAAGAACGCAAAAATGACAGTGTAGAAGATATAGGAACTTACAAACACCTCATTTTTCGCTTCAAATACCATAGATAGAAACCCTCATCAAAAAATCCGAGCAAATCAATAAACAACACAGATAATCTTTTGCTTGTCAGACTTAAAACTTCACAACATAAGCTATTAATGACGCCTACACTTTAGTCTATTCACAATAAATGAATATTAGCAAATAGTAAATGCACAATGTCCTCGTTAAAACAACACGCGTCAGTAGAAACACTAGGCGCGAAGACACAACTATATCAAAGAACATTACAAACTCATGAAATATTTCCAATAGCAACAAAACATTAGGAATTCATTACATTAATTAGAATAATTAAACTAATTAAAAAAATACAAAACCATGAGGAAAATGGTAACAACTAATGACAAAATTGCAAAGAAAAGGCCAAATTTGCCTTTTAATAAAATAATTTCATAAACATTAGCATGGCAAAAATTTAGCATTGCCAACACGATTCCCTAGGAACACGTTAATAAGCATGAGCGTGGTGAAAAATGTGCTAATAGTAAATGCATAATGTCCTTGTTAAAATGCCACGTCCGGGTGCCAAGACACGACTATATCAAATAACATTACAAAGTCATGAAATATTTCCAACAACAACAAAACATTAGGAATTTGTTAAATTAATTAGAATAATTAAATTTAAAAGCATGAAATTTTCACAGTCCATGATAGAATAGCAATCAAATTTCTAGATTAAAACCGTTTGTCAATTTTTACATCAATGTTTTGGATCATACTCCATGATCCATCATCAAGATCCAATGCAGATAGAGAGAAGAGTGAAAATTTGATGATGGATCATGAAGTATGATCCGAAACGTTGATGTAAAAATTGACAAACAATTTTAATCCAGAAATCTGATTGCTATAATTAAATTTATTAAAATAATACAAAACCACAAGGAAAATGACAACAACCAATGACAAAATTGCAAAGAAAACACCAAAATTGCCTTTTAATAAAATAATCCCAAAAACATTAATATGATGAAAAATTTAAAATTGTCAGTACGATTCCCAAAGAATACACTAATAAGTATGAACGAGGTGAAAACATTAGTCTCCCGCCTATAAAAGAGGGACTTTCATATAAAATTAAGCCATTTATATACATATCCTTGGGATAAACATGAGTAGGCAAATACAATCAAACAAAATAATTTGTTTTAACGAAAAAAACAATGTACATGTGAGATGACATGATCTTTTGGCATTGTCGTCTCCGAGTCACTAGTACCGTCACGAATAACGTCATGAGTAGCGTGTTTTTTACGATCTTTTGAAGAAAACAGTGAAAAGATGTGTTTTGAATATGTGGACAAGCATTATTATATTCTTTTTCAAGCGTTAGGCCAGTTAACACGTTGTCAAAGCATTAGTTAGGTGGGCTAACGATTTTTTAACGTCATAAATTGACCGCTAGAATTTTATATCCACCCAAATATACGTCAAAAGCCAAACAGTTTAATGAAAATTCTTTTAATAATATCCACGCACTTTCGTTCTTCTAGATTAAAAATTTGGTTTCCATACTTTGATGTTTTTTAGTTTAATTTGTGCAAAAGTCAATAAAATTTTAAAATAGTTCTCAATCAACCCACTTTAAGTTTAAGCAAAATAGACTTTTTTTTTTTTAAAATTAATATTTTACTTTAATTTCAGCATGAACTATCTTTTAGATAGGAATATGTTAATGATCTTGTTTTCTTTATTGAAATATATATATATATATTTAATTGATTTTTATTTTATTTTAGTATTTAAGATATTATATTTATGGAGAAGTTTTTAGAGAGTAACTATCATCATAATTTATTATTATTTAATTATAAAAAATACTATATCAGTATCTTGCATCATAAATATTACACTTGGAATCATATAGGCATTCTACATATTTTGTTTCTTATGTTTTTGAAACTTATGTGATCAACAAGGGATTGGTAAACATCAAATAAATCAAAATGATTACCATCAACGAATACAAGCTCATCAAGGTGCTTCTCATTACCATTAAGTCTAATATGTTAATAAATTTATAAGTGCAAAGGTTGTAAAAGTTTGTGACATCAAAGGATAAAACTGTGGCTAGGAAGGTAAAATTGCACCTCTTTGGATAGATATGTGCATGACCTTTTCCAAGCACATAGCATAGTCTAGCAATCAATATTTAACTTACTCTAGCTTAATATTTAATTTAAAATTCAACATGCATCAACTATAGCAAAATATCTATTATTGACTACACATTACCGAAAAATAGCTATATGAAAATTAGGTTGAAGTTGTTGGACTATGGAGTTGAATTTGACTCTTTTAGCCAAACAAATGTCTTAGATCTTAGATTAATAGTTCACCACTATTTGATGTAATATAATGTAGATTGAATTGTACCTTTGTTAAAGAAATGTTTAGGATAAATTGGATAATATAATGGATAACTTGAAAGAGAGGTGAAAATGTTCTAATTGAGTAGAAAATTAATAATGATGAAATTATTGATTTCCATAGGTAGAGAAATCATTGATTTCTAGAGACCTACATGAAATCATCTCAAGTGTGACAATTCAAATTCAAGCCTCTTAGTGAAAGTGGATAATTCACCCCCATTATGGAAATTGTAAGACTGCCTCCTAAAAGTTGACATATTCATCATGATACAAATAAAGCATAAAATGTGAAGTGTTTTTGACATTGCAAATAATTTTTTTGACATTGGATCTTTCTTTTTCCTAGAAAGGAAGGATGTTGAAATGTAATTTGACCATGATAAGAACATTTTGGGGTTAGTTCTCATGGTAACCTTCATTATATGTTTATTTTGATGGTATATGTGCTATAATAGAGGTTTTGAAGTTGAAAAGGCATATTGTAGGTGTGTGGAATTATTTTTATACATTGTCAAGGCTTTAATTCACCTTGAAGGATTTTTAACAACTATAATTAAACCACAGATATTAGATTGAGTAGTAGCATGCTCACTCTTGCTAGAGTTTTTCCCTTTTAGATAATGTTGAGGCAATTTTGTTCTCTCAGTTTGTGTGTTGTGCATTTGCATAATTTCTTGTTATTATATGTTCCTACATATGTTTTGATTTTTTTTATGAATGTATATGGTTGTATTAGTATCCATTAGAAGTAAAAAATATAGTTTATTTTGAAGGTTTTTAGAGTTGAGAAGTTGTGCATCTATAATTAGTGAAGACCCATTACAAACCAAGCAATATTAAAGGAGGTTGTGAACCCTTTAAAGGAAGATATATCTTCCTTTAAAGGGTTGGAATAACTATAAAATCTAACAAGATAAAGTGAAAGTGGTGATATATTCCCTTACAAGCTTCAAATTGGATCTAGAGAGTAAACAATGACAACTAGGTCAATGCCAAGAGAAGAGGATGATGATCTTACAAGAATTTCTAGTAATATGGGTAAAATTGATAGATAGAGACCATAATATTATCCTTAACTAAGAAAAATAGTATGG
Organism: Sequoiadendron giganteum; assembly: GCA_007115665.2. Classification (NCBI taxonomy): domain Eukaryota; kingdom Viridiplantae; phylum Streptophyta; class Pinopsida; order Cupressales; family Cupressaceae; genus Sequoiadendron; species Sequoiadendron giganteum. Next base: position 571,479,446 of record CM021102.1, on the reverse strand, counting down.
TAATAAAACATGAAGAAAAAAGGAAACCTAAGAATATTGAACAAAAATATGGAGAAGCACCTCATTGATGATTATTTCAAGAAGAAGCTAAGATGAATATTCAACCTTTTGATGGAGAGATAGGTGTTGAATCAATGGGTTTCATAGATGGATATTTAGTTTAGTCACAAAAAAAATCTCACATGCATCAATAAATTCAATGTGTAAGACTCAAGCATTCTAGGCATGCTCTCATGTGGTATGAAATCTATTCTCAATCTTTGGAATAATCTAAGGTACCATCTATCTCCAAATGGGAAGAATTTAAAGTGTTTCTTAAGAAACAATTCTATCCAATCTTCTAGAAGAAGAGAGGTTCATATAGTATCAATACTTTTTGTAAAGGGTGTTAAAGAATATACTAGTGAGTTTAAGAAGAAAGTGATTTATTTGGTGAAAGATATCATGGACAATAAGGAGATGATGGAGTACTTAGGTAGGTTATTTAGACACTTAAAGAGACCTAAAATTATGGAAAAACTTCAATATACTTACAAGGCATGTGCCCAAGCACATTACCTAGAACTAAAAAAGAAGAGAAGCGCTTTCTACATGAAAAAACAAGGCGAAGAACAACAAGGTGGTGACAATAATAAGGATAAGAACAAGGGAAAAACTAAGAAGAATTCTACTACTATAGTCACTACAAAATATAATAGAAAATAAAAAGGGAATTTTCATGTTTCTCATTGTGAGAATATTTTTAGAATAGATATGTTGAAATTGTATCTTAGTTGGTACTTTTGTGGAGGAATAAGAAAAATGACAAGAATGGCATGCATATGAGTAAATGAAAATAGATTAATTTCTATTTTGAGGTGACGAGATATTATCTTGTACCACGGTGAATATGGGTGCATGCGTAATGAGTGAAGGTTCTTAAGATGAAGAATAATCACTAAATTATTCCACATCAAATCCAAGTCATCATAGATATAATTGATTTATTATTCGACACATTCTCACAAGAAAACCTCATATCCCAAAATTTAGTTGGTGATTTTCTGTTGAAGTCCATAAAACATTATAATCTATATTCATTATGATGGAGAAAAATAAGGAGTGGAAATATCAATAATAAAGCATTTTAAATTTTTATTTGGGCCCAATTAGAATTTAAGATAAGTACTTGTTTATGTGATACCACTAGATGTTTGTGGTGTCATTTTTGGAAGCCCTTTCCTCTATATGAGAGGTGCAATCTTTTTTAGAATTAAAAATAAATATAGGCATCATTTTAGTAAAAAGGCTTTGTTATACCTTGTATAACCACCCCATTTTCTTTTTTGGTCAAAATGGGTCCCCCTTTTGTGTTTTGGTGTTTTCTTTCTTTTCCTTTCCCTTTTGTTGGGTTTTCTTTCTTTCCTTGGTTTATAACATGAGGGTTGTTTGGTGTAGGAGCACACGGGCGATCAGGACCACTAAAAATATTGTTGGTTTGATTTTCTTCAATTTTGGTTTGGTTTGGTTTCATCTGCCTACACCTCTTAAAATTGATGTTAAGCAAATGTAATTGACTACTATTAAATGAAAGCCTATGGGAATTTGTCAGAGGTTGTATTTGCAACTGCCATGTTTGATGTGTATGTGAAATGTGTTAACAAAGATTGATTCACTTGATCCAATTAAATGTAATTGCAATTACTTCGGTTGATGTGTATGCAAATCAACATAGTGCCACATGGGAACACAGTCTCATAAATGATAATGATTATTGATGGGGAATTATTGGACCATCGTTTTGATATTTAAAATGCAGAATTTGAAAAATTCAGCAGAGGATTAAAGTCTTGAATTGGATGATAAATTGTTCCTTTTTTCCTTCACATGAAAAGTCACAGTTTTTGAAAACACAAGGTAGGCTGATGGATTGGTAGAGAGACTGATAGGTTTCAAAGGAGGAATGAATGTTTCAACTATTCCTTTACATCTTCAATATGGATTGATGAAAACAGGGGAAAAGGCATCAACATATTTAAGTTCAATAAAGAATTAAATATTGAAGTGAATGATATAATCGACCTTTCAACTTCAAAACAAATGTATGGAATCCGGTAGGAAAAAGGAGAATCGGCCAAAAATAGAATTGACCAGAAATCGAAGAGGAGTCTAAGTCAAGGGCACACTAGATGGAAGAGAAAATGTGCAACCAACAAATGAAAGAGGCGCAACAGTAAACATACAAGGCACAACAGTGACTGGTAATGCACAACATTAAAAGGGAGACCAATATGCAAAGAAGAAATCGGTCAAGAGAAGTTTGAAGACATAAGTTTGGGAGCAACAAGTGGAAGAGAAGTGTGCAATAGGAAAAGAATAAGGCATTGTAGTATGTAAAGGAGAAGATATGCGTTGTTGACAAGGAAGGTTGGTCAAGCAAGACCTTGGAGACACAAAACATAGGATGTTTGTGTGCACAATAGAGAAAGAGAGTGTGCAAAGAATAAAAGAGGATGACTGATGATAAAGGGAAGGGGATGAGAAGTTCTTCAATTGTAATTTGTTTATAAATTTTGTATGCACATAAATTCAAACATTGTTATGAGTGATTTGAAATCAAATAACAATACCTAGTTGTGATTATGCTAAGAGTTTTTCTTGTTGAGTAGTTGAGAATTAAGGCTATAGAAGAGGGTGTCTTGCCTCATTGTTTCCCTTTTTGGGGTTATTTTTCTTGTTTTCTGCCTTTTGTTTGGAATCAGAATTCTAGATAGAACTTGCACATTTTCTCAAAAAGTTCAAGTTCTATTTCATTTTCTGATTCCATGTTATTTTTCTACTTGAGATCAAAATTCTGATTCGAACTTGCACCTTTTCTCAAAAGGGGTCAAGTTTATTGTCTTTCTCTGATTCTGTGCTTTTGTTCATAATTGAAATTTCAAATTGCACTTGCACCTTTCCTCAAAAGGTTCAAGTTTGGTTTGTTTCTCCAATTCCACGTGTTGTCCTCTCTTGCCTCTTATCCATTTGGAAATGTGATTTTCGATTAGACTCTTTTGACGATAGTCAGGTTCCAAGTGCAATTCTGACTCCAAAATATGCTCACCTACCGCATTTAATTACTTTACACGTACAAACCTGATATTTAATCAGATTTCTCCCATGATTATGCTCATAATTGCATTTTTGTTTGCATTGGGAGAAAAGCGAAGAGGCGAAGGAGCATTTGGGCTTGGGCGTTTGAAGGATTGTTGTTTCGAGTTGTCATTCATTTTTTGAGGTAGGATCTTTTTCGTTTTATTTTGCATTCTTGCTTCTTTCTTTTGTTTTGCATGTTCCTTTTGGTATGATATCGCGTTTCATTTTTGTGTCATTTTACTATTATGTTTTTTCATTTTGCTCGTTTTAATCTTTTGGGTTTTATTATTTTGTCCTTTTTGCATTTGGGTTTTTGTATTTTTTTGTTTTGGTTTCATTTTGTTTAGGTTTTGCTTTACCTCAATTCGTGTACCTCACTTTTTGCAGGTTTTTGTTTTCCTGCCTTGCCCTAGCTAGGGTTTCCATATAGTTTTTCGACCAAACCGTTAAATTTTTAATTTTGGGCCTTGCAAAATAATTTTTTTCACATGGACGTTTTACCAAAAGGTATGAATCCTAGGTCTAACTTTGGTTCTGAAATCCACATTTGAAAATTTAGTATATTTTGTCTTAAGGACCAATTAGAACTCTGAGTTTCAAATGAATTTTCTCCCAAAAGGCTCAGGTGCAATGTGCTTCTCTGATTTTGAACTCCAACCTTATGTTGTTGCGTATTTTCTTGAATAAGCCATTCAAAATTTTAAATTTTGAATGGACTTTTTGACTAAGGGGTCAAGTTCAAAGTCCTTTTCTACTTTTGATTTCTGAAGCATTTACAAGAGGTATGGGAGCATCGAGTTTTCATAACTTTGAAGGTCACTTTAACACTTGGGTCTGATCGAAATTCTGAATTTCAAATGGACCTATGAACTAAAAGGCCATGTTTTAAGTGATTTTTTGATCCTAATTTCCGATAAGGGTCGAACCTTAAATGCTTTATTTTAGTTAAGTTCGATCAAAATTCTGAATTCCGATTGGACTCAAGATCCAAGGTTCAAGTTCAAAGTACCTTTTTTGTTATGATTTTCGGTATTAACAGATAAGTTTTATTGCTTTTTGAAGGGGTTCTATTAGAGTTTATAATTTTGATAGAGCATGTTCTAGAGGGTTTTTAGAGGGTAAAATTTGTGATGTATTTTTAATGAAGTTATCTTTTGTGTTGTTGCTTAGGTATCATAAATGTATGATTTAGAGGAGCAACCCAGTGCTGAAGAAGTGGAGAGAGAGCAAAAAGCTAATTTGAAAAAATTGGATCAAAATCACTACATAATAAAGTATAAATGCCAAGGTTCTCTTGTAGTGTCTAAGTTAAGCTCTAGGGTGATGAAGATTACAGATACAATGTTGGGACACATTGATTTGGAAGCATTCAATAAGGACACCTTTGATGATGATGCTAGTCCAAGATCTAAGAAGATAGTAGCTCCAGGGCTTGCTCATGTGGCATCTTTCCTCGTTGTTGTTCAATGCACTGAATTTATTCTAGCAGTAGTAGAGGCTTACAAACCAACCCAACATAATTGAATTGATCAATGGGGAAATGAGATAATTGACTTGTATCCTGCCATGATTAGGATGGTATTTTATTTGCCACCTTACCCTCAACTGAAGATTGTAACATAAGTTGAGGCAGTACAACAATACGATAATGATGTGAGCACACTTCCAGTGAAACATAAATAAAAATTGGCTGAAGGTGGGTAAGAAATCTATCACCAAGTTTCCTATAAAGTTCAAAAGATCATATTTCTTTTTAAAAATAGGGGATATTATCACATTGTTGAGCAGAGTAATGGGAAAGGAAAGCTCCCATATGTATGAAAAGTGGATGATTCTTTTTATTGAAGTGATCTTAAAGGGAGCAATATACTTAAATTGGGGCCAATTGTTTTCTGATAATATACACAACCAACTTGTTGATGGTGAAAATGACACAAACAATGTTAAAAACAAAATATTTCTACTCTATTTCTCCTGAAAAAGAAAGACAACATGCAATAGCCTAACTCCCAAGGTCCTGGTAGTTAGTTCTCAACTGTCTAGTGTCACTCAATCGGTTCATGCAACTATAATATTCAAGGGGCTTGTGCTGGTAACAAAAGATTCAAGCGATGACTCATTTTATTAAACTGTTTTAGTAAATCAATGGGGTTTCAAACAAAAAGAAAAAGATAGATCAAAGGGGTAAACCAGTAAGTATGAATCAAATTTATCTATCCTCCAGACATATATCTTCAAATAATGAATGTTCTTCCAATCAAATCAAGAAAACCATAAGATGACACAATCTATAGCATAATCTATACCACTGCATACACTTTAGGTGCTTAATTAACTTCACAATTACACATCAAAAATATTTCAAGGACTTTTCAAAGCAACACACATTCATTCATTATCAAGATTATAAATCAACAGACTTTAATAACTTGAATTCAATGATAATCTAACAAGATAATCTTTAAATCTGGTTTCTTCTAATGACTTTCATCACATAAGAAACTAGCATGCTTCAGCACAATCACTGGCATTTAGATAGATTATAACTTATCAGCCTTATCAAATCAACCAACTCAATTGTCATACCATATTGCGTAAACCTGTAATTCTATTAACTGTAAAAAGATCAAGTACAAATTATCTCTGTAAATCACTACAAAATTCTATCTCCTAATCTTAGGTAAGCCAATCCTATTCTCAATTAGCCGGCCTTTACAATATGATACCCATAGGGTATTTATAGATATACAAAAACTCAAACTCCACTTCTATTTTAGGTCATCTACCTTCTTAGGAACCAAAATTCTCTTGGAAACTCAGATCAATTTGATCTTGAGTCTTTACATTTAGACATTCAGTTTAACTAGAGAATAGAAGATAGGAGAGAAAAAGAAGTCATGCGCCCCCAAGACTGCTAGTGCTGCATGCAACATGCAAAGAAGAGGAAAATTATGCATGCAAGGATTCATGTATGTGAAGCTAGATCTGTCATGAACTCATCATAGCTGATGAAGACTTGCAGTAATGTATCTATTTCTGGCCCATCAACACAACTATCTTCAAATTTGATTCGATCCAATTCTGCTACAGCAAATTCCCTCATACCTTTCACCTTTGTCAACTCTCTTCCAACAACTTTTATTTCCTCTTTAACATCCATTAACCGATCCAACACCAAATCTTCGCCATCATCTCCTTTCTACATCAGTCCTCTGAATCTTTCATCCCATTTTTCCTCTATTTGACTCAAAGGCATGCCTTCTTTTGTAAATGCATTTACATCTACAATAATGGCAATGACCGCTTCCAACTCTTCCAATTGCTCAGTCAAATTATTAATAGCTTCTTGGATCTCATCCTTATGTTTACACAAGAAATTAGTTCTAAAATGGAGTATACAAGAAATTTTCTCCACAAAATCCTTATTGTCCTCCTCAAGTATTGATTGTTCTAGAAGAGTAGTTAAAGGAAATGCACTCACTCTTTCTAACTTCTGACTGTATTCTTTATACTCTTCTTCTTGTTTCTCAGATGCCTTAATGTATTGATGCATCTCTTTTATTAACCCTTGTGTGTCCTTGTAGGCTTCAAAACCTTCAACCAAAACTTCACCTACCTCTCGGTTCAACTTGTCCATCCACTTGTCCACCATCTCCGCTTTGCCTTTTACCTCCATCAAATCGTCTACCTCCATTTTACATAACAAAATAGGAGTCTCAATGGCTATTATCTATTGTGATCTCGGAGAGGAGACACTCTTCAAGAATGAATGTAATTGATCCAATTGAGCCTTAAGCTCATCCTTCTTTTGTTTATCCTTAATCATTCTTGACTTGGTTGTTGAAGCCACCACATCAATCAAGTTCATATGTTGATTCCTAGCGGGCCTTCCCAAGTTGACAGTACTCAATTGATAATCTGTTAGTTGCATGTCCCCTACCTCCTTTTCTGTCATTGGCATGACACATTCAATAACAATTTCTCCTTTGTCTGTGAGTCGGGTAGAATGTAGAATCTTGGCCTTCTTTTTAGGCCTCTCCTGCTCAATTCCCTTCATCATATCCTCCAAATTGAGAGGTTGTGAAGGTGTTACTGCCTTCTTCTACAGGTCCAATTTTAGCCAAGTGGGAGCACTTGGAGTAGTAGTCATCATAGAGGAAGAGGGAACAATAGTAGAAGGTGGCTGCATAGTCACTTGAGATTGGGAGTCAACCCTTGATTTCTCTTGTTGCTCTTGCACTATATGCATCTGCACAAGTCTTTCAACCTCTTCCCTATCCTTCTGTTCTTGTATTTTCTTGTCTTCCTCTTCTTTCCTCAACCTCTCTTCTTCCAACCTTTCTTTTTCTAATTTTTCCTTCTCTATTCTTTCTCTTTCTAGAGATTCCCTTTCTAATTTCTCTTTTTCCAAAGCCTCTAGCCTTTCCTTTTCTAATCTTTCTACCTCCAAAGCCTTAAGCTTTTCTGACTTTGCTTCTTCCTCTTGCTGCTTCTTAACCAGCTCTTCGGCCTCCTTTTCCTTCCTTATCCTTTCTGCTCCTTCCTCTTTTTGGCGAGCATCCTCTTCAAGTTTTAACCTAGCAACCAAGATTTCCTTTTCCCTTTGGTTCCTTGCTTTCTCCTCCTCAAGGTCATGAATCTTCTGTATTAGCTCCAACTTGTCATTCTCTGCTTTAACTTTGAGCTCATGTTCTTGTTGCATTCTTTGTTTCTCTACTTCATTAGTTGTTGCCTTAATTTCAACTTGTTTTGCCTTTAATTGTTGTTGGTGTAGTATAGCATCAACTTGTACCTTAGCATCAATTTCCTTTAGTTTTTCCACTAAAACCATTGCATCAGAATCTCTTTTCGCTTCTTCAAACAACTTCCATTGATCTTCGTGTGTCAAAATCTGCTCAATATCCTCTTCTAGAGGCATGTTCTATTGCATATCCTTTTCTGACAGAGTCTCATTTGAATCTGTCCCTACCTCCAGAACTTCTTTCTCCATTTCTTTTCCCTTAGCAGTTTTAGCCATGCTATGAAGAGCTCCTTCTTGAATTTATTTACTCTTCTTCCTCGTAATTGGGACTTGGGCGGATGATTCACCTAATGTAGGTGTTGAAATAGCAGATCCTATTGGAACATCTCCTTCTTGTGTTTCCTCTTCATCATCTACCGCCTCAAGTTCTATCTCATCAATATCTGGAGGAAGGAATTCCAATGGTTCTTTGGGAGGTGTCTTCCTTTTAATCCTTTTATATCCCTTACCCTTCTTAAGGACTAGTCCTTGAGGAGCTTGAGTTCTTAACATTAACCATTGCACACTCCTATCCAATACTGTCCTTCCAATCTTCTTAATATCAATGGTTTCTTCAGCATTCCAATCAATTGGATCCAGACCCTTGGTGCCAATATTCAAAGCTTCATAGGATGGATCCAAAACAATTCCAACATCCACCAATGCATCAGGAATGTTTTCTTTAACACCTAGCTCTGACATGAGTGAAACATACAATCTTTCATAATTCTTCTTCCTTGGATTATACTCATCTTGTCGATCACTCCAAAAGTCTTCTAATAAATTAAAATGTTTAGTAAACACCGAAGGCAACAAGGCATGCATCTTACCCTTTGATCAAAATACTTACGAGTTGTGTATAATCCCAATTTCAACTGTATCAATTCATTACATACCACCTTTACTGCTACCAAGTGTTGACAACTATATTCACCCAACTTCATGGGGAGCTTATGAAATCCAGTTTTATGTTTGATCCCAAACCAAGCATTAACTCCAAGAGCCTGATACACAAACTCCATCAACACTATTTTGTTATTACAGCACCTCGAGAGCAAATGTGGATGGCCTTCAAAACCAAATAACCTGAAATATGTGAATTTGGGGTATTGAATTTACCAACATCCCCATTCAACAATGAATGCCATGACTTCTTGACTCAACTGGTACCCTACATCCCCATTCAATTGATTGATGACCACATATAAAAATACATCATTGACTCTTCTAAAATGAGTCTTAGCAACCTTAAGAGATAATTGGTCATAGTGCTCCCATGCCTTCTTTTGTCCATCCAAGGTTCCAATTATGCCCACTCTGTTCAAACCTGGTAAAACACCCAACCTTGCTACGGCATATACAATGTAAGAAGCCATAAAGAAAGATTTGGTCTGCCTAACATTAGTTAATTGATCATGAACAACATTTGACACAATCATCGGCCAGTCAAACTGCTGGGCTCCATTTAAGATAGTCTGGATGAAAGGAAACATCCACTCCTTGAACCAAAATGTATCTCTCTTCCCAAAGGCCCTAGACAACATCATGATTAGGTCTGATAACTCCTTATAGAAATCTGCCCTCTTTGGCTGGTCTGCAAGTTTACTTACAGATTTCTTTTCTGTGGTCAACCACTTTTTGTTTAAATGAGACTTATTGGAGCCCTTATACTCAATATATTTCTCCAAAGCCTCTGCCTCATCCAGCTGCACCAAATTTTAAGTGTCTGGGACATTAAATATATCTTGAAATGCTTGAGGAGTAAGATTGATAATCACATTGTTTTGTGAATCCATGCATAGTCTTGTAGCAGGAGTATAGGCACTAGCTGTAGTTAAGATCAATTTTGGACATTGGACTAACAAAGGAAACAAAGTTATATGAGCCAATCTAGACTTAACAATCTTCTTCATTCTAGGCATCACATCCTTAGTGAATGCTTCAACATATGTCTGCTCAAAGTTATACTGGCCTAAGTTTGTGTCAGTGATGTCCGACCAGTCTGATTCCACTTTGCTGACTTTGATAACTAGACTCCTGTGATTATACCTCAAGGTGTAAGGCAATTGTTCCGGCTTTAACTTCTTTGTTTTTGGTGCTGCCTTTGATGTTCCTACAGGCTAGTTCCATCGAGCAGCTTCCCCTGATGTTCTTGACATCTTTCAACCTTCCTGCAAGCAAAACCTCTAATTAGATCTTTAGATATCATTATAAAACATGCTTTAAAACCCATACCTTTTACTTATGCACCGAAGGTGAAAGCAAGCAGAAACATAATCTAAACAGTCACTTTTACAACACTGTCGGACTCAGAGCGAAAACTAATATAGATATTTCACTAACAATGAACGGGATCAGAGTCGGAACCAGGAAGGTGATCAGAATGAAAAAGGGATTTGGTTTTTCTCAGATTTTTATATTTCCATATTCTATTTCCATTCTGCCTCCGCTTCCTTCCAGATTATCGTTTTTTCGAAAGAAGATCTCTCATTATATGGCAGAGCCGGAGACGGGACGGAAATGGAATCGATACCTTTTGCAAAATAGAATTCTTCAAGTTCAAGATCAATTCCGATCCCATCTCCACCTAGGTTGACCATGACATCATCAAATATTTCATCGATTTAACACACAACTCCATGATTAAAACCAAGGTCATATTAAATGAAAAGAGGCTTAAATAAGACTATACCCGTATGACCCTAGGGAACAACTGTATATTTTTAGGGCATCATATTTTAATCATTTAATCATGATTACAAAAACATTCGAAACCCTAATCCAAAGAAAAACATGATAAAAACTAGGGCATGGATTTTAAACCTTACCATTTTACCAGTTTGAATGCGCGACAAAACCCTAAGTAAAAATGAGATTCAACTAACCCTAAATCATTGTAAAAACATGAATCTAACCTACCTCACTGTAGATCCCTAATTTTAAACCAATGCTACTGCAAATCAAAATAGCACGATGTGATCATGATTAAATCGTGAAAGAGACTGCGCCCTAAAAGACTAAAAACAAAAGCAAAGATGTGAAGAACACAACTAGACAAACCAAATAAAGCAAGAACCTACTCGAACAAACAAACCAAAAACCATGAATTCGTTAAAAATGACATGATTCCAAGCATAGGCAAATATATATAAAAATGCAACAGAAAGTAAACGAAAAACAATAATGACAAGAAACCCTACCTCGAATACACCAAAACCTAGCTAACCTTCTGAACTGATTCACTGGCAACAATCTTCTCCTCCTTCAATTGATTTTCTCAAATCTCCGTTGCTGCTCTTTTGTGCTGTTTAATCTCTTAACAATGATAATAATGATTCATTTAGCCCTTAATGTAGGTAAAAATGAAGATTTTTACCTACACGAGCAACTGTCATTAATGCTTTAAACGTAGTTAAGGCGGAGTCGGAACTAGAAGTGAACCAATAGTTCATTATAGTGCAACTTCAGTCAAAAAGTCAATGACCCAAAAGCGGTGGGGGCGGAGTCAAAATGGAAACTAATTCAAAAACTGAAGAAATTTCTTAACTTTGTTCTTGTTCCAGTTCTGGGTCCGCCAACCAAACATAAAACAAAACCAAACACAAAAAGGAAAGCAAAAGACCGACAAAATAAAACTAAACACAAAGACCCAGACTAAAACCAAAAGTCAAAATAGTGGAAGCGGTGGTAAAATTGATCGTGATTTTGCAATTTTTGATAAAAGACCAAATTAACACCCACTCTGGCTCCGGGTCTGCTGAAGACAAAACAAAATCCAAAAGAAAAGATCGTCGGGATGGGAACCACAACAAGTTTCAACTGAACTTTTAGAACCCGATTCAGTTCCGGCTCTGCTTCCGATAGAGTAAACAAAAATAAACAAAGTGTTGGAAGCAAACAACTCCAAACTTTATTTGAAAAACAACTAAAGATTAATAACAATAAAGGGGACCCATTTTGACCAAGGCAAAAGATGGGGTGGTTATGCAAGGCATAAAAAATGGAGACTCGGCTGGGAAAATGGTTTACCCATTTTCAAGATACCCAACGAAAATTTGTGTCACCCAAAAACTACTTGACTTACAAACACTTCAACCTGAATAAGATCATATATATTTAGGATAAGTTTGAGCTGGAATCTCAGACGTATGTGCTCATGAGTTATTTCTAAATCTGAGTGTGTTTATATTGTGCATCATTCTTCATAAGTACTTTCTCTACTCTTTGAACCACCATACCTAAAATTCAAGCTACATGAATTGAGTCTTTTAACTATTGTGCAATAAAATCCTGGGTATTGCTCTGCTGCCAGACAAGCGTCCATAGCCTTGACGAAGATGCCTCTAGTTCTCACAAAGCATTGCTCTACTGCCAGCCAGGCGTCCATAGCCCCGATAGAGATACTTGATTACCCACTTGATATCGAGCTTGCCTTTTCTTTCTTTCTTTTCCTTTTTTTTTTTTACTTCCCTTGTGGAAATTCTTTTATGCATCTTTCTCAATACTTAGATTCAATGAATCTAAAATATGGGTTGATAACTACAATGGATTTCATGATAGTCTTGGAATCAGATTTTTCACTTGAATCAAAGGTAGAGTCATTCTAAAACAGATAGGCACCTACTCATGCAGATGTTTATCCTAATTTGGTGATAGATTTTTGATGACAATTCATGAGATATTCACAATGTATCTTCTTATCTTTAAATAACTTCTCAAACCCAAACTAGAATGATCACAAGACATAAGTTTCAGAAGAACATCCTTTTCAATGATGATGATGAAAATACCTAAACCAATTTCTCTCCTAGTACCAATAGTATACCTTGAATAAAAACCCCAAGTCTTCAGATGAACAAAAGAAAAATCCCCAACGAAGCAAAAACACAACAAAACAAACAAAAAAAAAAAACCAAGAAAACAAAACAAAACAACAATGATAAGAAAACCTAACTAAACAGAGACTTAATTACATATGATACAGTATAATACATTCTTTTCCAAAACATCAGACCTTTTATGCACCAAAATAATGTTTGAGAAACTGACCATTAATTGGTAATGGAACAAGCTCTCCTGTTAAGGTACTCAAACGAAAAGCATTCTTGCCTAATATTTCAGCCACTTGATAGGGACCTAACCAAAGTCTATCAAACTTCTGGTGATCTCCCTTCTTTTCTCTAGCCTTATTCCATAATAACAGAAGATCTGATATTCTAAAGGCTTTTATCTTGGCTCTTTTGTCAAACCAGCATTTGATAACAACCTGATGTTTAGAAAATTGCTGCAAAGCACCATCTCTTTGTTCCTCCATATTTAACAAATTAAGCAGTCTAACCTCAATCCTATCATCCTTGTTATAAAACTCCTGCATAAACTTAAGAACAGGTATTTGTAAATGAATGGGGAAGATTGGATCTTGGCCATAGACTAATCTAAAAGGTGAATTCCCTAGGGCTGCTTTGATTCTAGTTCGATTTGCCCATAAGGCAAATCTCAACTAGGTGTGCCAGTCCCTAGGGTTTCTTTCTAACAACTTTCTTATAATTTCTAGCAAGTTCTTATTTGTGGACTCAGCCACTCCATTCCCCTGAGGGTAATAATTTGAAGAATATTTTAATGCAATCTTATGTTCATAAGCCCATGAAATAAACTCAGCAGAAGAAAAAGCAGGGCCATTATCACATACCAGAGCAAATGGAACTCCAAACCTGGTTGTGATGTTCTCCATTAGAAACTTGATGACCACCTCCATGGTACTATTCTTGCAAGGTTGTGCCTCAGTCCAGCGTGTGCAGTAATCAATTGTAGTCAAGATGAATTTATGCCCTGTAGAAGAGTTTGGATTAATTACACCTACAAAATCAAGCACCCATTGAGCAAATGGCCTTACCTCATACTGGTTGTAGGGGCATTGTAGGATTTATTTCTCTAGGTGTAGAGGTTTGACATACATGAAAAGTCCTGCAATGTTGATGAGCATCTCTAAACACATAAGGCCAATAATAGCCTAATCTTAAAATCTGATGAGCCAAAGCATCAACAGATCCATGTCCTGTTCCACGCCTCCAATAAAATTCACTTATGGCATGCTTAGCTTCTTGTTGATCCAAACAGCGTAGATATATTCCTTGAAAATTCTTCCTGTAGATTGATCCTCCTTTGAGCATATAATGGGTGCTTTTCATTCTCAATGCTTTCCTTTGAGTAGCATTCATTCCCTCTGGACATTTGTTATTGAGGAGGAAGAAAACTAAATCTGCATACCAGGGATCCTTTGTGAATGATTGAACCGTGTATTGTTGACAAGTAATACTTCTGTCTACTTCTGCCATTGCCTTTGACAAACCTTGGCCTCAAACAAGTTTCATTGGGTGAATCTCCAAGTCAAATTCTTGCAAGATGGCCATCCACTTCCCTCTTTTTTCCCCTAATTCACTTTGCATCAGGAAAGACTTCACCGCTGGATCCAGGACTATAGCCATTACCTGACTTCAGACTATGTAATGCCTAAACTTCTTTACTACTCGTACCAATGCAAAGGCTTGTTTTTCTAATGATGAATATCTTACTTCTGCATTCTTAAATGGAGAGCTCATAAAAGCAATCAGTATCTCCTCATTCTCTTCTCTTCTCTGTGTTAAGACTGCTGCACATGAATGCTCAGAAGCAAAAGAATAAATGTAGAAGGGCTTTAAATAATTTGGACTTATCAAAACAGGTGCCTCAGATATAGATTGTTTAATTTGCATGAAAGAAGACTTAGCCTCTTCACTCCATTCAAGCTTTGCATCCTTCTTCATTATTTCATTAAGTGGTTTGACAATCTCAACAAACCCTATTATAAATTTCCTGACAAAATTGACCCTTCCAAAGAAAGACCTCATTTCCTTCTTACTGCCTGGCTTTGTCAATTTCAAAATGGTCTCCACTCGATCAGGATCTATGGATATTCCCTCCTCTGATATAATGTGACCTAAAAGCTTTCCTTCAAAAAATCCAAATACACATTTCTTTGGGTTAAGGGAGACACCATAACTGATACACTTCTTTAGCACCTTTTCCAAATCAACAACATGATCTTCTCTATTCTTAGAAAAGATGGTCAAATCATCAACATAGATGATTATACATTTCCCTATCAGATCTTTAAAAGCTACATCCATCGCCCTTTGAAAAGTAACACCAACATTAATGAGACCAAAAGGCATTCTTCTGTAGGAAAATGTGCCCCATTTAGTAGTGAAAGTAGTCTTCATCCTATCATCATGACTTACAAGGACCTGATTGTATCCTGAATACCCATCCAAGAAAGACATCATCTAAGATCCATTGACCTTTTGCAATACTTCCTCAAGGGAAGGTAATGGATAATTGTCCTTCTTAGAGGCCTTGTTTAAATTCCTGAAATCCACACATAACCTTATTTCACTATTCTTCTTTCTTACAGGAACTAGATTTGCCACCCAAGTAGAATGTCTAATTGGAAAGATTATTCTTGTAGCCAAAAGCTTCTGCACTTCTTTCTGAATCAGAGGCTCAATTAATGCATTGACCGGGCGTTGCTTTTGGTGAAACGGCTTAGCTTCTGGCTTGAGAGGAATTGTATGTGTGATCACAGATGTATCAAAAGTTTTCAAGTCATCATAGCTCCAGGAAATAGCTTCAATATTCTGCTTCAAGACCTTAATTATCTCATCCTTAATTTCCTGAGGACAAGTCTTCCCAATAAGAACGTTCCTTTCTGGAACTGAGTGAGTCAAATTAACTTGTTCATACTTACCTCCCTCACTCTTTGTAGGTGCTCTTTGATAAGCTTGTGGATCTGAATCAAATATCCTTTCTAATGCTATCATCCCTTTGGTGATGTTATTGCTCTTTAAATCCAATATCCCTTCTGGACTGTCACTTTATTTGATTCCAGTCTCCCTGATCTCTGTCAGAATCATCAATTATCTGCCCCTCGAAAACATCAGAATTTTCCAAACATGCCAATATATGCTAATCATCATTAAATACCTGAAAGTGTCTGACATTATCAGGAATTACTAGGACTGAAATCAACTCCACTAAAAACCTCTTAAGATTTGAGTCTTGCATAGGCTCTAATGTACTAGCAGGAACAACAAGAGCATCTGCAATCTAATTTGCTTCCCTTGGGATGAGAGTAATCCCAAAGGCATCAAAATCTTCTATTAAATTCCTAACCTTGTTTCTATATGTAGTCAATCTTTTGTTATGGCATGTGTATTGGCTACGTACCTGTTTCACAATCACCTCAGAATCTCCCATCACCGTAAGAGCCGTTACCTTCTTCTTATGAGCAAACATAAGACCACGAGCAAGTGCTTCATATTCAACCACATTGTTAGCGCAACCAAACTGCAATCTATAAGAAGCAAAATAAGTCTTTCCTTTCAGATTAGTTAGTTCAATCCCTGCTCCACTTCCTGCTTTAGATTTAGAACCATCAAATTTAGGAGTCCATAACTGGTCTTTGGCTGGAAGTTCTTTCTTTTTAGAAGCAACATGGAATTTGTCACTTGAGATGTGTGGTGGCTCGGACTTTTGCTGTTTGTCAGAATTTGTGTTGGGGAGAGGCTCCATTAAAGATTTTCCTATATCTTCAATTTGTTCAACAACTACTTCTTGAATGATTTCTTGGGTTGATTTACCATCTAATTCATCTTTCATCAACTCCTTTGGCAATGGTAAAGCATTCAGAGTGGGTGCATTGAAAAGGCACTGTGTTACCTTAATCTCCTCTTGAATTTCAAAACATAAGACTGGAGTCTGTTCTACAGATGAGGAATTTTCCTTCTGAGAAAGGTTAACCCGAGTAAGAATAGTAGCATCCTTAACTTTGAAAGAGAACTCATTGATGGGAGTCTCAGATTCCTCCTAGCATTTTTGTTGTGACTGATCTATAGGACCTAGAATACTTAGGCATGACTGACATGTTAACTCCAAATGATTATGATAGTGAATCCTACACCAATTAGGAAGCAACAAACTACTCAAATCAGTTTTTGCTCCTAAAACCAGCCTATCTTGTTGTAATTTCCTTATTAGAACCTGTTGGTTGATGTGGATCATCGGGTCACCATGATCTAAGGGTAATGTATCATCAGAACTGACTACAGAGAAAGTAAGAACTTCTTGTTTGTAAATAACTATCTCAGTCTCAAAGAATGCTACCTCATTTGCAAAATCATATTCTGTGATCATGTGTTTGAGCCTAGGTTCACTTTCAATTCTTATCTGTGTGGCAACTCCTTTCCATGGTAACCACATGTGTGAGAAATCCAAGGATAGATACCCCCCTATGCTTTTCATTAGTTCTTGACTTAGGAGCATACCATAAGTTTCTGGGGTATCAGCTACTTGGATATCTATATAGGTTTGGATCCTTGGATCCGATCCAACCTACACATGCATGTTCTTTAATTCGCCCACAACATTAACTTCGATTTTATCCAACTGAATCACCTTTTTATTGGTTGGGATAGGACTCAATCCTAACTTCTTACAAATTGAAAAAGGCATGACATTCCCTGATGCTCCATAATCTAATAAAAAATTGTGTAGGTTCTTTCTAAAGATTCTCAAACTTAACAGAAAAGGTGGGGTATTGGTCTTACCTTTATACATAGCTGCATTTGTCTCCTTTGCGGGAGTCACTTTACCTTTCCCTTTTAGGCAATTTGCCTCTTCCAAAGCCTTTAATTCCACCTCCTATTTAGTTGGGCACCACTTCATGATATCAAAGAAAGATAGTGATGTCTTCTGCCTTTGTAATTTTGCAACAAAGTCAAACTCTGAATCATTCCTAACTTGATACTTATGAAAAGAAGGCTGATTACCTCTATTCTGAGAATCAGAAGGTCCCTTTGGTGGAGGTGGATTGTTATTTGCATTCTGATTTGGTGGAACTATATTATTCGGGGGTGCAAATGTAGTGAATGGCCCCTTATTCCGATTTCTTAGAAAGTGACCACCCTTAGATTGAAAAGCTTGAGCATCATAAACATCTTCTTCTGGCTCATTATCCCCTTGCATAGGGAATTGATATTTTTCTTCAATGGTTTCATAAGTCATGGCAGTGCTGACTGGCCCATTATCTTGATTGGAATTTCTTGTTGGAGGATGGGCATTAGCCTGTGCAATTTTCACAATTTTCTCCATTTCTGGACAATTGACTTCAAAATGTGCTGCTGTATCATGCAACCTACACCAATTTTTCATAAAATTCAAATCAGCAACATTAGCAGTATGGGGTCTTTCCTCACCTATTTGATAATTATGGGGATCTCCCCCATTGTTAGGTCTAGTATTCCACTGCCTATTATTGTTGTTGTTATTGAACCTTTGATTATATCCTCTATTATGATTTTGATAATTTTGATTTGAGGAGTTTTGACCTTGGAAATTCCTATTGGTGTTTTGATTAGAGTAATTACCCTGATTGTTATAACCTCCCTGATTGTTGTAATTTTGATTTTGATTATGGGGAGGGTTTTTCCCGAGATGTGCCATGTCATTTGACATCTGAGAGAGCGTCTTCTTAAGAGTCTCTACCTCACTTGTGGGTTGAACAGTTTGTTCATTCTGCACATTTTGGACTATGGTTGGGGAATGGACATGGGTTGATCCTCCCCCTTGTGATGATTGATTTTGAGGTTGCTGTTGTTGAGGTTGATGAGAGGAATCTTGCATGCCATTGCCAAAGAAGGGCACAGTGGGTGGAGCTTGCAACTCAGATGTAGATCCATATTGGGAATATGACATCCCTATGACAATATTGTATAATGGTGGATTAGGCATCTGATAATTCATTGGAGGAAGAGTTGCTCCCAAACCTCCAGATTGCAGACTTATCTGCTGTTGTAATTTGATAGCCAATTGATAAATCTTAGACAATGAGTCAATCTCAGCAGGTTGATAAGTTCTTTGCAAGAACAAGCCAATCAAAGGGTCAACAACTCTCAAATATGCCTATATGGCCATACCCTCTGGCACTAAGTAAGGCTCTTGTAGCTTATGATACATCATTTGGAATCTAGTGTTAAACAAGAGCAATGGTTCATGATTTTCTTTCCTTATGGTGGCAAACTGGTGATATAATATTGTAGGATCAACATAAACCCTGAATTGATTAATAAAAGCTTTTTCTAAATCCGTCCAACCTAAAATAGATCCCTGGGGCAGATTTAGACACCAATTATATGCCATATCTCCTAAATAGTAGGGAAATAATCTACATACCACATCTTGATGAGCAACCTGAGCTCGTGTGCAAGCATCCTTGAATGCTTGTATATGTTCCTAAGCACTTCTAGATTCTCCATGCATGTATTTTGGACAGAACCTCTCTAGGTTCTTGGGTAAATCATGGAATCCCCCAGGAATAGTCCTTAATGGGGAGGGATTATTCACAAAGTAAGCCATTGGTGGGATTGGTTGGACAGGTGGTGATATAGGCCAAATTGGTGGTGGTGATACAGGCCTAATTGGAGGTGGTGATGTGGGTCAAACTGGTGGTGGTGTAGGTGGATTTGGAGGAAATCCAGGTGGAGTAAGCAGTGGTGGCAGTGTAGGTAGAAAAACCCTACGAGCATGAGGTCTTTGTCTAATCGAGGCTTGCAATTCTTGTAATGGTTAAGGATCAGCAGAAGATCTGAGAATCCTTCCGTACTTGTCCAGTGAGAATGACCCTATGTGAGCCAGCTTGTTCTTTCAGGCCCTCCTTCTAGCGCCAATACTTGTTGATGGTGAAAATGACACAAACAACGTTAAAAAAAAATATTTCTACTCTATTTCTCCTGAAAAAGAAAGACAACATGCAATAGCCTAATTCCCAAGGTCCTGGTAGTTGGTTCTCAACCATCTGGTGTCACTCAATCGGTTCATGCAACTATAATATTCAAGGGGCCTATGCTGGTAACAAAAGATTCAAGCGATGACTCATTTTATCAAACTGTTTTAGTAAATCAATGGAGTTTCAAACAAAAAGAAAAAGATACATCAAAGGGGTAAACCAGTAAGCATGAATCAAATTTATCTATCCTCCAGACATATATCTTCAAATAATGAATGTTCTTCCAATCAAATCAAGAAAACCATAAGATGACACAATCTATAGCATAATCTATACCACTGCATACACTTTAGGTGCTTAATTAACTTCACAATTACACATCAAAAATATTTCAAGGAATTTTCAAAGCAACACACATTCATTCATTATCAAGATTATAGATCAACAAACTTTAATAAATTCAATTCAATGATAATCTAACAAGATAATCTTTAAATCTGGTTTCTTCTAATGACTTTCATCACATAAGAAACTAGCATGCTTCAGCACAATCACTGGCATTCAAATAGATTATAACTTATCAGCCTTATCAAATCAAACAACTCAATTGTAATACCATATTACGTAAGCCTGTAATTCTATTAATTGTAAAAAGATCAAGTACAAAGTATCTCTGTAAATCACTACAAAATTCTATCTCCTAATCTTAGGTAAGCCAATCCTATTCTCAATTAGCCGACCTTTACAATATGATACCCATAGGGTATTTATAGATATACAAAGACTCGAACTCCACTTCTACTTTAGATCATCCACCTTTTAGGAACCAAAATTCTCTTGGAAACTCAGATCAATTTGATCTTGAGTCTTTACATTTAGACATTCAATTTAACTAGAGAATAGAAGATAGGAGAGAAAAAGAAGTCATGCACCCCCAAGACTGCTAGTGCTGCATGCAACATGCAAAGAAGTGGAAAATTATGCATGCAAGGATTCATGCATGTGAAGCTGGATCTGTCATGAACTCATCGTAGCTAGTGAAGACTTGCTGTAATGTATCTATTTCTGGCCCATCAACACAACTATCTTCAAATTTAATTCAATCCAATTCTGCTGCAGCAAACTCCCTCATACCTTTCACCTTTGTCAACTCTCTTCCAGCAGCTTTTATTTCCTCTTTAACATCCATTAACCGATCTAGCACCAAATCTCCGCCATCATCTCCTTTCTGCATCAGTCCTCTGAATCTTTCATCCCATTTTCCCTTTATTTGACTCAAAGGCATGCCTTCTTTTGTAAATGCATTTACATCTACAATAATGGCAATGACCACTTCCAGCTCTTCCAATTGCTCAGTCAAATTATTAATAGCTTCTTGGATCTCATCCTTATGTTTACACAAGAAATTAATTCTAAAATGGAGTATACGAGAAGTTTTCTCCACAAAATCCTTATTGTCCTCCTCAAGTAATGATTGTTCCAGAAGAGTAATTAAAGGCAATGCACTCACTCTTTCTAACTTCTGACTGTATTCTTTATACTCTTCTTCTTGTTTCTTAGATGCCTCAATGTACTGATGCATCTCTTTTATTAACCCTTGTGTGTCCTTGTAGGCTTCAAAACCTTCAACCAAAACTTCACCTACCTCTCGATTCAACTTGTCCATCCACTTGTCCACCATCTCCGCTTTTCCTTTTACCTACACCAAATCATCTACCTCCTTTTTACTTAACAAAATAGGAGTCTCAATGGCTGTTACCTGTTGTGATCTCGGAGAGGAGACACTTTTCAAGAATGAATGTAATTGATCCAATTGAGCCTTAAGCTCATCCTTCTTTTGTTTATCCTTAATCATTCTTGACTTGGTTGTTGAAGCCACCACATCAATCAAGTTCATCTGTTGATTCCTAGTGGGCCTTCCCAAGTTGACAGTACTCAACTGATAATCTGTTAGCTGCATGTCGCCTACCTCCTTTTCTATCATTGGCATGGCACATTCAGCAACAATTTCTCCTTTGTCTATGAGTTGGGTAGAATGTAGAATCTTGGCCTTCTTTTTAGACCTCTCCTGCTCAATTCCATTCATCATATCCTCCAAATTGAGAGGTTGTGAAGGTGTTACTGCCCTCTTCTGTAGGTCCAATTTTAGCCAAGTGGGAGCACTTGGAGCAGTAGTCATCATAGACGAAGAGGGAACAATAGTAGAAGGTGGCTGCATAGTCACTTGAGATTGAGAGTCAACCCTTGATTTCTCTTGTTGCTCTTGCACTATATGCATCTGTACAAGTCTTTCAACCTCTTCCCTATCATTTTGTTGTTGTATTTTCTTGTCTTCCTCTTCTTTCCTCAACCTCTCTTCTTCCAACCTTTCTTTTTCTAATTTTTCCTTCTCTATTCTTTCTCTTTCTAGAGCTTCCCTTTCTAATTTCTCTTTTTCCAAAGCCTCTAGCCTTTCCTTTTCTAATCTTTCTGCCTCCAAAGCCTTAAGATTTTCTACCTTTTCTTCTTCCTCTTACTGCTTCTTAACCAACTCTTCGGCCTCCTTTTCCTTCCTTATCTTTTCTGCTCCTTCCTCTTTTTGGCGAGCTTCCTCTGCAAGTTTTAACCTAGCAACCAAGATTTCCTTTTCCCTCCGGTTCATTGCTTTCTCCTCCTCAAGGTCATGAATCTTCTATATTAGCTCCAACTTGTCATTCTCTGCTTTAACTTTGAGCTCATGTTCTTGTTGCCTTCTTTGTTTCTCTACTTCATCAACTGGTGCCTTAATTTCAACTTGTTTTGGCTTTAATTGTTGCTAGTGTAGTATAGCATCAGCTTGTACCTTAGAATCAATTTCCTTTTGTTTCTCCGGTGTAGCCCTTGCATCCAAATCTCTTTTCGCTTCTTCAAACAACTTCCATTGATCTTTGTGTGTCGAGATCTACTCAATATCCTCTTCTAGAGGCATGTTCTTTTGCATATCCTTTTCTGACAGAGTCTCATCTGAATCTGTCCCTACCTCCAAAACTTCGTTCTCCATTTCTTTTCCCTTAGCAGTTTCAGCCATGCTATGAAGAGCTCCTTCTTGTATTTCTTTACTCTTCTTCCTCGTAATTGGGACTTGGGCGGATGATTCACCTAATGTAGGTGTTGAAACGACAGATCCTACTAGAACATCTCCTTCTTGTGTTTCCTCTTCATCATCTACCGCCTCAAGTTCTATCTCATCAATATCCGGAGGAAGGAATTCCAATGGTTCTTTGGGAGGTGTCTTCCTTTTAATCCTTTTATATCCCTTATCCTTCTTAAGGATTGGTCCTTGAGGAGCTTGAGTTCTTAACATTAACCATTACACACTCCTATCCAATACTGTCCTTCCAATCTTCTTAATATCAATGGTTTCTTCAGCATTCCAATCAATTGGATCCAGACCCTTGGTACCAATATTCAAAGCTTCATAGGATGGATCCAAAACAATTCCATCATCCACCAATGTGTCAGGAATGTTTTCTTTAACACCTACCTCTGACATGAGTGAAATAGACAATCTTTCATAATTCTTCTTCCTTAGATCATACTCATCTTGTCGATCACTCCAAAAGTCTTCTAATAAATTAAAATGTTTAGTAAACACCGAAGGCAACAAGGCATGCATCTCACCCTTTGGATCAAAATACTTACGAGCTATGTATAATCCCAATTTCAACTGTATCAATTCATTACAGACCACCTTTGCTCCTACCAAGTGTTGACAACTATATTCACCCAACTTCATGGGGAACTTATGACATCCGGTTTTATGTTTGTCCCAAACCGAGCATTAACTCCAAGAGCCTGATACACAAAATCCATCAACACTATTTTGTTATTGCAGCACCTCGGGAGCAAATGTGGATGGCCTTCAAAACCAAATAACCTGAAATATGTGAATTTGGGGTATTGAATGTACCAACATCCCCATTCAGCAATGAATGCCATGAGTTCTTGACTCAACAGGTACCCTACATCCCCATTCAATTGATTGATGACCACATATAAAAATGCATCATTGACTCTTCTAAAATGAGTCTCAGCAACCTCAAGAGATAATTGGTCATAGTGCTCCCATACCTTCTTTTGTCCATCTAAGGCTCCCATTATGCCCACTCTATTCAAACCTGGGAAAATACCCAACCTTGCTGCGACATATACAATGTAAGAAGCCATTAAGAAAGATTTGATTTGCCTAACATTAGTTAATTGATCATGAACAACATTTGACACAATCATCGACCAATAAAACTATTGGGCTCCATTTAAGATAGTCTGGATGAAAGGAAACATCCACTCCTTGAACCAAAATGTATCTCTCTTCCCAAAGGCCCTAGATAGCATCATGATTAGGTCTAATAGCTCCTTATAGAAATCTACCCTCTTTGGCTGGTCTGCAAGTTTACTTAAAGATTTCTTTTATGTGCTCAACCAATTTTTGTTTAAATGAGACTTATTGGAGTCCTTATACTCAATATATTTCTCCAAAGCCTCTGCCTCATCCAGCTGCACCAAATTCTTAGGGTCTGGGACAATAAATATATCTTGAAATTCTTGAGGAGTAAGATTGATGATCACATTGTTTTGTGATTCCATGCATAGTCTTGTAGCGGGATTATAGGCACTAGCTGTAGTTAAGATCAATTCTAGACATTGGACTGACAAAGGAAACAAAGTTATATGAGCCAATCTAGACTTAACAATCTTCTTTATTCTAGGCATTGCATCCTTAGTGAATGCTTCAGCATATGTCTCCTCAAAGTTATACTGGCCTAAGTTTGTGTCAGTGATGTCTGACCAGTCTGATTCCACTTTACTGACTTTGATAACTGGACTCCTGTGATTATACCTCAAGGTGTAAGGCAATTGTTTCGGCTTCAACTTCTTTGTTTTTGGCACTTCCTTTGATGTTCCTGCAGGCTGGTAGCTTTGAGCAGCTTCCCCTAATGTTCTTGACATCTTTTAACCTTCCTGCAAGCAAAACCTCTAATTAGATATTTAGATATCATTATAAAACATGCTTTAAAACCCATACCTTTCACATATGCACCGGAGGCGAAACCAGGCATAAACATAATCTAAATAGTCTCTTT
This sequence comes from Sequoiadendron giganteum, assembly GCA_007115665.2. NCBI lineage: Eukaryota > Viridiplantae > Streptophyta > Pinopsida > Cupressales > Cupressaceae > Sequoiadendron > Sequoiadendron giganteum. Next base: position 571,454,629 of record CM021102.1, on the reverse strand, counting down.
TACAACACTGTCGGACTCGGAGCCAAAATCGATATAGATATTTCACTAACGATGAACGGGCTCAGAGTCAGAACCGGGAAGGTGATTGGAACCGGGATCGGAATGAAAATGTGATTTGGTTTTTCTCAGATTTTTATATTTCCGTATTCTATTTCCATTCCGCCTCTGCTTCCGTCTAGATTATCGTTATTTCAAAAGAAGACCTCTCATTATATGGCAGAGCCAGAGACGGGATGGAAATGGAATTGATACCTTTTGCAAAAAAGAATTCTTCAAGTTCAAGATTGATTTCGATCCCGTCTCCACCTAGGTTGACCATGACGTCATCAAATATTTCATCGATTTAACACACAACTCCATGATTAAAACCAAGGTCGTATTAAATGAAAAGAGGCTTAAATAAGACTATACCCATATGACCCTAGGGAACAACTGTATATTTTTAGGGCATCATATTTTAATCATTTAATCATGATTACAGAAACATTCAAAACCCTAATCCAAAGAAAAACATGATAAAAAGTAGGGCACGAATTTTAAACCTTACCATTTTACCAGTTTGAATGCGTGACAAAACCCTAAGTAAAAATGAGATTCAACTAACCCTAAATCACTGTAAAAACACGAATCTAACCTACCTCACTGTAGATCCCTAATTTTAAACCAACGCTACTGCAAATCAAAATAGCACGTTGCGATCATGATTAAATCGTGAAAGCGACCGCGCCCTAAAAGACTAAAAACAAAAGCAAAGATGCGAAGAACACAACCAGAGAAACCAAATAAAGCAAGAACCTACTCGAACAAACAAACCAAAAACCACAAATTCGTTAAAAACGAGATGATTCCAAGCACGAGAAAATATATATAAAAACGCAACAGAAAGTAAACGAAAAACAATGACAAGAAACCCTACCTCGAATACACCAGAACCTAGCTAACCTTCTGAATTGATTCACTGGCAACAATCTTCTCCTCCTTCAATCGATTTGCTCAAATGAACTCTGTTACTGCTCTTTCGTGCTCTTTAATCTCTTAACAATGATAATAATGATTCATTTAGCCCTTAATGAAGGTAAAAATGAAGATTTCTACCTACACGAGCAACTGTCATTAATGCTTTAAACGCAGTTAAGGCGGAGTCGGAACTGGAAGTGAACCAACAGTTCATTACAGTGCAACTTTAGTGAAAAAGTCAACGACCCAAAAGCGGTGGGGGTGAAGTCAAAATGGAAACTAATTCAGAAACTTAAGAAATTTCTTAACTTTGTTCCCGTTCTGGTTCCGCGTCCGCCAACCAAACATAAAACAAAACCAAACACAAAAAGGAAAGCAAAAGACCGACAGAATAAAACTAAACACAAAGACCCAGACTAAAACCAAAAGTCGAAATAGCGGAGGCGGGGGCGGAATTGATCGTGATTTTGCAATTTTCGATAAAAGACCAACTTAACACCCACTCAGGCTCCGGGTCTGCTGAAGACAAAACAAAAGCCAAAAGAAAAGACCGTCAAGATGGGAACCACAACAAGTTTCAATTGAACTTTTAGAAACCGATTCAGTTCTGGCTCCGCTTCCAACAGACTAAAAAAAAAAAAAAAAAGTGTTGGAAGCAAATGACTCCAAACTTTATTTGAAAAACAACTAAAGATAAATAACAAGGGGGACCCATTTTGACCAAGACAAAAGATGGGGTGGTTATGCAAGGCATAACACAACTCACCAAGGTGAAAGATTCAAAGGAGTTTTATATGTCATTGTATGTAATATATTATGTAGCTAGGATGGGAAACTTCCCAAGTTTGGACCCTGTGGGAGTTAGAGGTGAAGGGCCAAGACAAAACAAAATATGGGAATACTACGATTAGTTGGAGCTCAAAGCCTTAGAGAAACATTTTAAGAGAGTTAACAATGTTTTTCTTTATGTCATAATATATTAGTTGCCAGGTGATGTGGGGTTCAAATTGACTATAGAAGCCATGGAATTGGTAAAGTAATGGGGGAACTAGTTGATCCAGTATGCTATGTCAACCTACATCTGCTTATGGGGGTATGATGGAGCACCATTTCTGCTACCTAGGTGTTGTAGTAATAAGTTGATTTTGATTGAATTCTCTCAAAAAATGAGGGCTATTAACCTCAAGTTCTATAGAAAGCATAGAGTGAGAGATGTTAAGTATCCTATTGACCTTGGTTATTACCAATGTCCAATTTTTAGAGTTGCTAAGTTTGCAATTGAGGAGCTACAAGAAATCAACCTAAAATTATATCAAGGGAGGAAGGAATTTGACCCAAAGGGGAAAATGAATAACCTATATGCATCCTTATTTCCGCATAATGATCCCAACATAGAGGACTTCTTGGCAGATTTATAAGATGAATTTGAAGCAAGGAAGAGAAAGTATGAGAGATTAACCATCCCTTATATGAGAGAATTTAAGGTAAAAGAAGATATCCCCAAAGGGATGTCAGATAATGGTTCAAACCTTGATCCCCAATATGATAAGGAACAAGTGGATACTCAAAATTTGACACCCATCAATTGGATGGAAAAAGAGGAGTGTGACATTGATAAAATATCTGCAACTATTGTGGAAAGAATTTTGAGATGTATTGTTGAATGATTGGAGGACAAGCAGAGCAAGGGCAAGAGGAAAGAGGCACAAGGGTAAACATATTAATCTCCTCCACCAAGGAAATACAAGAGGCTGAAGAAGCAGACCCCACAAATAGGAGAGGGAGAGGTCATAATGGATAAAGTCACAAAAGCCTTCCAAAAATCTATAGTTACTTATCAAGTTGTTGATGCTATAGGAGTAGTCTCAGGGTTGGGTGTCCAACCAACCAATTTCCACAATATACCCAGAAACAAAGATTGCTCAAGAGGTTCCTTCTGTTGTTCCTCCACAAGTTAAGGAAACAATGACTGAGAAAGATCTTCCTATTGCTCCTTCAACCACAAAGACATTAACCAAAGAAGGAGAAGAGAATCATGTAATAATAGTCGCAAAGTATCCTCTGCCCTCAGATTATGAAGAAACTCCTTCCTTGGAGGAAGAAAATGAAGAAAATGAAGAAAATGAAGAAGAATCTAAAGAGGAAGATACAAAATTTCAAGAAGGAAATCTTTGGAGGGAAGCTGAAGTTGAACATGTCCTGATAGAAGATGAGTAGTGAGAAATTATGGAAAGTGTGGATAATGTTGTGGAAGAAGAAGCTCAAGTGAAAGGGATAAAACAAAAGAAAAGAGATGAAGAAGAAGCTCAAAGAAAGGAGATGGAGATAAAGAAAATTAAAGAAATTAAAGTTGAGAATGAGAGGCTTGAGCAGGAAAAAGTTGAAAAAGAGAAGCTCAAGCAAGAACAAGTTGAGAAAAAAAATCTTGAATGAGAGAAGGATGAAGAAGAGAAGTTAGAACAAGAAAAAGACAAATAGTTGCAAGTAGAGGTAAGTGGAGGAGAAGAGTAGCCAGACATGAACAAGTGGCAACAACTACTGGAGCTCCCACATGGGTCAAGATGAATTTAGAGAAGAGGCATCAAGTGGTGGCTCATCCACTAAGTTGGAATGAAATGATGAAAGAAATCAAGATTGAAAACCCAAAGAAGAATTCGAGGAGTATACACTCGACTACCATGAATGAAGCAGGTGAATTAGTGGTAGAATTATCCCCACCAACAATGGACAAAGATGATCGGGAGCTCCGAGCATCTAATTATCAAATAATAACAGTTAAACTGTGTAAGTAGACCCGTTCTCAATAGATGATGCTCTTAGATTTAGTAGCCACCTCAGAAAAATCCAGAATGGAGGACAAGAAAGCTAAATATGAATTGAAGGCTCAAATACATCACATGAGAAGGTTTATCAAGGATCTTGCCTCTCCACTATCAGCGTGGCAACAAAAAAAGTATCCATTTTCCTTACTTGATTTGGGAATGATTAATGTTAATATGAACTTAATGTCACCTTGATTTAGTGTCGTAATGTGTTTAACACATTCAAATTAGGTATTGGGCCATTTTAAAGCTAAATAAACCTAGCTTTTCCTTAATTTAGTGTTGTAAAGTGAATTCATTTACACCACATTAAATTTAGGGCCCTTTTAAGATAAAAAAACCTAATTTTTTGTTAATTTAAAGTTGTAAAGTATATTTATTTACACTTTCACATTGATTTTTGGGCCCTCTTGCATTTATTACCTTTACATCATCATTAATAGGTCCCTAAGCCCTGATATTATGCATCTTGAGGCATATTTCAACCAAAATCTTGACAAGATCAACAAATAAACTTAATCTCTCAACTCCTCGACAATTTCTCAAGCCAAAGGAGCCTGATGAGACCCATACACCACCTTGGGCATATGAGTCCCATATAGATGGGACCTATATGCCACAAGTGGTGTATGAGTCCCATTTGGCCCCTTTTTAGGGTTTTGAGCAAGAAAACAAGGTTTTAAATTTAAATTTCATGAATGTTGACCACTGGGATCTAATAAATAGGAGATTAGATGGATTACCTATATAAACAAGGTCTCAAATCATTATTTCACTAAGCCTTCATCATATCAACATAAGCCATCAAGAGTTAAGCATTCCAAGACTTTATGAGAGAATCAAGAGAGTTTGCAAGAGCATTTCCAAAGCATCAAGGGTAAATTTCTTCATTAATTTTTGCAGTAATTCAAGATCCATCATTATGTCAAGGTTATCAAGCATCAAGCATATTGTCCAGCTAGTGTTGTGATGTTGCATTCAAGATCCAAAATTAAGCATTGTTCTACACTTATTTCAAGATCTAGATCTACATCCTTCATGGCCACTTCATGTTAGATTGCTGATTTAAAAGACATCATTCAAGGTATCATTATTCATTTTTCATGTTTCATGTCCTTATTTTATTATCTCATCATTTGGTTTAATTACCTAAAAGGGGTTTGACCAAGGCAAACCATTTACTAACAAATCAACAAGGTTTTCTCTCTCTACATGTGTAATTGCAGATCTAGGTGTCTTGAGGTTTGAAGATCCTTTGAAGATTAGGTTGAAGAAAGTCATCAAGTTATCATAAGGTTGTCATCTTCACTAAAAGTCACCTACAGGTTGCAAATAAGGGTTTTAGACTCGAAAGAAAAGTGTGGAAGGAAGAGCAGAGTTTGGAGACTTGATTTAGATCTTGACCCTCTAAAAAAGCAGAGTGGGATTGATACACCACTTCTGGCGTATGAGTCCCAGTACAATACATTTTTAGGTTTCAGGAGATTCAGATCATACACTATCAAATTCCAATTTTGGCACAAAACCCTATTCTGGGACTAAATCACCCAGACTGGCATATGAGTCCTAGTGGGCATCAAATAGAAAGTTTTTAGGGTTTTGAAGCTTGTTTTGATGTTATCACTCTTCCAGGTGCACCTCTGTTCATTTCCATTTTCATATTCTGTATTTCAATTTCATTTCCTAGGTCATCTAGTTAGGTTTTGCATGGTACTTTGCATGATTCATTCATCTCATCTTTCCAAGCCATAGCTTGGTGGTGAACCCATTTTAAATCTCTAATCGGACCCTAGGACACCCTATTGCAAGATCTCTTTCCCCTACTTCATTCCTTGGATTGAGATCTCTAGGGTTTCCTTGAATGAGAAGCATAGAAAACTTGTTCTATGTCCTAAACTATAGAGCGACAATTTTCTATCTTACAATAAAAAAATCCATCTTCTTCCGAGGTACCTACATTGGTGAGTAGGAAAGAAGTTGAGGACCTCATAGACATGAAAAGGAAAGCTCATATATTTGATAATTTTACTACCCAATTGAAGGTTGAAGTGTAATTTCTACTTGAAACTGGGTAGAAGCTTTACAACGAAGCATGCACATTGAAGAGATAGATCAAAGATTTGGATAAAACCATGTGGGATTCAGAGGAAAGTACCGCATGTACTTAGAAAAATTAAAGGAGGTAAATAAATTGAGTGCATATGAGATTAATGAAGCACAAATTTTGAAGGATGAAAGTCCAGATTACCTAACCAAGTGCAATAAGATAATGATATTTAAGATGATGTTAATGAAGAATAATATTGTTGAGATTGCAATAGGAGATGATGGAGCCTCAAATTTAATTCTTTGAGTTCCATTAATTTTCTACCACACTACTGGTCTGTCATGCTATTCTGGAGAACCCTAGGGTTGGGGTTTTATTTTTGCCTTCATGAAATCCTAACGTTCTATCTTAAACCCTAGGTTGGATCTATTTCATCGTTACCTTTTTGAGGGAGGTTTTAAAACGACTTATGTCCCATTGACTCGTCTAGGTCGGGCCCCTTTTAATAAAAAGTGTTAAATATTTCACCTCGACTTTATTATTTCCTAAGTCTAGGTCGGCCCGTGCCCCATGCTTTAAGAACAACCTTATGCCATCGTTTGTCATCGGCCTAGGTGATGTCCCCTTTCCCCCTTTTAATAATTATCTTATTTTGTAGGGAATGTATTTTAATGATCGTCGATCATCCTGTGGTTGATCCTGACCATTCCCCGCGATCTCGTGATGACATCACTGCTGGGTTTCATCTAATTGCGATATCATGGGCGGGCACCACGTGTCTCAACTGCTGATGCCGAAAAAGGATTAATAAAGTGTTTAATATTTGTATTGGACTTTAATACATTAAAAGGTGGGTTACTAAAAGAGCTGCGAGATGCACGTGCTTGAGATCGATGACGGTGTTTTAATCTTGATGAAAAGTTGCTAGATGGTTATGTTTGGTGCTGTTGACTACTGTGAGTGAACATGATCGTCGATGGTGGGAATCAACGGTTGCCTACCATCATGTGATCCAAAGATGCAGGGTGTTTAGTGATTGCGATATCACGGGCGGGCGCCATGTGTATCCCTTTGGAGCTACGAATTGTGGCGGGCCCTTGATGCTGACATGGAGATTACATCAGCCTTTTTGAAGGTGTCTGTTGATGATTTGACAAAAACAAAAGATCAACGACTGAAGTTTAAATTCGCATCAAATACGATTGGAGCCGTTGGCGTGGCATGCAAATGGGCTTTAATGGTGGATGAGATGTCTATTGGCTAAGTTCAATCGACATAAAGTATTGGATTTCATTATAGATTCACCACAAAAGCATTCAAGTGTTTTCGAAGCGGTTTAGAGCCAGAGATAAAGTTTTTCAAGCAATCACAACGAAGGTTTAATTTTCTGCAAGGCGTGAAATACCGCGAGTTACTTTTTGTATCACTGGTTTAATTTGATTGTGATTCTTGTGAAAGGTTGTAGTGTGCTGGTCAGGGGGTTGTTGATTATTGTTATAGGGTTACTGGTTCATTTGAATTGTTGGAAATTGCGTAGTTGTGTTGTGATTTCATTTTTTGGGTAGCCCTAGTTTGTTCAAGAATTTGAATTTTAAGAAAGCCCTAGTTGTTAGAGATGACGCCACTGAAGCAACACTCTAGCCATGTTGATTATTTGAAAAGGAATTTATATTATGATTTTCTAGATCAACTCCCATTATCAACAAATGATAGAAGAAGGGATTTGGTTTTAATGAATGGAAGAACCCTGGGTGAGGGACTAGTGTGCAAAAATTATAATATTGTAGATGCTAGGGTTCCAATGATGGGTCTGGAAATGTTTAGGCTATGGTATGGACAAAGAAACCTACCCCACCCCTTTTCAAATGGCTGGAGATACAACATGGGGAAACTAGCCGTGCGAAATGTGTTTCCTGACGTGGACCTACTTAGAGTAGTGGCAACACGTTATGACCCAGTTACAAGGGTAATTAGGGATAATGATGGTGGGATTTTGCTAAGAATAAGTGCAGTTGAAATTCAACAGTTTTTTGATTTGAGTGAGTCTAGCTCATTTTTGGTCCAAATTGATTTAGAGGTGATGAAGACGGAATATATGAGGTCAAAGCCTCTTTTTAGATTAAAGTTACTTCCTCCTCACCTGGCCAGGGTAGGTAGTTCAATGGTTCACATTAGCCCAAATGACTAGGAGCCTTTTAGGCTAAGCTGTTTTGCCAATCACTTTTTGGCAACATTTTATTTATTGTGCTAGATTTTGGGATTCGGCCCAAATACAGTGATGCCCATTGCATATATGTTTATGGGGGCTCAAATTCAACATCCCAACTTCTCCATGGTGTATGAATATGCATCTTTTCTTCTAGAAAAGATACATGATGGTTTGCTGAAGTTGCTTGTGGGGGATGTTAGCACTCCTTTCTTTTGGTACTCTCTGTTAATGCATATGTTCCTGTACATGAATGTCAACTTCTTCTATGAGAAGGTGGGAGTTGAGGCAAGATGTGAATGGAGAAAGGTTACCAGTACAGGTGTGGAGTGTAGATTTGTCTTACAATAGGGGAGGTGCTAGCTTTGTGTAGTTTGATAATTGCTTTGCCTCTAGACTCAGGGCTAGGTTGGTGGTAAATGTGCCAACAATTCCTGAAGATTTGCATGACTTCCTCCGACCAAAGGTGAGGAAGCTTGATTTGAAGGTCTGCCACAATTAGGGTGACATTATCTTGTACCCTGTGAGCACTGTCCTGAGGGTGTTTGGTTTCCAGGGAGCCCCTCACATTCTCCCATATAATGTACCATCAAGGATGGGATTTGCTGAGGTCATGTGGCAGCTAAGTTGTATTCATGAAGACAACCTGACAGGGAGAGGAAAAGGGACTTTGTTCCCTGATTATATTGTTGTTTCATATTTTGTCTTTTCCAAGGGAGGATGGGTCCACTTTGGAAGGTTTTTTGATGACTATCATTTGAAGAGTAGATCTAGGAGGCAACATGACCCTGAAGGATTCTTTGCCTTGTTCAAGCAACAAATTAAAGGTGGCAGATTTGTACATGAATTCAACTTTCCTGAGGACCTAATCAGAAATGAGTTTGATTTGAATAAGCAGGAATTGAATAAAGAAAAATGGATTGCCTATGAGAATCTGCTAGCCATGGTGCATAAAATGGATCCAAAATATGATCCATTAATGGAGTTTACTCCATTCCATAAGAGAATTTCTTTCTTATTGGATAATTTTAAAGAGATCATGGGCACCTTGATGACCAAGAAGGTCAATTTGGAAATGGACTTTGGAATTCAAAGACCAGAGGTGAGGCCTGAGGAAACAAGGCCAACTTATCAACCCCCAGTTGACAAGCCTCTGTACAAGAGAAAGAGGAATGATAGTAGTGAAGAGGATGAGGGGGATAGGAAGGGAAAACAAATAGTGAAAGCATCATCATAGCTATCCCCAAGGATCAGAGCACCTAGAGGGATAAGAATTGTGGATTTAGATTCACCACCAAGAAGTGATCCTACAGTGCTACCATCAGAGCCAAGCCCTAAGAGGAAAAAGATTGAGGAAACACACGAGGCTCTGATGGATGAAATAACTATGACTGATCAAGACATGCAGGTTGGTATCCCTTCCCCTCCTAGATCAACACAATTGGTGTTGTCTAATATGGATATAAAGGGGCAGTGTGTACAAGATGCCAAGATGGAGGCCTGCAAGGAATTCTTAGATGATGATGCCTTTGTGAAGACTCTTGTATTCTTGCAACTAATCCGGAGGATGAAACTGGAGGAATACCAGGATAAGTGCAAGAGAAGGAAAGAATCAAGACTTGATAGGTCTGAGCAGGAGAATGATGATGAGGTCAAGGACAAACTAGTGGAGGAATTCAAGAACATCACTCTTGAGGAAGGAAGGAGAATTGTGACTCAGGCTGGTGTCCTAATTTTACCTGAGTGGGACATAGCCAATGCTGTAGCATTCAATGCTATCCTACAGTCCAAGCACCCTATGCAAAATAATGAAGAAGAGGTTAATGCAGCTTTGCAAGACTCTCCCTTCAATGAGGAGTATGAAACTCTAGCCATATGGGCATTGGCGCCCCGAGGAAGAAAACCAAATGTAACAGATATTAGTCCAAACCTAAGGGGAGGGCTAATTATCAAGAGAGCTTCTGAAACTTCAACAACAAAAGCTACAAGCCTGACAGTTAATGTGGCCAAATTGGCCCAAAAGACAGTTGAGAGAGAAGAGGCTGAAAAGAAGAGTCTGATGGAGAAGTATTTAACATAATAATTGGAGAATATAGCAGGATGCAACAAAGGAATGTTGAGCTACAATCTGAAGTAGATAGGTTGAAATATGGGTAGGTAGGAGAATCCTCCAGTGCTCCTGGTATCAGAGCATTACCTCCTACTTCAGGATCAGTTCGCCCTACTACTCCAATTGTTTCTACTCTAGGATCCCCCATCCAGACACCTATTCTCAGTCCTACACCAGGGCCATTTGAAGAAGAAATTGAGTATTATGTGGATCCCACCAAGAAGAAAATGTTAAATAAGATCACAAAATTAGAGGCTTCCTTAAAGGCAAGTGAGGATGGTGCAATTTTAAAAAAAAATGAGGCGGTGGACATAGTTTTGAGGCATTTAAATGAGAAGGTGGATGGTAGATTACCATCTGTACATTCTTTATTTTTGGATGGACTAAAAAACATAAATAGGGATCGGGAAATAGTTTTGCCTTTGGCTGAGAAGTGGATCCCTAGGGCCAACGATCTAGATGTTATGCATAAGGCTTCTAGGTTTGATGTAGACAATAGGCCCCAATCATTGAAGCCTACTCAAATATTTGTGAAATCATTGAAGGGATTCTACGCCCTACTTGATGATTTGAGTAGAAAAATTAGGGAGCTAGTAAAGAGCTTTGATGACTAGAATGATAAATTTTTTCCAGACATCACTGATGCACAAGGAAATATCAAAACATTGCAGCAGTGGCAGGAAAGGGCAAAAGAAGTTATTAATGCACAAATCAAATTGATTTGTGATGATTCTAATTATGAATTGTTGGTAAGTAGTATGGAAAAAATAATTAATACCAACACATTCTTAGAGTCTTTTGAAAGAGAAGCCAATCAAGTTGTAGTGAAATATACACCTTACAATATTAAGGTGAATGAGGTGGTGAATTTTGACTGGCCAACAAATGAAGAGTATCAGAAATGGGTGGATAAGTACTTAACCGAAGAGGAGTAAAATGATGTCTACTACCGGCAACTAACAACTCAGTGGTTATATTTGTAACTGATTATGGTTTTGTTTCCATAGCGGATTTTTGGCACAGGTTTTGAGGTTTGGAAAATGCAACTATTCCCTAATGAGTGGAATTAACAAGAAGATGCTCTGAGATTTGGTGATTGTAATCATATTTTTGAAATGTCACAAGGCAGTCCAATTGACTGGTGACATGTGTATTTTTTGGCCCGATTCTTGTTTTCTCCTTCATTCTCTATAAGAAGGATTTCAAGGCCAAAAATAAGGGTTGGCAAGTTAGATATTTTGAGGTCGAGTCTAGGCATAGTTGCAAAGCAAGTTGTAAAGCCTGATTGTTTCATTGTAAATACAATTTAGGTTTTGTGTCATTCTGTAGTCGGGTTTTGGATTTATGAAGGTTTGATGTTCCATAACAATACTAGCATTTGAGTTATAATGATTGATTTCAAGCTCATGTCTCTCCTTTGTATAAGTATATCATAATTTTGAATAATATAATCAAGGGTTATTGCATTCATCTCACTGCTGTGGTGTGTATGACTTCCATTTTGGATTTAATTCAAAGAATTAATTAAAATTCTTAATTGGAGTTATAGATGGAAATGTTTATAAAGGGATTTGGTAAGAAGTATTGGGTTAGGATATAAATTGATGATGTTGTAAGACAATTGTTGTCAGAGATCTTATATGCTATGTGTTTGAATCTGTCATTGAATTTTAAATGTTTGTGAACTTGACTCCCCAATGGTATATGGCACTGGTCTAAATCATATGTGTGTGTGAGGTTCTGTGTCTGTTTGTCTTTGCTTAGAGCTTGCTACCAAATTGCAAATTAAATGACTATCTTAAGTTGTGAAATATTGTTGTAATCATCTCATGCTCCAAGTAGTTGGTACTACTAATGAAAAGCCAATTCAATTTAGTATTATACTATTCTGTTGAGCTATTAAATGTGATTATCTGTTAATTGTTAATGATTGTTTATAAGTTCGGTGCAAAGATTATAAACACATTATAGGGACTACCCTCTTGGGTTTTGCAGAGCCCGAAGTGTAGGAGGTTTATTGTTAAAATCCTCTTCAGTTGGTCCAGGTCCTTCGAGCTGCCCTCGATTAGAATTAACAATTCTATAGGTAGAATAGAAGATAAACCTGGTTACAATAAAAATAACCAACAAGAGATATTGAGACAAACAAGATTGTTTGAAGAAATTGTTTGTTTGGTTACCACCCAGGATTTATCGTCAAGTGGCAAGCTAATAGAGTTGCAACTTGGGATTGTAGGTGGAAGACAATGATAGATACTGACGATGAAGTTAATCTCCTCAATAGGTTTATGGGAATTAAATTTGATACCCACCATGGTATGGGTTACATTAGCAAATTGAAGGATATTGTATATATAGCCACCGATGGGTATGAGAAGGAAAATTTCATGATGAAATGGTTAGATGGGCCCGATAAAGAAGTGTTGACACAAATTTTGGCCAGCTATGAAAAGTATAAGTAGAAATAAAAGTATAATGAAGACACAGTTTGAATTTTGAAAGAGGAATATGTTGTTTTGACTAGATTAAAGTCAAAGGTGCAACATCTGGAGTAGTTCCTATAAAATAGGAAGGCACAATAGTGAACTAAAGATCATCTCCAACCAACAAAGAAAGAAGCACCACTTCCCTACACATGTAGTTTTGATTACGTGAACACTCTAGTTGAACTTGGACGCCTCCTATAATTGTGGTTTTGGAGTCTAAGAACCTTTCTTTTGAGGATTGAGGATTTTTGAAGAATATTTTTATGATACACTTTTCTATAAATTGTATAATTCATATTGTTGTAAAGGGTCAACAAATTGAAGTCAGATTTGTAGCCTTAAGTTAGACAATTTTAAGCTTTTTATACAGTTAGTTAGTTTTCAGAAATTTCTCAAGTTTAGTGATGACATTAAAAGACAATGGTTTTTTGTGCACTAGTGAATTTTGTTGGACGTAAATGCTACTTAACTGATTGAAATCAATAGAAGGAGCTGAATTTAAAACCATCGATTGTGTCATTTAAGAATGACATTTTTCTTTCGTTTGTTGATCTACAAAATCTATGATGAGATAATTGAATATCTTCCATGAAATTAATTATGGTAAAATGAATTGTAAGTGTGCTTACTAAATCTGCACCATGAATGGATATAACTGTATAAATGATTATGAGTTATTTCATTCATTACTTTCGACTTCAAGGAAAAGCTTGAGCTATAGAATTACATGTCCGAATATAGGAATAATATGTATTCACGTTTTCTGTTCTAAAACTTGTGGCGTATATTTTTTTGTTTTAAAAAAAAAATGCTGTTAGAACATTTAAAGTATCAGTTTGTTGCTTTTAACTAGCAAATGCCCCTTGAATATTATAGTCATATTGACCACTGAGTAATACAATACAATTGTGAACCAACTACTGAGACCTTGGAAGATAGTTAATTTTATTATTAGTTATCTTTTTTAGGAGAATTAGGGGGTAAAAGCACAAACCTGTGTCACATTTTATAAAAGAATCGACCAATGTAGCAAAACAAATTCTGAACTTCAACGACATAAAAGTGGTCTTTATGTTTTGAATTTCAAAATGATGTAAACTAATGAAATGCAAAACTTTTGATGAAGTTTATTCCTGTAATTTTTCAAAATTTTTAAAAAAATGTTTTCATTATGTTTTTATCAATTTAAGGACAAATTTTTGAATGTTGAAAATTTCATAAAAGAGTGACTTCACGGGCCGTCAAGAAACAAATTGAAAAAAACTTCATTTCTCCCTATTTTTTTTTCTCCAAATAGGTAACTTCAATATCTTGTACATGGAAAAAAATTAAATTTTGATGTATATTTTTCTTGTAATAACGTTTAAAAGTTAGACTTGTTAGAATTTGACAGTTTTCACGGGCCATCAACTATTGTTAATTTTTTTAATCATTAAAAAAAAACAAATTATAGCCTTTTGAAGAAGACTATATCCTCTTGTGCCCCATATAATTTTTTTTTTTTTTAATATGTTTTACTATTTTTTTAAAATTTCTAATTAGCATCTTTTTTAATTTTAACAACCTACTTGCATTATTTTAAAAATAAAATATATTAAAACTAACCAAAACATTTTAATAACTATATATTTGGATTCCCCACTCCGAGCTCTACAAAAGGGTATTTTTCTTTTTTGCAGAAAAATCATTTTGATTGGAGAAATACTTTGCCAAAGTTGAATGTTTCAATTTTTTTTGAAAAAGGTTGAATTGGCTTCCAAGTAGGATGCCAACTAGACATGCTCGACTGAGTATGTTTCGGTCGATCATGTTTCGGTTGAAACATACTTGACCAAAAAGTACTCAATATTTCCAAGCTATATATACCAAATACGGTCACTATTTTCATGTTTTTGGCTGAACATATTCAATCGAGTGACTTTTGAGCAAAACCTCTTCGACTGAAAAGGTACCCACCACATCGGTGCCATGTGGTTTCAAACAAAAGCCACTTGGCCGAATATCTTTCAGTCAAAAATAGTTCGCTCAAAACTATTTATTTCGCCAAAAGTGTGACACACTATTGTGCTTTTACCCTAGGGTAAAAATATCTTGCTTAACGTTTGTTGTGGCAATTTGGCCATCAATGAAATTAACGCTAGGAGGAGGGCCAAAAGTAATAAATTGGAGCGAATTGGGTCATTTTCATTGGAAAGGTTTGGATGTGTTTTAAGATCTACTCCTGACAAAGAGCTATTTTTAGAAATCTAATTTCCTACTCGACCCAAAATAGCTCGTAGAACCCAAATCCCACCACCATTAACACCACCGGTAACTCTACTAGGATTTTCACTTATACCACAACTGCAACAACCTAGCCTACTTCCACCAATGGTATTCTTCGTAGGAAATTTGTCTCCATTGGGAACCATTCCTGTGGGTATTCATGAGATGCCTAAAAACCTAGAATGATTCTGCCCTAGATATTCCCATTGGGAATCATGAAGTGTTGAGGAACACATTCAAGCATTCAAAGATGCATGCACTAGGGCTCAGATAGAACATCATGATGTAGCCTGCAGGTTATTCCCATATTCACTAGGAGATATGGCATATAATTGGTACCCTAACTTTCCCACTGGGCCCATTCTCAACTGGATAGATTTGGAGAATGCCTTTATTAAATAGTTTAGGGTCTATGTAGACCCTATCATTTTATAGAATCAATTCACCACTGTCGAGATGGAACCCCATGAACCCTTGCCTTTATTCAACACCCGGTTCCAGAGAATGTATAGGCGATTGTAGCCACCTTATGTAAGTGATGAGAATATCACAATTCAAGAATATCTCAAAGCTATAGACCCATTAATTGGCATGTTCTTGCAAATAACTTACCCATATGTAGATATCGATTCATTGGCCAAAGTATACCATTTAGCTATGAAACTTCAATAATAAATAACCCCTTAACCAGGCGGTATGGGATGGAAATTGCGATCGTTGGGATATCTTGGGATGCCTAACCAGATAACTACGTTTAATAATACAATGAACAATGGAACCCCACTCATGAATACAGTTCTAGGGATGTCCAAATTTGCTCACGGACCACTTGCTAAAATACATCCTTCACCGTAGTTGCCATGGTTTACCAACAAAAACAACCATCCTCAGACCAACATGATGGCTCCTGGGACCTCAGATTTCTTCTAGAAACAAAATCCTCAAAACTACATAGGAGGACATAAACCTCAAGCAAATCTAGCAACTACACAACAGATCAATCAAGTTGGAACTACTGTAGACAATGAACAAACTGCATGTTTGTCAAAAAAGTTGGAGACTTTGAAGAAAAATATGTCCCAGGTTACAAATGAGATGGCCCAATTCAGACTAAACCCTCCTCAAAATCAAAATCAATACCAAAAATAAGGTGGGATATCAAAATTAGAACAATAAAATCCCAATTAAAACAATAATCAAAATTAAAGGAATTTTCAAGATCAAGATTTTCAAAATTAGAATAGAGGATATAATGAGAGCCCCAACAATAGACAATGGGATACAAGGCCAAATAACGAAGGAGTCCCACAAAATAGCTAGGCTAATGAGGATAGAACTTACACTATCAATGTAACGGATTTAAACTTCATGACCAACTAGTCTAGGTTACACGATACTGCTGCTCATTTTGAGGTAATTGCCCAAAAATGGAAAAGATGGTTAAAATAGCTTAGGTTGATTCTCAACCAGCACAAGGCAATGCCAAAAAGAGTGGAAGGTCTGTAGATACTTCCATGGCCTTTGAAACTTATGATGAGTTAAAGTTTCCCTTTCAAGAGGAAAATGAACATGAAACTGATACTTATGATACTTTTGAAATGAACGCTCAAGATCGCATAGTAGAATATCTTGATCAATGCTCAAAATATGTTGAGAGGAAATAGAAAGGAATAATTAGTGCAAATTCATTACGTAATTAGTGTGATTGAATAAATCATGTTGAGTGTTCAGTGGGATTGAGGGAATAGATTGAACAATCTATGGGATTGAAGAAATTATGTGGAGCAATCTGTGAAATTGATAAAATCAATTTGAACCTTTAGTGGGATTGAAGAATACATTGACCCGTTAGAAATAGATTGAGCAATTGATGGTTCGTAATTTACTCAATTATAAAAGTGGGTGAGGATAATTAATTAATCTTTTTGGAGTTGAATGTGCAAATCAAATTTGACTTTTTGTAAACAAAGTTGTATTTGTTTGATTTGATTTTTGATGATGTTTTGAATAATTAATTCAATTAAATTCAAATTTAGAGGAAAGTGACATAATTAAATTATTATGTATTAATAATTTAATTCACTTAGGGGAATAAAGTAAATTAGAGACATAATTAAATAATTGACATTATTTAATTAATCAAGAGGAATAAAGTTAGACTAGGACTTTATTAGTGACATAATTAAATAATTGATGTTTTTGAAAAGTTAAGCAACATTTTTTAGGGTGCTGCACCCTACACAAAGGGCCCAAAGGGCCAAAGAAAAAAGCATAGTTCAGAACAGATTTTGAACTATAGAAACAACTGATAAATAGTTGTGGAAAACCAAAGAAGTTAAGCAACCCCAGACACAGAGGGGTCAACGGAGGCTCCACGAGCCCGAGTCCAAGAAGCATAAACAAATTTCTTCTTCCGGAGAACAACCAACTAGGGAGGCTTGGAAGCAGGAAGCGAAGAGAACGGGGAGAGGAGTGACTCCATCTTAGCCACCACGGGACAACCAACCAGTGAGGGAGTCGACAGTGAGGCAACCAAAGACAAATCAGCCAACGGAACAGAAGAAGCTTCCAATAGAGGGCAGACAGGGTCTGGCAGAGCAGCGACAGCGGAGGCAGAACCAGGCATAACAGTGTCAGCAGACTGGACCAAAGGTGGATCCGCAGTAGAGAGGTCCGGGGGAGGAGCAACAACAAAGAGGTCTGAGGGAGGAGCAACAACATGAAGGTCGACCCCCAAAGAAGACACCTCCGAGGAAGAACCTACCGTAAGGTGATCTAGAAGCGCATCCTTCCACCAAGTCACAACACCCTTGCAGCGGGCAAGAGGGCAAGAAGCGGCCAAATGACCCACCGAAAAGCACCACCTACAACGAAAGGGGAGACCTTCATAATCTAAGAGTTGCTTCCAAGGCCTGTCCTCCACCAACAAAACAACATCCCCATGGAAAGGTTTGGAGATGTCCATATCAACTAACACCCAAGCAACCGTGGTGTGCCCAAACTCCCGAGTAGTAGAATCCATCATTAAGAAATGACCAATAGAATTACCAATGGCCTCGAAGCAGGATTCCTCCCAGAACTGGAGAGGAAGGTTTGGTAGACGGACCCATATAGGTCTGGTGTTCAATGGCTCCGTAAGCGGGTTGAAAGAGCGCAACCAGGGCCTGATGGACAAAGAATGAACACCCCACATCCATCCTCTATCCAAAACACAGCTACGCTCACGAGGGGAGCCAAAGGTAGCGATAAAGAAGCCTCTCACGCAAGGGTATAGCTCGATTTCCCTAGCCACCAAAGGCTTCCAAGAAGCCTCCACCTAGTCATGGAGGTATGGGAGGAAAGGCCACAACCCATTGAACCTACAAACGATACCCGTCTTGAGGTAAAAATCCTTGTTTTCCACGATCTCTGGGCTACATACAACCACAGGAGTATCCCTAGCACAGGGCATAGACCTACCAGGATTACGAGAACCCACCAAGGCAGCAAAATATTTGGTTGATCCAAAAAAACCTCTAGTAACAGGTAACTGAGGGGTAATGACATGCTCAAACACCGAATCCCCCTTATCAGGAGCCATAGAGGCAACATAAATCTTGCTTCCACCGTTCAGCCCACCCCCCAAAGTAGACAGGAGCTTGGAAGACCGCACACTCGGGTCAGGGATAGGAGGGACCCCAGAGGGAATTGCAACACCCGCAACCACAACAGGCGCACCACCAAATGGCACAGAGAAATGCCCCGGAACCCCCGAACTAGGACCATCCACTGCCAAAACCATCGATGACTTCCTGTGCGCGCAAGACACAGGGGCTAAGAAAGGAGGGAGGCTGGAGCCCCCAGCAGATCCACATGACAGACCGAACCCAGTAGCAAGCCCATCACCGCCAGGGGAGGAGCCAATGGACCGAGCAATCGTAGCAGAAGATGGAGCCGAAGGCGCTAGAGCCGTTGGAGCCACAAAGCATGATTCAAAAATTCCCCTGCTCATTTCAACTTCAATTTTCCTATTAAATAGTTGATGTTATTTAATTAATTAGGAGGAATACAGTTAAATTAGGACTTTATTAAATAAATATAATTTATTTCATTGATCGAAAAAGTGAATTAATTAGATAATGTTAAATTATTCAATTAATAGAGGAATTTAGGGTTTTAGGACCTTATTAAATAAATAAATTTTATTTAACTCATCAAAAATGGTGAAAAAGTGAATTAATTAATAATGTCATATTATTCAATTAATAGAGGAAATTATGGTTTTTGATGCAATTGATGTGAAATGTAGTGATATTCGAAGATAATGATGTCGGTGATGATAAAATGTTGTTTAAGATGTGTGATAAGTGTTAGGTCAATTTTGCATGTCTACAATTTTTTCTTTTAAAATAGATTACATCTCTCCAAATAGAAAATGATTTAAAAAAATGAAACCACAAACATCTAGAGGCATCACATCAAGAAGTACTTATCCTTAAAATTCTAATCGGACCCAATGGAAATTTATAATGCTTTCTTAGTGATATTTCCACTCCTTATTAGTTGGTTTTGCTCTTTGCAATCTTGATGAAAATGTAATCATAATTGTTTTGAAGCTTCTTCAAAATGACACTAATAACGAAGAAAAAATCCAAGCACTTACTATAAGTCTTGATCTTGCACTAAAAAGATAATATTAAAAAGATTTTGATAGAAGAAGATTCTATAAATGCAATTAAAAAAAGAGTTTTAAGACTTGAAAATTGTCATAACTAATAGAAAGAGTTTGGTTATTGCTTGATAAATTTAACTACTTTGGATGTTTACATTGCTTTAGAGAGGCTAATTGGCTAGCTGATAGGCTTACAAACTGGACATTAGACAATAATATTAGCTAAATTCCTTTCTTTCAAAATAGAAAGATACACCTCTCATAGAGATATTAAGAAAGGACTCAATTGATTTGACTTAAACATGGATCATTAAAATGATTTTTTATTGATATGATCTTGTCTTCATGAATTATTTAGTTCAAATGAGATGTGTTGGGAGCCTCAAAGTGTATGCTGTGTGGATCAAATTGTATTGGGAAATTTAAAGGTTCATGCTATGTGGGTCAATGTTCGGTATTACAGTGGGAAATATCTAGGTGAAGTGCTTTGTTACCATATTTTGTGGATGTAGATTGTCTAGTTTGGAAATTAGGTGAAGTGCTATGTTACCATATTTTGTGAATGCAGATTGTCTTCTTTAGAAAAGTTGGCTTAGTTTATGTCCAAAATTGAGAGCTAATGCGTATATGGTCTATATGGAAAAGATAATCAACATTTCAGCTTGATCTATGTGTGGACGTATCCTTATCTTGGGTGTGTCAGATTTCATGATATGTGTCTGGATGAATGCAGCTGTCTAATGTTGGGTTTGAGTGTTAAATTGACATTGTTTTTTTTCTCTAACATTGTTTTCTCTGCTTTCATTGTTTTACATTTAGGCATTCCTCTATGATTAATCTGTGTATACCTATATTCCGCATTTTTGGCACACATTTTCATTTGAGGGCCTTTGTATTGCTTCCCCCTTGTTAGGACAACATGCTTGGGTCCCTTGGATGGCTATTTATGGCTTGATGGAGTTTCTTCTCATTGTTATATGTTGTGAATTATCACCGCTCTACTGTGGAGTTTTCATGGCTCGTTGTTGGCACATTAATCTTCCCATGCTCTGGTGCAATTGGCGATAAGAACCATTATTGGCTGGGACTGGTTGGTGATGCATTCTAGTGCCTCTTTCTTTGAGGTTGCTTCTTTGTTCTTCTCTGATTGCATGGATATTCTGGAGGACAAGGAGATGGTCATTAAGTTGGATAATACTTATATGGTTATATCCAATCTTTCATTTTTCTTTGTTTGCACTAGAGTGTGCTTTAGACAATTACTGTCTTGACTATGGTTCTACCTCGATTGGAGGCTTCATGAATAAGTCTGATCTTTTGTCAGAATTTACTTATGCTTATTGTTATTCCTGTTGTGGGCTGGGATAATATGTGACTAGGACTAAAAGATACTATCATTGTCAGAGCTGTTAACTTTTTTTTGGTTCAATGCATTTTTTGTTCAGACATTTGGTGGAGGCTCCTCATGCTCCAATTTCCATCTTGAATTCACATGACGCTGCTGGAACCAGCAGTAGCTGCTTGGGGTGAATTGGTCTTTGTCTTGTTGGTCTTTTGACTCTTTTGTAATCTCATGTTGATTTTTGACGTTTGGATCTGATGCAATTACTCCTTATAAGTATCTATATACGCCATTTTTCATTGAGAAAAATAAATTAAAAAATGAATATGAATTAGAAAGGTCCATGGACCAACCCAAGATCACCAAAAAAAAACTTTTGGAAGATGAGGTTTTCTTGTGATTATGTGTCAAACAATGTATCAATCATCTTGTCCTTGACTTGGATTTGATGTGGAACAATTTAGTGATTTATTCTTCATCATGAACCTTCACTCATTACACATTCACCCTTATTCAACATGGCCCAATATAATATCTCATCCACCTCAAAATTTTAATCAATATCTTTTCCTTTACTCATATGCATGAGATTCTCATCATTTCTCTTATTTCTTCATAAAAGTACCAATTCAAGATGTAATTTCAACATTTTTTTTTCTAAAGACCATCTTCTCACAATGATAAATGAAAAATCATTTTTTGTTTGCCATTGTATTTTGAATTGACCATGGTAGTAGCATTCTTCTTATTTTTACCCTTGTCCTTATCTTTATTCTTGTTACCATCTTGTTAGCATTCTTTACCTTGTTTTTTCTTGTAGGAAGAGCTTTTCTTCTTGCCTAGTTCTAGGTAATGTGCTTGGGCACTTGTCTTGTAAATACATTGAGGTCTCTTTAGGTGTTCAAATAACCCACCTATGTACTTCACTAGCTTCTCATGGTCTATGATATCTTTCTCCAATTGAACCACTCTCTTCTTAAACTCACAAGTATATTCTTGTGCACTATGTTCTTGCCTAAGTTGCCTAAAGTATTATCACTATATGAACCTCTCTTCTTCATAGAAAATTAGATAGAATTGTTTCTAAAAAATCTCTTTAAATTCTTCTTATTTGGAGATAGGTGACAACTTACAACATTCCAAGGATTGAACATACCTTTCATACCATATGAGAGCATGCCTACTCACACATTCAATTTATTGATACATGAGACACCTTTTTATGACAAAATTACACCATCTATGAAACCCATTGATCCAGATTTTCAACACTTATTTTTCCATCAAAAGGTTGAATGTCAATCTTGGCTTCAATTTGGAATAATCCTCCATGAGATGTTTCTCTATGTTTTTAGTCGGTCTTCTTAGGTTTCCTTTTTTCTTTATGATTTTTTTTCATACTAATTTTCTTAGCTAAGACCAACATTGTACTCTCTATTCTATCAATTTTATCCATAGTGCTAGAAATTCTTGAAACATCATCATCCAACTTCTTAACTTGGAGTTCTTCGTTATCCTCTTCTCTTGCCATTAGCCTAGTTGTCCTTGGCTACTCTCTAGATCCAATTTCAAGCTTCTAACAAAATAAATCACCACTATGACTTTATCTTGTAGATGCCATAACCCTTCAATCCCTTTAAACAAGGATAACAACATGCTTTGATACCAATTGGTTTGTAAAAGACTAGAGACACTTTCATAGCCTTCACTAACAACAAATATTCAAATTGTCAACTCTACAAAATATTGACAACAAATACTATCTACTTCTAATGAATAATAGTACAACTATATACATTCATAACAAATTCAAAACACATGTAAGAACATAAAACAAGAATAAATCATACAAATGAACCACACACATAAACTAAGACAACAAAATTATCTAGAAAAATCTTAAAATAACTCTAACAAGAGTGAACATTATTTTTTTTTGTTAACGATAGGGATATCCCCGTGACGCAACCCAACACCCAAGAGGGCGAGCTGAGACAAGACTAGTCTCCTGCAAGGGGACCCAACAACCTGCAAGCCAGTCCCAACCGGGTAAACCCAAGAGCGAAGTTGAACTCGAAACCAGTGGGAACAAATCCACAACCCAAACCAACTCCGTTACCCGTGCAAACACAAAAATAAACATGCTACTTTTCATTCCACTATCTATAATTCAATTAGATATGTTCAAAATCTAGAAAAAACTCCAACCCTACCATATGCCTCTGTGACTTCAAAACCTCTGTTCTAACACACATACAATCAAAATAACCATATAATAAAGCTTACCATGAAAGTTAACCCCCAAAACAGTTGCTTGCCATGGTAAAATTACATTTCAACATCCTTCCTTGCCATGTCAAAAGGAAAATCTCATGTCCAAGAATTCATTTGCAATGTCAAAAATCCTTCATATTCCATGCATGCTTTGAATAGGGATTATGTCGCTTTCTTGTAGGGCATTTTAAAATATGACGTTCAAAAATGGCCTACCCGCCAACTAATGCTTTTCCAACGTGTTAATTGGCCCGACGCTTTGAAAAATAATATAATAATACACGTCCACAAATTCAAAACACATATTTTTACCGTTTCCTTGAAAAGGTCGTAAAACATACAATTAAACACACGGTACTCGTGACGTTTTCGTGACGTTTTGCTGACGCTACTAATGACTCGGAGACGACAATGCCAAAAGATCATGTCATTTGACATGTACATTGTTTTTTTCGTTACAACAAATTATTTTGTTTTATGCTATTGTAATTTGGTGAAGTAGTGCTCATTTTCTTAGTTTTTGTCTATCTTTATATACATATGTAGTCCCAACCTTATCTTTATATTCACATATTTTGATAGGTTTACATAATCTTTGTATTTATTATATTAATTCGTACATTCATCTAGATATAGTTTACTTGGATTCAATTGTGTCCACTCAAGATCATTTTTGCAAATACAAGATCAACCTAGCAATTGCAAACTTAACCCTATCTTTTTAAAATTCAAAATTCAATCTTTGTTTAATTGGCCCCCTTTATTTTTCGGAAACATTTGTCAAGCCTCGAGAATAAACCTTTGACCGTATTTATTAATTAATTGAAAATAAAAAATATGTTGTATTATGATTTTCAATTAATTAATAAATACAGTCAAAGGTGCGTTCTCGGGGTTGGATAGACGATAGTTTATTTTTCTACCCTAACTTGACTAAGTACATGTTTTGTAAAATTTGATGGTATTTGCTAGCATTCAAAGGCATTCGTTAGCATTCATTTAAGACATCGAGAAACCTCAAACCCTCTCTTTGTAGAGCATTAAAAGAGCAATCAATAGAAAAACATTTGGATTTGGTGCACTAAAAGGAGTAATTGTACATTATTTTAGGACCTTTATTTGTCATCTATGAATTTTTACACACTCTTTAGGGGTTGACCTAGTAGAACACGTCTCTTTGTGACATAATGACAACCCTTTCTAGATAGTTTTAAATATTGCCAACCCTTAGATATCAAAGAAAAGAAAAGAAAATGAAGATCGAGTTAATTGAAGAATAAATATACACATTACATATGGTCAAACCCAAATAAAAAGGATGAATTTGTGATTATAGACCTAACTTGTCCCCATGGACATGATCCCAAAAACAAATAGTGTAGAACTCAAGACATGTCACTGACAAAAAGATCACATTTTTAGACCAAAACTAAAATATATTGTTGCAAGATGTTGTGTCCCTTGGTCTCCTCTGTGCAACATGACACTTGGGTTCGTGACATGGCTTAACCGCCTCCTATAGATCTTATATAAATCTAGTGGTTGTATCGGGCATTAATAGGTCGATCTTTTGGTGCAACGACAACCACCAATGTAACAATTGGTATTAGAGCCGAGGTCACAGGTTCAAACCCATTGCTTGCGCTGGGGGGATTGTTGCAAGATGGTGTGTCCCTTGGTCTCCTCTGTGTAGCACGATGCTTGGGTTCGTGACATGGCTTAGCCGCCTCCTATGGATCTTGTATAAATCTAGCGGTTGTATTGGGCATTAACAGGTCGATCTTTTGGTGCAACGAAAACCACCAATGTAACACATATTCCATTCTTCATTGAATGAAATTCATTCTCCATTCATAGAGCTAATAATCCTATCTATTTATTTCATAGTTTAAATTTTAATATAATAAAACATCAACCCATAAACCATCATTAATTAATCAAGGTTAGTTTGTGTTGTGTTGTAAGAATTTTGTTAGATTACCCTAGATTAACCTAAGAAAATTGTATTCTCCTTTACACTTTTGTGAAACCAATTTATCCTAGGTGACCTATTCCTATTCTACGGTTTCTTATCCATATTAAAGCTTTTAATCAATTATTTTTAATATTTACATCTTAGATTCGAAACTCTTTACATCCTTTTGTTTCTGTACTTTCATTTTTTTCTACTATGTATTTTGAAATTTATTTTAAAATATTTTCACTTGCCCTACCCACCCTTGGCCATTATAAATGGTTTCAATTTTAGATTTGGTACCTTATTGATATTTCTATTTTTTTCAATATGAAACTAAAAATCTCAACTTTATTTTCTTATCTTGCATCTATGCCACAAGCTACTCAAGATCCTAATCTCCCATTGTGAATGAATTCTTGTCTAAATCCTAACATGACCAAAACCAATGAGAATGAAGTCCCTTATGATGCTCATAATGAGAATAATAAGGATTATGAACATGATGCTCATTTGAACAATCAATATTTTGTAAATGAGTTGATTAGTTTTCATAATGTAAAAAATCCTAAACAACTAGTAAATGGTTCTCATGGTGTGTTTATTAATAAGCCCTTTCAATTAGAGACATTGCAAGTGGTTTACGCTAATCTTACTTCATCTATTATGATTAGTGCATCTACTTATTCTCATACTTCTACCATAGATCCATTCTTTGTTGTTACCACTTCAACCACCACTACTCATATTCATAGAACAATTACTAGTAGTCTCACACCATTTAGTATATATTCCCTTTCCACGTATCCTTCTCTTTGTGGCCCAGCTCCTAGATATACCTCTTCAAATATACCCATTACCCACATGATGCAACACACCTCCATGGCCATTAAATCCACCACCACTAGGCATATCATTACCCCACTTAGCAAAGCCACTTCCATACCCAACACTACAACCCATACCCTAAATATCTTTAAGCACCTTACCTACTCTATGCCATTATTTCTAGCTATCACTACATCCACCTCTCTCTTACCTCTTATACCTATGTCCACACACACCATATTGGTCACCAAACATCATTAGTAACCATTCAATCCACCTAGATGAATTATTCCACAAAATAGATTCAAAGTAGAAAAGAGAGTGGATGCAAGTTCAAATGGAAAAGATAGTAATGAAGTTATAGATGCTAGACATACTCTATTATCTTTTGGTATTGTACCATATCTATTACCTATGGGTTTCATGACACCTTTATTTTCAAAATATGATGGTAAAGTTCATCCCAACACTCATCTAATACCATATAAAAATAGATGTGTAGGATTTATTTATAAGGATAAGTTATTAACAAATATATTTCCACGCACTTTAAAATATTATGCAAATTTTTTTCTTCAATGATCTCAATCAAGTTTTCTTAAATCAATTAAAAGCTAAAATAATCCTTAGTTGCTAAATTATTTGGGTGCCCGAGGATATAATGAAAATATAGTGATTATGACATTCAATTTCAATATTTATGATCCAAAATAATCACCCCTTGACATGATCTTGAGTTGTAAAATTTATTTATTAAGAGGCTACTTAAATCAATACAAGACAAATGTGCATTCAAATAAACTTTCTTCTTTCATAGATTTGTGCACACGTTAAAATTATAGAATCCAAATTACTAGCATGAAATGTCTTTAAGTATGAACTATCAATCAAATGCTTCATACCCTTAAAAATACCATAACTCAAGCAAATTTTTGAAGAGTAATGATACAAATGAAAGTGTTCATCAAGTTGCTAATACTTCCAGCTTTCCTTCATTCAAATCAAATGTATATAATAATTTTACTAAGCTTCAAGCTCATGTATGGATAATGTTCATTGATTTTTGAGTTCTATTTCACTTACAGTCCCTCCCATTTTTCAATTGTATCCTAACAAACCACTTTATCGATTAAATAATGATCACATATTTATTTAATTATCATCAAGTTAAAGGGTATTTCACTCAAACCTTTGTAGCTCTTAAGAACAAGTTACAAACCTCCTTGAAAACATAATAAAATTTGAAGGGGTTAATGATAATGAAAATCAATTAGCCATTCCCTCTAATAGTCAATTACAAAAATACACCAACCCATTTCCACATCATTCAAAGAAGGTCATGGTTCATGGTGATAATGTAGAACATGAGTATAAACACCACATGACCATGAATTTGTGGGAAATAATGAATTTAATAGTACAGCTTCCTCTTATCCTACTTCCCTATTGTTTACAATTTTTATGAGGAGATCCCAAAAAATAATTGTTGTTTTGTAAAACATTTTAAGCAATTTGAAGTACTCATCACTATTAAAAATAAAATATAAAGTAGTGGTATGAGTTATTTCTATATTAGAGTTGTGGTTTACCCTAGTATGATGGATAAATAGGCGAACCATAACATATGTGATAGATTATATAGTAAAAAATAAAATACATATGTATACTCATTCAAAATTCATACACATATTGCATCTTCATAAGCTTTTCATATATTCATTACATCTTGGTACAATACATTATCATATATCCATTATATATCCCATAAAACATATTATCATATATCCATTAGATATCCCACATTACATATCATGCTTCACTATAAATACCTTCTATTTTTTCTCTTACTACTCTATTACACTTATCTATGACTCTTATATATCATGTTGAGAAAGGTGTCTCAACCTTGCTCCTAATGTTAATATTATATAAGGCACAATTTTTAGGTATAAAATGGTTTTTTTTTTTTTTTTGGGATATAGGCTTAGTTTGTGGCTAAAATAATAAAAAATTGGTTTCTTGAAACCACCTTTAGAAGGTGCTCATTGGGTAGATATATTTGAGTACAACAATTTTAATAAAATTAGGCCCAATCATCCCACTAGATCAAAAGTTATGGCCCCCAAAAGTTTGTGTAGGAAATGTAAAAAATGTTAAACGCACAAAAGAGTTGTAAAGGGGAACTTTACACTTGTCGAACAAATTATGATGTATATTATGAAACAACATAAAACATCTTTGATTGGGAGATAATTTGGGCACCACTTTTGGGTGGTTTAAGCTCATGGGTTTCTAATTACTATTTGATGGTTTTAGGTTTTGTATCTCCTATATATTAGGTTTTTGAGATGAAGGATGTGTGTAGAGTTTTATAGATACTACTTAAATTGTAAGAATTCCTCAAGATCTCTGGTTGGTGGTACTCTTGTAAAGGATATATCTACAAGTGTTTTGTAATTGTGAATTACTGAATAATATATTGAGCTTTTTTGGAGTGTGGGGTTTTTATTCCAAAAGGGTTCTCCCCATGTATACTTGTGTTATGGTATTTATTATTTATTACTTTTTTAAATGTATATATAATTTTTGCAATTGTTAAAATATTTAAATATGCACAACACTCTCCTTAGAATATTAGTGTAGGAAGTGTTTCCACGTGCCCCTCTTCCTTTCATTTGGTATCAAAGCATGATCACCTTGAAGATTATAGGTGTTGAATAGATTTTTTTAATACTAATATTCATTTGAGTGGGAGCTTGCAAAGAGAGGGTTTTGATCTCATTATAAGAAGAGATGGAAATAACATCAAGGATAGAGATGGAAAAGTTCTCAAAAATAAACTTTGAGTTGTGAAATCTCAATATGGAGGATGTGGTTGTAGACTTAGATCAATGGGTTATAGTATCTAGATCTAAAACTACAACTACATCACAAGAAGACAGTGACAAGATGGATAGAAAGGAATCTAGGGTCTTATTATAATTAGTTTGGTTGATTCAATGTTGTTGGCATATAATTGTCATTGATGTCAAAAGAGCAAGTCATGTAAAGGAGATTGTTGGAAGGATGCAATAGGGTAAGGATGACGAGCGGATAGATGGCAAAGGGCGATCAAATAAGATGCTGATGCGTAGCAAGGATGCCAAAGGTGGATAGGTGGTAGTAACTCACAACCCTACTATTAGAATTGGCTATGGCTGCCAAGATCTTTGGACCAAATGGAAAGCACAAGAAGAGAGAATAGATTGTGACAAGAATAAACTATATTCTTATCAATTGATTCAATGATATGAGATGATTTACAATGAGAGACCCCTTGGTTATATAGCCAAGGTGAGATGCAAGATGTCATAGGATTATGACAAGTGTCTTAATCATATGACATGAGAAAACTAATCACACTTACCTATGTTCACATGTAGTAGTTGTCAAAAGATAAGATAACAACTAATGACAACTAACACCTTCTAGAAAGATTCCTTCCTATGACCTAAGTAAACTTAACTAACATGTAAATAAGTCCCCTAGTAATGCGTTAACTATTTACAAGAATTTTATTTACACCAACACCCCCCTTTAAGTGCAACTTAGGGAGTAGCAGATTATTATGTAAATGACACAAATATGGGTCCCGACTACTAAGCCATGTTACGTAACCATGCACATATGCAAATGAAATCTCTCACAAAGGGAGAAAAGGAGAAAACCCAAAGGGACAAAACTCCTCCCTAAAAGAGAGATGAAATATACAAAATAGAAATGCTCTCAATGAAGAATGAGAAGGCCAAAACCCCATGTGAGGAAAAAGACCCCCCATAAGAGAGCAGTAGAAGAGAGACAAGTCAGCCCCCCCTCAATGTTGATTCTCCTTCAATGATGGTAGAAGCTCGACATTGAATGCTGAAGATGATCCAATCTTTCCGAACAACGTTCCTCCCCTTAGGAAGAAACAAAACCATGGATGTATGCAAGATGTTAGGAATATGGATGATATGTGATGTCTCTGAAGCATGCTCAAGTGTCTCCATGTCGATATCGAAAGCTGACACACTCCAAACAGGCATTCTAGGCCACACTATTGAAGAAGACAATCCAGAATCTAGCAGAGATGAATGTAGAATATGATTTAAAGACAAAGATATCCCCTCTAAGACAAAGAAGCCTCCTCCAAATGTTGTCCAAAAGTATCCACACTCACACCAAACTGCAAAGAATGATCATGTAGAGAATGAACAAGAGGGTCAGAGTGTTTCCTCACAACAACTGAAGAAGGAGCATCTTCATCAAAGAGAGGATGAATGCTATCAATGGTGTCCCCCAAATCTGCAATATGAGACTCCACAAACAAGTTTGAAATACCTATCAAGAAGTTATCCAAAGTAGCCATATTTGGAAAATAATCAAGATCCTGCTGCACTGAATCACAAGGAACCAAAACTATGGAATCACAAGCATCATCAACTGCAATAGTAGATGGAGGAGATGAAATGGATGATTCAAGAACTGGATCTAATGTGAGAACTCCCAAGTTCAAGTAGTCAATTGTCTCCTCTGAATCATGTTTCATATGATCAATAATTGAAGGAATAATGTCACCATCAGAAGAAAAATTTGCAAAGGTATACAATCAAGATGAATGATCAACCACCCCAGTAGAAATGATCTCTTTGGTCTCCAAGTCTTGAATGATGACTGAATCAGGTGTGAACTCCACAGTTCTCCCATCTCCTCCATGTGTAATTTGATAAATGGAAAGAAGATTGTCTATCAAATGAGGAACACACAAAACATCCTGAAAAGTGTTGTCCCCAAAACTAATAGATCCATTCCCAATTACACTCATGTATGTATTGTTTCCCATCAAGATAGGAAACATAGTACATGGCTGAAATGAAGAGAATATAGACTATGAAGATGCCATATGATGGGATGCTCCTAAATCTAGAAGCCATCTCCTTGATCCTGGACTTGAAAAAGCACAAAGAGCTTGTCCTTTATTTCTTGATGTAGATGCTTGACCTTTGTCCTTTTTAGACTATTTTGAAGAAGGAGAAGAAGGTGATTTAGACATTCTAGAAGGAAAATCAATGTGATTCTTTTTGAGAAGATTTTTCAACTCATCAACATCCTTCTTATAGCAATAATGTTCTTCATGTCCATCCTTCTTGCAATATGCACAAAAGGCCTCTCCTTCTTAGATGATTCCCCTTTAAAAGATGATTTTTTCTTTACTTGATCTGAATATGGATTATTCTTTGCTTTCTTTTGTTTCTTATCTGATTCTGATTCTTTCGCCTGACTAACCAAAAATGCTTGAGATTTAGAAGTCTTGATGAGACCCATTGAGATAAGCTTTTGTTGCTCATGTAACAACATCTTAGAAAATGATGCAAATGAAGGTGTAGTATGTGCAGACCCCATAGTCAATCTATGAATATGAAAGCTAGAAACAAAAGAAGCATAATCAAGACCAAGTTTGTTCATTGTATTAGAGACCAACTGAATGTCCTTCTTATCAATTCCACATGCTTTACTTTGCTCTCTTAGATCATTAACCTTAGTGATGTAGTCTTGGATGTTGTCAAAGTTCTTAGGATCGAGGCTCATTAGTTCATTATCAATTTGATAGACTCTTACTTCATCTGTAGTACCATACAATGTTTTCAATTTGTCCCAAGATTCATAAGAATTTTTACATGATTCAATTTGGAACAACAAATCTTTAGAAACAAGTCTATGAAGACATCTAAGAGCTTTGGTATGTTCAATCATCCATTTTATCTTTTTATCTGCATCTATAGGTTAAGGTACCTTATTTTCAACATATAGAGAGTGACCTTCAATCATTAGAATAATCCATGCATTTTGATGCCATGTGGAATAATTATATGATGTGAGAAAAGGAACCTTAGAATGATCCATGAAAACAAGAGAGCACAAGCAAAAAAATCAAAGCAATGTACCAAGAGATCCCCCCAAATCACTCAATCAAGAAACCCCCCAAGCAATATCTGATTTGTCACTTTATACTTAGTGTGTCTACAATTGGTAGATGCCAAAAACAAGTAGCTAGACTTGATCTTAGTGCTTATAGTTGCCAAAATAGACCACAAAATCAAGTACAATTTTTGGTACAAAATGAGATCAATCTGATCATACCACTAAAAATTATGCACTTTCAAAAAAAAATGCACCCAAAAATGTTACCGTAGGAGCAGGATATGAACTCCCGAAGTTCCCAAAATGAGGAGGAAATAACAACACTTGTGAGGATCTGCAATTTCTAGAAAACTCAAACAGAAAAACCAAATTATGATTGCACCATGTGAAGAGCATGAAAAAATAACCCAACTAAAAAAAAACTCCTCGAAAAAAGGAGTTAAAAGGATTGAGATATGGGCCTCCGAAGTTGAACTGCCAAAACCAAAATCCAATCCGTGAGGGGGGCAAATTTTTTTAAAAACTACTTATGTATTGCTAATGTCAGTAAACTACCGTGTTAAATTTGACATCTTTGGGCATGTCAAGAGAGAATATTCACCCCTGCCAGAGAATATGCATAAAATTTGTGCTTAAATTTGACGCTTTACAAGACGTCGTTGGTCAAATCGATTGGGTGGTATATTCGATGGGTGTATTCTTGAAGAATATTTAGGAAACGCTGGATTTAAAGTGTGACTGCCAGTTGATTTGGAGATCGCCAGATTCTTCTTGGTTGCCGATTTTTTTTGAATCATCGACCGATTTGACTGCTCCCACTGACTTTGAGTGGGGTCGCGTGGTTAGGGCCCGCCACGTGGAATCGTGGCAGTTAGGGTATGTTGTACCCTTTGCAAACTGTAGAGTATGTCTGCATACTCCGCAAAATTTATATATAATTTTTTTTATTTGATTTTTTGAATAAAATCTTTTCAGAAAATACAACCAGAAATTTTTAATTTTTCTAAATTTTTTTTTCAAAAAACTTCTAACGAACCGTCAAATTAATGACAACTAGGGGGCCGTTCAGCTCGTTGGACAAATTATTTTTGCCTCACCAGACAACTGCTCCGATTTGGATGATTTGGCAGTTGATCTTAGGGTTTTTGGCCCTTTTGGACATGATGGCAATGTCAGATTTGATGCAAAATGCACCAAAAATGCAACTACCTCCTAGATCTGGCAATCACTTTGCATTTTGAAACCCTCATAGATTTGGCCTTGTATGTCTGATTTGGATGAAACAAAAGGAAAAATAGACTTTCTCGAACCTTTCAAACACAATGGTGAGCTTCGATTTGCACCAACAAGCTCCAATATGAACCTGCAATAAAGAGCCAAAAATGGAACCTCCCTAAATCTGGTATCTTTCTTCAGAAAAAGATTCTCCAATGGTACCCAACCTGCTCTCATACCATGTTAGAATTGGCTATGGCTTCCAAAATATTTGGACCAAATAGAAAGCACAAGAAGAGAGAATAGAATGTGACATGAATAAACTATATTCAAGTATCAATTGATTCAATGATATGAGATGATTTACAATGAGAGACCCCTTGGTTATATAGCCAAGGTGAGATGCAATATGTCATAGGATTATGACAATTATCTTAATCATATGACATGAGACAACTAATCACACTTACCTAGGTTCACATGTAGTAGTTGTCAAAAGATAAGATAACAACTAATGACAACTAACACCTTCTAGAAAGATTCCTTCCTATGACCTAAGTAAACTTAACTAACATGTAAATAAGTCCCCTAGTAATGAGTGAACTAGGTACAAGACTTTTATTTACACCAACACCTACAAATGCTTGAAAAGGGAGCCGATGGCATGACAGTACACCACAACACTGTAGAGGCTTACACCTGTGCTGGCAGTATGTTGGTACATTGCAACATCGCATAGGCCTATATATGTGTCGGCGATATAGTGGTACACCATAACACCGTAGAGGCTTAATTTTGTGTTGGTGATCTGGCGGTATATAACTTGCAAACACCACAATGGTCACTTGGATGGACTACAATAGAGAGGTATCATGTGATATGACAGTTAATCATGACTACTCATGTTGGTGTTGGCGGTCTTGCGATAAAGAAATCGGTACATGGAAGGAAAAGAAAATCTTGACACATGGCAATAACTTATTCGATGATTTTTCATCCTTGTTGCAAAATCAACATTCGGTCATACAAATTATTTGTCGGTGGTGTTTTACTATGTAACCCTAGACAATGAAAAGGAGTAAAATGACACTGTGAGAAGTGAATGCTCTCAAGATCGATGATGGATATTTGAATGACCTCTTATTTGAAGATCAAGATTTGAAGATATGACAATGAACGAGAGCCAATGGATTAGGGTGAAAAAGGAGTAGTTTGATGACCATAATTCAAAAGAAGATATCTAAAACGACTAAGTTTGTGTGAACATGGTTTTGGTTGGTAACCGTCACAAAGAAGAAAATTAATTGGTCCAACTAAACCTAGTGATAAATGTAAATGAGATTTGATGCACAAAACAATGACACATATTACAGAGGTGATCGAAGAAAAAAGAGTCAAGATTAGATCAAGTAATCAGAAGAACACATTGAATGCATAATCATATTTTAGGGTTTGATAGAGATAATGAAGGTAAATTCTCTGTATTTGAATTTAATGTTGTGTGGCTCAATGCATAGGTAGCTTGCTAGTGAAGTTTGCAAGAGAGAGAAATCCTAATAGAATGTGAGGGCTGATCTGGATGAAGTTGCAAATCCTGGGGTAATGATTGCAGGTTGGAAAAGAAGGAAGACAATTAGGTATTTTCCATGTTGTTGAGTTAGGTGTGTGTTGTTAGAAGTCTGCGAGTGCACAAAGTGCTAAATTGAGAAGATGTATAGTTGAGAATGTATTAGAGAAGAGAGTGTAGAGTAGAGGAGAGTGCAAATTAGAAGTATGTGTTGCTAAGAGTGTAGCTACAACAACAGAGTGTAAGTTGCAATAAGTGCAATAGTGTATTGTATGAATTGATGCATCTCAGGTTTATGTAGAACCATTCATATGTATATTTGAGATTGTAATGTTGTAAAAGGTTGTGGCCTCATTTGTACTAAGTTGGTGCTCAAATTAAGGGATTGGTGTCTCTTTGGAGTTGTAGCTCCTAAATTAGGGAGTAGAAGCTTCCTTGGGTTGTAGCCCTAAAATTTGCAATAGAGGGTTCATTTGTGACACTGGATTTGAGCAGTAACCTCAAGCAACTTTTGTCACCATGGTTTTTCCCATCTTGGATTTTCCACATATATCTAGTGTTATAAGTTGTTGCTTTATGTGCATGTGATTGTTATACTGGTTTACATTTCAATCCGCATATCTGAATTATAAGATTGAATCTGCAAATAGGTTTTCAAGTCTAAAAGTATTTATATCTACTAATTCATCCCCCCTCTCAGTAGTTCATTGTGTTCTAACAATTGGTATCAGAGCCCTAGGTTCCCTAGGAGAAGCTTAATTTGCTCGGGTAGATCTTGGATAGGTGAAGACAACAGAATTTCAGAAAGGTTCAAACAAGCCACCTAGATTTGATGGATCAAGTTATGCTAAGTGAAGCTCATTAATGGAAGGATATTTAGTTTCTCTTGGAATTGAAGTTTGGATGTCTATCGAGACCCAATAAACTATTCCTGCTACTATTCCTGTTACAGTAAAGGTCTTAACTTAATTATGTTGATTAAGTTACCTTTATTCCCTTCTTAAGATTTCACGTTAGTTTGCATAAAGTGACATTTAATAATTATATTAATTATTAAATGTTATCCTATTAGGGCTTCTATTAGGGTTTTTCCTATTAGGGTTTTATTAGGGTTTGCATGATCTCCTTTTTATAAGGATTGATCCCATTGTATTTCATATCAATTCATTCTCTCATTCTCTCTGATATATACATTTTCAGTTTTCAGAGAACCCTTGCTTGTTTGTCTCCATCTCTTCTTTTGTGACAAGTTATTTGCATGCAAGTGATCTTCGAGGTTTGTGGTGTTGTATTTTCTCAACTCCTACATGGTATCAGAGCTCCACACCTACTGCTTCCTGTTCTTGTTGTGAAGATTATTGGAGCTTCAAGGGTTTGGGGCTTGTTTTCTTGATCTAGGGCACACCTGCAATTTTGAAGCATTTTCAGCTCAAACGGACATTGCCATTGCGTCCACAGCGGTCCAAAACCCCTAAATTGACTGTTCATTCATCCATTTTGGACAAAGTCGAAATCTGAGGCAAAATTTTTTTACATTTCGACCGTACGGACGTCCATTTGCTAGTAAAAAAAAATTTTCCGTTTTTTTTCATCATTTTTTATTTCGAAAAAAGTACTGAATTTTTTAAAGATTTTTTTGAAAAAAATCCGAAAAAAAAATAATTTTTTAGCTGCAAATTTTTAAAGCCTTTTAATGGCTTGCTTAGGCCGGTGGGCCCGGGACCTTGTGCAGGCAGAGTACCCTGCGCAGTGTACCCGCACTGCGCTGCAAGGGGTATGGTGGGGGTGGGCCCACATGCCTCCCCCACCCCATACTTTTAAAAAAAAAAATTTCAATAAATTTTTTTTTTCTGTAATATTTTTTTATGATTTATTTTTACAAAAAATCAAATCTTTTTTTATTTTTTTTTTAATATAAAAAACAATTTTTTTCATTTATAGCCCAATTGCACTTTTACGGTGACGGCCATTTGGCCGTCAAATTTAACCTAGTGATTTTGCTGTGAGGGCTGTATGACTGTCAAATTTAACCCAGCACTGGTTTTTTCCCTCTTTGGAGCTGATTTATTTCGGAGGCCGTAACTTGGGCATACGATATTGTTTTTTGGCAAACGAGATATCTCGGAAAGCTAGTTTTCTCATCTTTCTAGTGGTGTGGGTCTCATCACATCTTTTTTCCGTTGGTGCATTCTACAGCCAGTTGAAGACAAAGGGGCTTCTTTCAGTCTCAAGCTCATCACTTTTGATCAGTTTCTCCATTTTTCGCAATCTCAACGGCGTTGGAACCGTATTTTCGAGCTCTTCAGTTTCATCCATGCCATTTTTCCTGATTTCACTCCAGGTATCTTTTATTCAGTTATTTGTGTTTTCACACTCTGGTGGATTACCTGGACATATTTGCTCTTGGAAACTTTTTGTTCACATGGGATGCTTTGTTCTTGGCTGTTCTTCATGTATTTCTAGCATTTTGTCCTTTGAGGACATTTTGAGCATCATTTGCAAGCTATCTTTTATGTAAACGCATTGAGATAAAGTGCCACACTATTGTACATGCATCTTTTGGGGATTTTGCACATAAGGTTGTGACATATTTTGTACTCGCACTGATATTATAAAGTGCCATGAGGGTTGTGTAGTTTGCCTTTGTTTTGCCATCACGTCTTTGTCCGGTGAGTATCCCTCCACGATGATATTGAATCCATACTATGGGGGGTTGTGTAGTTTTCCTTTGTTTGCCATCACACCTTTGTCCGGTGAGTGTCCCTCCACGATGACCATGGATCCATATGATTCCAGCCTCATGCATGTGTGCTTTGTTTTGCACACCACTTTTTTAGTTGCAGGTGCTTTCTTGTGCACTTTCAGATGTTGTATCTTCTTCATGCACTATAGGGTGTTGCACAACATTTCAGTTGATCTATCAGGCTCCCAGTTCACCATTATGGGGGGGTATTATACTATTCGTGCTAATGCTTCCTTGGTTTCGCCTTGGAAGGAATCTTCCATTCTCAGTTGATCAGTATTTCAGACTATTGGTTTTTGTGCCATCTGTATCTTCGTTCTAGGTGTTTGCCTTTGTTTGCCATCTAATTCGAGTAGTGTCGTATGGGAACTTATGCAGATTGTTGTCTTCTTGTTCCTGATCATCCTATCTTCAGCGGAGGTTCTTCAGGACCATAGCAGTCATCTTTCGACAGTTGTTTACAGCTTCTTCTGCTTCAGTGATGTCTCTTCTTGGCTTTCTTCTTCTCTTTTTGGAGTAGAGATTTTTCCCATGAAGTTTTCTCTATTTCTCCATTTTACAGAGATTTGGTTGTATTTGGGTACCTGATCTGGCCTAGTTGCCGTGACCCATGTTTGCCTTCTTACATTTGTTTGTAGCTGCACTGTTGCTCATCTTAAGGGGGGGTGTTAGAGTAAAGGTCTTAACTTAATTATGTTGATTAAGTTACCTTTATTCCCTTCTTAAGATTTCATGTTAGTTTGCATAAAGTGACATTTAATAATTATATTAATTATTAAATGTTATCCTATTAGGGCTTCTATTAGGGTTTTTCTTATTAGGGTTTTATTAGGGTTTGCATGATCTCCTTTTTATAAGGATTGATCCCATTGTATTTCATATCAATTCATTCTCTCATTCTCTCTGATATATATATTTTTAGTTTTCAGAGAACCCTTGCTTGTTTGTCTCCATCTCTTCTTTTGTGACAGGTTATTTGCATGCAGGTGATCTTCGAGGTTTGTGGTGTTGAAAGAAGAAGATGTTGTGCTGAAATTCCTCAAGTCTATGACAACCAAATATGATTCCAATATTTTTGTCATCGAAGAAGGAAGAGAAATTGATAAACTCACTCTTGATGAGGTGCATGGAATAATTATTGCATATAAGATGAGAATGCCTGATGCTAATTCATCCAAGAGAGAAGTTGAATTTAAGGTTGTCAAGAAAGAAAAGGATGAGGCTGATAAGAAATACAAAGGTGCTATCATTGCATCTGATTATGAAGAGACCAATAAGGAAGAAGCAAACTTCATAAGAAGGTTAAGGATAGGATATGACAAATAAAAAGGTAATCTTCCTTTCAAGTGTTTTAATTGTGGCAGAATAGGTCATTTAGCTTCAAAGTGTCCATATGGTAAAAAGGACAATGTCCAACAAGAAGAAGATAGCACTAAGAAGAAAATGGTTTATCCAAAAAGGAAGAATTTTGGAAAGAGGAAGAAGAGTTTTTATATCAATGAAGAAAGTGAAGCATTTGATTCTAGTGATTGTTTAGAAAAGGGTCAATGCCACACCCTTGTAATGAGAAGAGATAGAAGAGAATTTCTATTCATGGCTTAAAGAAACTAATAATTAGGAAGATGCACATTAAGGACTCATATAAAGGAGAAGAGGAGGCAAATGTTGATCTTGAAGGAGAATTAATCTGTTCTCTTGAAGACCTTGATGAGTTAAGAGATAAATATGATGATATTAAGAAGGAAAACAAGAATCTGAAAAAGAATGCTCAAAAGGAGACTCACAAAGTAACCCAAGAACTTGAGGAATCTAATAAAGTGATAGTTGGTTTGAAAGTTCATGTAGAAGAACTCAAAAGAGTTGAAGATGTTATGAAAACTAAATTGAAATCAGAGATGGATAGATGTTCAAAACTTGAGGTAGAAATAGTTGCCTTAAGAAAAGAATTGGAGAAAGCTAACGAGAAGATCAATAAATGTCCAAAGTTAAAAGGAGGTACTAATATTCTAGATGAATTGCTAAGTACGCAAAAGCCGACTAATAAAGAAAAATAAGGCTTGGGACTTAAAAAAGGAAAAGTTTAATTTGTTGATGCTTCTGCAAAGCTCTATGAAAGGTTTAGAGCAGAAGAAAAATCAGTGCCCAATGGTGAAAAATATGACAAAGGAGAAGCCTTTGAAAATGAAAAGAAGTTAATTGTAGTTGAGAAATCTATGAAAGAGGAGGAACAAATTTAAGACAAGAAAGTTGTCTGGTTGAGTCTTGATTAGCAAAAGAAGAAGCATAATATTAAGAGAAAAAATAATGATGGTTTCACAAGAGTACACTATCCAAGGAGACCGAGATAGAGAATATATCCTCTTCCAGTCGAAGGAAACACCATGACCAGGTATTCATCATACTTTAACGGGTATTGCTATACTTGTAACAATTTTGGTCATAGGGCTAGAGAGTGTAAAGTCATTCCAAGGAGAAATACAAATTTCATAAGTAAAAATCCATTTGCTCCTTTAATTGATATGAATGTAGTGTGTTTCAATTGCAATAGTTTTGGTCATATAGCTAGAGATTGTAGAGAAAAATTTAGAAGAAAAAATGTTCAATCTGAGAAGAAGAAAACTATGTCTTCTAAAGCTTAAAAGAAAATTGAGGTAGTTGAGAAAAAGGAAGAAAAAGTTGAAAATAAACCTAAGAAGCTATGGAAGGAGAAAAAGGAGAATTATGCTCAGTCTATGATTGCCCAAACAACATTGCATGAAAGGAAGAAAATCTATGGATAATTGATCGTGGCTGATCCAAGCACATTACTGGAGATAAAAATAAATTCATTAAGATTGAAATGAGAAAAGGAGGTTCAGTAAGCCTAGGTGATAATACTGCTGTTAAGATTCATAGTAAAGGAATTCTGAGCATAGACAAAAAGAACAAAACTAAATATGTGCCATATGTGGAAGGTCTAAAACGTAATCTTCTTAGTGTCATCCAGATGTGTGATAATGGATATAAAGTTGTATTTGATTCTGAAGGTTGCAAGATAAGAATGTATGGTAAAACAATTCTCAAGGGATAAGGATTGATAGTAATTTCTATAATCTATTTGAAGTGGAAGGCCAAACATGTCTAATCATCCAAGCATATGAGAGTTGGATGTGGCATAAAAGACTAGGACATGTAAACTTTGAAAATTTTGAAAAGATAAGTTTAAAAGGTTTGGTAAGAGGTATGCCCAAAATTGCAAAGCCTGAAAGTACCATCTGCAAAGGATGCCATCAAGGAAAGCAAACAAAGTTTAAGTTTCCTACAAAGGACTATTCAACTACAAAACCCTTAGAGATAATTCATATTGATCTATATGTTCCAATGAGGACAAGGGTGTTTCAAGGAGAAATATATTTCATGCCGTTGATTGATGATTATACTAGAATGGAATATATCACATTTTTGAGGGAGAAGTTTGAGGCATTTGAAGCATTTAAAGGTTATAAGAAGCTAGTAAAAAATGAGATTGGGAGAAGAATCAAATGTCTCAAGTCAGACAGAGGTGGATAATTTATGACAAGTGAATTCATAGAATATTGTGAAGATCATGGAATCAAATGCCAATATTCAACTCCAAGAACACCACAACAAAATAGTGTGGTAGAGAGAAGAAACAAGATTGTGAAGGAGATGGCTAGAGCCATGGTAAATGAGGCAAAATTGACAGATAAATTTTGGAAAGAAGCAGTACAAACTGTTGTATACATTCAAACAAAGCTCTTATCATATTTAACAATGGTAGAATTCCATATGAATTGTGGTTTGGTAGGCCTACGTTAGTCAACAAGCATTTCAAAGTATTTGGTAGTAAATGCTATAGAAAAAGAGTGTTGAGAAACGGTGTCTCAATTACCAGCTTGGACCTCTGTTAGGAAAGGACTTGGCGAAAAATGTCTTGTTTTTTCCCTTAACCGCTTTACCGTGGTGGTTTGGTTTTGCTTTGGCGGTACTGTGGTGGCGACCTGGCGATTACCGCTTCACCGCGGGTGGTGAGTCCACTCACCGCGGTGGCCGCTGTGAGGCCACCTGCGTTCTGTCTGGCAGTTACCGCCACACTGCTGGCGGCGAGTTAGCTCACTGCGGTGGCCATAGTGAGACCGCTGGCAGTCACCACCCTACCACGGGGTGGCCTAGCGGCCCCCATGGTAGCGCGGTATGACCGCTTGCGGTCTGCCTAACGATTACCGTTGCAACGCGGTATGGATGAATGGGCTCAACAGTGGCACGGGGCAGACAGAGACAAAGCTCAAATGAGCTCACCGCCACTCCATGGGGGTGACTTTGTGAGCTCGACGGTAGTGCGGGGAAAGTCTGGGTGAGCTCAGGTGAGTTCACCGCCATACTGTGACAGGTGAAGACGAGCTCGGCGATGGCATGGTAGGAGCTCGAATGGACTTGGAGCTCGGTCAACCAAGCTTAACCAAGCTAGGCTGAATGTCAGAGCGATAAGAGAATGTTAAAAGGACACGTGGCTCAGTGCCAAGATGTTGATTGGCTAAAAGCCAAAATAGTTAAAGGCAGTTATTGCAGGCCGAGTTTCAACTGGATACAGGACCCGATTTAGGCAAGGAATTGAATGCCTGGGTGGCCCGATGCAAGAAGATCTGTCAGTGAAGATCATATAGTGTGATTGGATGATCGGTGCATGAACCTGAAGTCTGCGATTGGGTTGTGACATTGAATGAAAATGTAAGAATTGACAGTCGAGTACATTATACATACATAACCCAAAAGGTGACTACTATGATAGTAAGAAGTTGCTATGAAAGTAAGTAGTTGATGTAAGTTAGATAATTCACTATATGCTAATAACATTGTAACAATGAGTGAACTTTCAGACTGTTGTTGTGAGCTGATCAGAGAGTGAAGAATGAAGCTTGTATGTAATATTTTATTACTATAATACAAATTGGCTTTTCTTGGTGTGGTGGGTTTTTTTACCTGAAAAGGTTTTCCCACGTAAATACTTGTGTTAATCTGTGAATGCTTATTTTCTGTTATCTCTTATTGCTGCATGTATTCATCTTAGTAGTTTTAAGAAGCTATAAAACTCATTTTTTCTCTTCTCCCCTATTATATTAGTATGAAGGGAAGGTATTCCACACTGTTGTCTTTTCCTTCAAGTGGTATCAAAGCCCTGCTAGTTGTGTTATCCTTGATTGAAAGGTCAGTTTTTTGTGCTAATACTATTTCAGAGGGAGTCTTGCATTGTTAAAACTTTTTTCTATTTGAGATGGCGAGTACATTAGGTAGAGTAGAGATTGAAAAATTTAATGGCAGCAACTTTGAGTTATGGAAACTCAAAGTGGAAGATTTGCTGTTGGATAGAGACCTCTGGATAGTAGTGTCTGGAACTATGCCACAAAGTATGAAGCAAGAGGATTGGGACCTTGCTGATAGAAAAGAAAGAGGTCTGATAAGACTGAGTCTGGCCAATTTTGTACTCCTGAATGTCCATGAGGAGAAGTCCGTAGCTTCATTATGGAAGAAGCTCGTTGATATTTATTAGGGAAAGTATCTGGTAAATAAGCTATTCTTGAGGAAGAAGTTGTACTCCTTGAAAATGGAAGAAGGTGCATCTGTTGCAGACCATCTGAACTCATTTAACATGAGTGTTACTCAGCTAGCGTCTGTAGGTGTAAAGACTGTGGAGGAAGATCGTTGCATGCTCCTGTTGTGTTCGTTACCTGATAGTTGGGATCATCTTGTGATGGCTATTGGAAGTACTACCACTAATTTCAAGATGGAAGATGTTGTTGCCTCACTGTTATCTGAAGAGATGCGGAGGAAGTCTTCAGAGATGGCCAAAGAGGCCCTTGTTGTTTGAGGTAGACCAAAGGAGAAAGGAAAGAAGAAGGACAAGAAGTCCAAATCTAAATCTGTAGGGAGATCAAAGTCTCCTGGTAAAAAGTTCAAGGTGAGATACTGGAACTGTGGGCAACTTGGTCATATCTGGAAGGATTGTAAGGAGGAGAAGAAGAAGAATGCTTCAGATAAGGACTCTTCTCAAAGTGATGCAGACGTCTTCATTGCAGCAGCCTTGGCAACTTAGGCACCAAATGATGTCTGGTTGGTTGACTCAGGTGCATCCTTTCACATGACATCCCATAGAGAATGGTTCTCTAAGTACGAGAAGTATGATGGTGGAAAGGTGTACCTGTCAAGTGATTCAATGCTGGAGATTGTTGGCAGAGGAAGAGTCAGAATTCAGTTCCTAACAGTAGAGTCAAAGGAATTGGTGGCATACTGCACATACCAGGTTTGGCTCGTAATCTTCTTTCTATCAGTAAGTTAAATGATGCTGGTGTAGAAGTTTCTTTCTCAAGTAAAGGATGTAAAATGGCTAGAGGTGCAATGGTGTTGGCTAAGGGTGTTCATACTGACACTCTGTACAAGCTGGATGCACGCCCTATTCAAAGTAACAGTGCCTCTGTAATGTCAAGCAAAATTGTTCCTGTAGAGGAAGATGGAGAAACTTCTCT
Source organism: Sequoiadendron giganteum (assembly GCA_007115665.2). Taxonomy (NCBI): domain Eukaryota; kingdom Viridiplantae; phylum Streptophyta; class Pinopsida; order Cupressales; family Cupressaceae; genus Sequoiadendron; species Sequoiadendron giganteum. Next base: position 571,410,701 of record CM021102.1, on the reverse strand, counting down.
GGCTGCAAATTCTTTGGAGGTAAAACTCCTAGTAGAGAAGACTATGCTATGGCATCATAGACTAGGTCACATAGGTGAGAAAGGTTTAAAAACCTTGAAGAATAAAAATCTTGTAGAAGGGCTTGATGATTGTAACCTTGAGTTTGATTTTTGTGAACACTGTATTTATGGAAAACAACACCGTGTTTCATTTTACTCAAGTCCTCATAAATCTTCCGGTATACTGGATTATGTTCATTCTGATGTGTTTGGTCTAGTTAATGTTCCTTTGTTATCAAATTCTAGATATTATGTTTCTTTTATTGATGACTGTTTTAGAAGGGCATTTGTATACTTTCTTAAAAGTAAATCAAAAGTGTTCAGTTAGTTTAAAGAATTTAAAACTTTGGTCGAGAATCAGACTGGAAGGAAAATTAAATGTTTGAGGACAGACAATGGCGGTGAGTTTTGTTCTGCATATTTTGAAAGGTATTGCACATATCATGGAATTAAAATGCATAAAACAACACCTTGTACTCCACAATAGAATGGAGTTGCTGAAAGGTTGAACAGGATGCTGATGGAAAAGGCAAGGAGTATGCTGAGCGGTATTGGTCTGGAGAAGAAGTTTTGGGCTGAGGTTGTGGCTACAACATGTTATCTAGTAAATCATTCTCCTTTCTCTACTCTTGTTGATAAGACACCTTTGGAAGCATGGTCTGGTAAGAAGCCCTCTCTCAGAAACATTCGTGTCTTTGGCTATGAGGCATATACTTATGTGCCAAATGAGAAAAGATCAAAGTTGGATAACAAGGTTGTTAAATGTATTCTCATTAGCTATGGAGTTGGTGTGAAGGGATACAAGCTTTGGAACCTTGTTAATGAGAAGGTTTTGTATAGCAGAAGCATGATATTTCATGAACTGAAACCTTCAGTAAGTGATCAATAGCTTGAGAAAGATCAGAGAGACAAAAAGAATGATGCAGTTGAGATTCCTCAAACTCCAGAAAAGGAAGAAATGCATGGTGTACCTGAGACTAAGGAGAGTTCAAGTAGCTCTGAGAGTTCTGATGATGAAGAACCACAACCTCAACCAGTAAGAATGTCTACACAAGAAAAATGACAACCTGAAAGGTATGGTTTCTCAATGTTAGATTCAAACTATGCCTATGCCTTAATTACTAGCACTGATGAGCCTAGGACTGTAAAAGAAGCAATCAACATGACTGATTCAAGTTCTTGGCTGGAGGCCATGAATGAAGAAATGGATTCATTGAAGAAGAATGAAACCTGGGATTTGGTACCTTTTCCTAAAGGGCGAAAGCTTGTTGGTTGTAAGTGGGTATTCAAAAAGAAGATTGGTCTTGATGGCAGTGTTGAGAAGTATAAGGCAAGATTGGTTGCAAAGGGATTCTCCGAAATTGAAGGAATTGACTATGGAGAGAGTTTTTCCCCTGTAGCAAAGATGACATCCATCAGATTTTGTTATCATTGGCAGCAACGTATGACTTAGAGATTGAGTAGATGGATGTGAAGACAATGTTTCTCCATGGTGAGTTAGAAGAAGAAATTTATATGTCCCAGCCTGAACATTTTGTTGAAAAAGGTAAACAAAATCTGGTTTGTAAGTTAAAGAAATCTCTACATGGTTTGAAGCAGTCTCCTAGAATGTGGTACCAAAAATTTGACACGTTTGTATTATCTATGGGATTTGTGAGATCAAAATTTGATCATTGTGTTTATTATAAATCTGAAAATGATTGTGTGCTTGTTATTACCTTGTACATGGATGATATGTTATTCATAGGAAATAACAATACTATGATTTTTGATCTTAAATCTCAGTTGTCTGCAAAGTTCGAAATGAAATATCTTGGTTCAACAAGGTATATTCTGGGAATGGAGATAACCAGGGACATAACAAGCAGAAAGCTTTGGGTAAGTCAGATTAAGTATATCAATAGAGTTCTGGAGAGATTCGGTATGAATGACTGCAAGTAGCTAGTTGTTCCAGTTATGCAGGGAACAAAACTATCTATTGAAGACTGTCCAAAGTCTGCTACTGAGATGGAGGACATGACCAGGGTGCCTTATGCAAGTATTGTCCAAAGTCTGCTACTGAGATGGAGGACATGACCAGGGTGCCTTAGGCCACTATAAACTATGCATAGGTATTTTCTTTTATGGGTAGTATTTAACCCTAGAAACAACCTATTCCCTTCTCATAAACTCAATGGTATTTCTACCTACAAATCATAAATACAAGTTACCCTCCCTTCAATGGACAATCAAATCCTAGGTGTATTTTACAAGCTATCTAATACAATCAAATAACTTTTGCAATGAATAACCCTTAAGCCATTCTTGTTTAATCATTCCTAGTATACTTATGGTAATGATAAACAAATCCTCCTATTATGGAGTATATACAAATACTTTCATAGAACAACATAAATCAACTTCTTTTCCTTTTCATAAGCAAATACTATGCGTCACTAGTACAAGCATTTCAAACAATTCCTTTCACAGGAATTAAGACTTTCATCTTTTCACAATAAAAGACATATACAAGAAGATTAGATCCTCATGCTTGTAATATGCTTATTCCAATTGACTGACTTGATTCACAACCTTCCAATAGTAGGTTTGAAGACTTCACTTTAATACTCTAAGTAATGCTTCAATATATTCTCTTCCACAATATTTATCTATGCTCTAACAAATTAACTCTAAGATCTCCCAAAGTAACTCTAAGCTCTCACAAAATATAACTTCTCTGATTATTTGCAACCTAATAAACTTGCAGAATTATGCGTCCCAAATGAGAGAGTTGGCTCATCTATTTATACAAAAGATTGAGACATTGAAGCCTAAAGAAAAGGTATGCCGGTTGATAGCTATAAAGCATGTGGGTCGACTCATCCCTCAGAACAAAAAGGTGGCAGAATTCAAAGTATAGACTAAGCTTGGTTTCTATAGATCAACCTCCTTTGCTTGAAAACAACTCAAGACTATTTCAAATTTGCACATGCTTAAAGAATGAAAATCGAATTGCAAAACAATATAGAATTCTACAAAGATAGAGCATTCATAAAATGGTGCCAAGTTGCAGCCTTTTACCTATTCCTTTAGCGCAGTTTATCCAAAGAAAAGGTCATCTATTTTTTAGGCAACACATAATCTATGTCGACTTGGTCATAGTCTCTTTATTCGATATAAGAAGATGAATCAACTTCGTTTAAATAGCGTTCGAAACCGTGCTTTGACCAACACATTTTATTGCTGATTATTCCCTTTATCATGCATTTAAATCATTTGCACAACAAACATGTTATTTAATATTTCAATCACTTTTATCTTTTAGATAAATGCGTTCCAAGGTAGAAGTAATATGTTGCTATATAATAGCGATGCACTTTAAATGATATCGACCAAGATTACAGATTATATATATATATTTATATATTTATGTCCCATTTCAATCAAATATGTATACATTTGATATTCAAATGAATAAGATCAAGTTAACATCCATATAATAATATCGATTGTATATATATATTCCTCTATGTACATATATTGATATATCTGTATGGACATTTCTGTTTGTCACACATATTTATATACGTTATATATATATTCAATTGTAAAATCACATACATATAAAATTACTATCTTATTTATTGGAAATATACATGTAATGTATATATACATATGTACATACATGTCACATTGTCCATTTGATAACACCATGCTCATAAGAAACCCATCTATAAGTGCGCATAGATACGTCTACCTATGTAATCTAATGTACATGATCCTTCATGTGTATGGTCTATCATCGACATGCATATGAATACATATATATACATTTACATATGTTCGCCACATCAATCAAGCATAGTAACATAAGGAAGAACTCATAAGCTCCAAACACATAAACATCATCCAAGAATGTACTCAACAATAATCAAAACCCTTACTAATGCAAACACATCATACTAAAGGATGACTTACCAATTCCCAATACAATAACTTGACTCAACCATTCTATTGTGAGTGTGTGTGTAAGCTTAGTGAGGTTATGTTACTGGTTACCCAACCAAGTTCTTGTCTTGAGTGATACTTCGCCTTGCACCTCGAGGATTGAACATGTACTTGCATCCAACTAACACATTCCCATGGTAGTTAGCTGTTCATCAAAATATGTATTTACATAATATTTTTCCATAGTTAGAATATACAATTCAATAACCATCCATTTCACATATGCATTTCATCACATAACATTAAATGAAATAAAAATTCATCCATAATTCATTGATAACAAAGTGCAAGCACATATATTTCAATCAAAATTCCAATTAAATTCATACATGCAATAGTTTACCCTAGCATAGTAATAGTAAATAGGTAAATACACAATGTGGTGTGACATACTCCCCCCTTTGTGAGTTATCATCCTCGATGATTTTATGTAGCAAACATAAACTAAAAAACAACAATATTGTTTTCAGTTACTTTCAAAAACATGTAAAACATGTGGAAACTTTTGATGTATCTCGACATAGTCTTCCCAAGTGGAATAATCTTCCACATACTGGTCCTATTGGAATTTTCACTACAAAAATTCTCTGTTACATAAGTGAAGCTTACGTGTTCTGAGCACCTTGATAGGCTCGATTGTTACCACTATGGGGTCTTGTACCTAGAAACCATTGCAATCTATTGCATAATTATCTCTCAGTATATAATTCTTTAGGTAAGAATAAGAAACATGAAAGATGTTATGCATTCGGTTAAGAGTTGGTGGCAACACAATTCGATAAGCTATAAGATTCACTTCCTCAAGAATCTCAAAAGTTGGAGCTAATTTGGATGAATTTCCAAGTTTGATGGAAATCTTATGAAGTTTTACTCTCAACAACACCTTGTCACTTACTACAAAATTTTGGGGCACTTGTTGTGCATCTGCATAGCTTTTGTGTCTATCATTAGCTTCAACCAACCTTTGCTTAATGATCCTCACTTTTTCTTCCATTTTAGCCAATATCTTAGGCCCAAGAATCACCCTATCCTCAAGTTTATCCCAACCTATAGGGGCTCGAAACTTTCAAACATATAATGCTTCAAAAGAAGCCATCTTTATTGTGAAATGATATGAGTTGTTATAATAAAATTCCACTAAAGAAATTAATCTTCCCACTTGTATTGTTGATCCATGCAATACACTCTAAGTAGGTATTCAAGTACTTGATTCACCCTTTCTATTTTTCCATCCGTTTCTAGATAATATGATGAGCTTATATTCAGTTGAGTCCCAAGTGTAGAAAATAAGGTTTTCGAAAACATTAAGGTGACTCATGCATCCTTATCCAAGATTATCTTCTTAGGAATTCCATGCAATCTAAAAACTTCCTAATTTTTTTTTGAGCTATAATAGGAGCTCCATTAGTTAGATTCCCAAGTATGAAATGTGCTACCTTAGTAAGATTATCCACAACCACAAGAATGGAATTATGCTTATTCCTTGACATAGGCAATCCTTGAACAAAATCCATACTTATGACTTGCCACTTTCTCTCTGGAATATCATGTGGGTATAAAAAACCTGTAGGATGATGATACTCTTCTTTCACCCTTTGATATTCAAGGCACATGGTCACAAATCTAGCAGCATCTCCTTTCATCCCTTTCCAAAAATATAATAGCTTTACATTGGCCAACACTTTTGTCACACCAAGGTGTCCAGAGTATGGTGCTTCATGAAATTCTTTCCATACCAAATTTCTTAACTCCTCCGAGTCAGGTACATGTAGTCTCCCCTTATACCTAAGTAATCTGTTAGGTTCAACTTGCATATAGTACTCATCCTCTTTGTTTTCTTACAATTGTTGAACTTTACAGTTGGTTTGGATTGTCACTATTGAAGCAAGATGACGTCTTCGACTTGAGGCATCAACAACCCAATTTTCTTTTCCTATGATGTAACTGATATTGAAGTTGTTGATGCCTAAAATTCTAGGAAAATAGCCTTAAGCGAAACTCAGTTAATGGGGGGACCAATTGCGCTAAACTAAGTAACCTTCGGGTTTTATAAAGAAGTCGACTCCTTCTGTAATTGGGGTTTAGAATGGGAAAAGGGAGCAGATCTAAAAATAAAGTCTAATTCCTAAGGTGATACACTAAGATGCAAGTGTTTAGGAATGAGAAACCTTCCTTTTAGATATGGTTTGAGGGCCTGTTCAACAATCTGCTATGTCTGAGAATAACATAAACATAGATTCAAACCCTAAGCAATTTAACCAAATGACATAATATAACTTCCATACACATGTAATGAATCAAGAAGAGTCCAAGACATGATCTCAAACAATAAATTTCTATTGAATTTATAATCTTTTTGCAGATAAACTACTCTATATAACAAATGACACAATATAATATCTTATATTAACTAAGAAATAGAGAGGCCGAACAATTGGCAGTTTGTGAGTCTTAATATGATAATCAAAACAATACAAAGGCCTGAAGCTTTTTAGTCTTTTTTTTTCTATAATTTTTGAACCCTTACATAAAGCATTGCAATAGTATAAATAGATCTTTCCCATTGCCTCAAAGCCAAAAACTAGAAAGATTCCTCAGGCATGCATCATCCTCCCTTTGGATGAATCGAAGACAAATCGCAACAGAAAGATCCTCAGTTTCCTCGAACAAAGTGTGCTCGCAAAAAATGATGAATGTGGTCTTGACGGTGAAGCAACAATAACCTTAGAAAGACGTGTGTCTAACCACTTGAAGAGTTTATTAGAACACATGGAAAAGAAGTGGAGCCTTCTCTTCATTCTTCGTTCTCTTGCGATCAAAGCTCCCATAGAGGTGACACATGGAGAAGCGATGAAGATTTATATCCATCCTTCACTTTCTTGGGATGCAATCCCCATGAGGATGACATGTGACACAGTGTCGGCTTGAGATTCCATTAGTGGGGCCTACCAAAAGGCATTTGAAGGTTTATGCAACATGGCACATGAGTGAGGCTCAGAGAGGAAACAATGGGGATAAAATTTTCAAAGGCCCATGCTGCTGACACGTGGTGAAGCGGATGAAAGAACGATAAAAAGGAGGTTGGGGCAATTTAAGAAATACAACATGCATGGCCAATGATTTTTCAAAGCCGAATACAAATCAACTCGAAGGGAGCTTCATGGATTTTTTAATCCACAACTTTTGGTGACTATTAGGGGCATTTCACCTGCAAAATGAGGACCCAAAATCCTGGTTCACAGACCAAAGCCTTCTCCATCGAGAAAACATTAGAGCTTTGAAAGGGAAGTCTGAAGAGGCAACCAGTCGGCCTCAGATGGTGTTTTTAAGTTCCGAAAATTCTCTTGCGCCTCATGCAGATTGATGATTTCTTTGAAAGGTAGCTCCATGGAGGTCCCGATCTCGGATTTAAGCTGGAAAAGAAGCCACACAACAGGGTGAATAATGCCTTCAATGTCCGATACTGTGGGAGGCTGGCTAAATGATTGGAAAGTAGATAGATCCTACTACTTCTCCTCAATTCTTGATGTGATATGCTCCGCTGTGGCCATCAAATTATCAGAGAGAAATGGAGAAGGAAAACCCAACTGAGTCTAATGAGAAAATTATACCTATAGATTATTCATCATTAGACTTAGGGATGCCAAACAACTCTTGGCCTAGAGGATTGCCGCATGGTAATAGATGAATTATTTTGCCTTCTTTGTAGGTGACCTTCGGTCCTCAATCCCCACCCTGATCAATTCTGCATTAGTTACCTTGTACAATTTTCCCAACAATTGCTCGACCTTGGGAACCCTCTCAACAATGGACTACAAAATTCACTCAATCGTCCTGCACACTTCCCTGCTTAAACTTGTTGCATCCACCATGAATTGGAGTGCTAGATGTAGGGACAAACAAGAGGACTTGACCTTCTCCTAGTAGGAGATGTATAACTTTCAAGCCACCAAAAGGGAATCTGATTGAAGAATAGGGGGCGACGAAGGAATTTTGGAAAGGCTTATCTCAACCTCCTTTGACCTGATTTCCTCCATCAACTCATCAACCTTTTTGTTTGATGCATTGAGTTGTTCTTCTAGAGACATTAGCTCTGTGCCATTCCTCCTTAGCAACTCCTCCGTTTGACCTCACGAAATGGATTCCATTGAACTCTTTTGAGGTGGAGAATGGTCTAAGTCTATGAAATCTTTAGACTACTAAGGCATTCTGGATCTCTTAACTGCCCATGTTTTTGGCAGTTTTACCTTCACACGGGATGTAGTTGCTTGTATATTCTGGGAACCTCCGATGTGTTGTCCCCCAGCTTCGTCACCCTTAGTTTCCTCTTCCTCCTTTGCTTCCTCAACACTATCATCATTATCATCATGTCCCCTATTCTAGAGATCATCAAATTTGTCATCCATATTGGGCTCGTAGAATGGGGCCTTGAGACATCTGGTCTCCTGACGATAGATCCAAAAGGCGGCAATTTTCTCTTGAATCTATGTACCTTTTGGCCAATTCATTAAAAAGGGTGGCCGATATTTTGCACTTGTCATTGGTCTTGGACAAAGGAAAATAAAAGGAATGCCATGGAAGCCTCCGGTCTTCGGTGGGAATATAGGCTAGGTCTACAAGGACCTTCAGGTTATCTGACTGCAAATTTTGACATTCCTCGCAATAGGGCCGAGGTTTGTGTTTCACTTTAACCTTTATGTCCACTAAATCATTGTCAAGATTTTAATCCCATTTGTCCTCAATCAACACTAGCCCCAGATGAGCAAGCTTTGATAATAACAAACCATGTGTCTTCTTTCTTTGCATTATAACCGCGCCAAAGATTAAAAGGCATTTGAAGAAGCCTTTCTTATTATTTTCCTCGCAAAACATGTTATCAATAATCACCAGCTGCTTAAAAACCTCAATGGCCAACACCTTGTCTGTGACATGGAACAATAGCTGGTAGGGCTCGTTAGTGAAACCATACAACTTGAAAAATGAAAAATATTCACTGAGGAACCAGTCATAGGGAGGAAGAAAACCTCACATCCATCCCACTTGCTCAGTAGAAAAATGATAACACTCGATTTCTCTGTCCACATCTAAATCTTGCAATATTGGAAACAGGAATGACTCGAAAAATACATAATAATCATAGGTTGCAGAAAGGAGAGCGGTCCACATAGAAACTGGCCTACGGGCTCCATTCTCATCAAAGATAGACAAATTCATATGTCTTTGAAAGTCTAATGTCACAAAATTGCACCTAGGGGCAATTCCACATTTATGCATCTTGCCTAGCATTTATGACATCTTAGAACATTAATGAAAAAATCCCATGAGTCATAATTTCATGATTTTGACTCCATGCGGACATATGGTGAAGCGAAAAAATACTGACAACATGTTTCATGAAAATCTAGGCTCTGGATGCTTGCATGGTGCATGGATGTCCATGCGGTGCGCTAGCGTCCTGGCAGTTTTCTGAGTTTGAAACAAAGAATCTAGAATCCTGACCCTTGTGACATGTGTCTTAGCAGTTAGGTCTTAGATGTAATGGCTTAGTGCCACCCTTGCATGCATGAAAAAACCCTTTTTGGCTCTCATTTTGGGGTTGGAAGTCATCGATTCAAGGACTACTACTACTTGCTCTGATCTAGGGTTAATCTCATCCTTGAATAGCAACAATATTATTGGCAAAGCGATATCGAACTGAGGTCCCTCCAACAACTACATCTCTCAAGTAAGCACTCAGTGGTGCACCTATGTGCTCCGGAGAGGGTCTTGACCTGTGGGTAACTCTTTCTCTCTCTCACCCTTTCCTACTTGTTCATTTACTACTTTGTGGTGTGGGCTCTACTTCAAAGCGGGTTTTGCTTTCACCGCACACTTTGTTTACACTCATTTCCAAACCTAGATATCCGTGGAGGTGGGAACACCAAAATGGGGGTTTGACTGAGGAAAACCCCTATACAACCCCAACGTTTTCCCCTTGATCTTTTGTGTGCAGGTTGTGGAGTGAAACTTGAAAAGATTCAAACACCTGATAAAAGGTAATCTTCCTTCAAGTTCATTTGTTTTTTTCCCTAGAATCTATCTTTCTATCTAGTTATTTGATTTAGCACACCTTCAACCCGAGCTTAGAGGTAAAACCTACCTTTGACCCGAGCTTAGAGCTAAAACCTAGCTCTTCCTGCTTGAGCTCATGAGCTCCTCGTAGCTTAGGATGCCAGTGCACCACATTGATGTCCTAAAACCACGCTGATGTCCTTTGGCTGAGAGCTCTTTCACCAGAGGCAAAGATCTTGGAGTTTTGCTCTCTTGGGACCTAAGGTAACTTTACTGTATTTCTTTATAGTTTTATCAATTTATTCAAACTAAGGTGTATAAGGGAAGTTCGTTCATTGGTGATCTATTAAGAATAAAGAGACCCGTGTGCAATGAATCCCTCTTATATCACATTTTGGGGAATCCGACGTGAACGCGTCGAATCCATTTTTGTAATGTTGCATGTTTATGATGATCCCTTTTCTGAAAAATGTTTCAATATGTTGGAGGATGCTCTAGATGGTTTCCTAGAAGTGCTTTCCCCTATACGTAAATCTTTGAAACAAACTCTCCCCTCACAAGCTGAGGAGTTGGTAAATGTGTTCATGTTTTCTGTGGCTCCTCCAAGCCCTAAGAAACCTGTCATTTACATGACCCCAGCTAAACCATCCTCTAGGGAGGACTATTTTGTCTATGGGATATCATGTCATAGTGATTCATCATACTTATATTTGAGGTTCGTGAAAGCTACTAACTCTACTTCCTATAATATTGTTGGGCATACATATATCACAAGGAGAAATAAATAGAACTTGGATCAGCAATATTCCATTCCTACATCGCAACCAACTCAAGTTCCTACTTCTTTACCACCATCTCAACCTAGCCTTCCTCCAACTCCTAAACCTACCATCAAAGCACTAGGTGATTACGATCTTGTCGAGAAACTTCGTGTTACTCTGGCGAAGATCTCAGTTTGGGACTTGCTTTAGATCACTCTGATTTATTAGGAGATGCTATAGGAAGCCTTACAAAATATTCTTTTGCTTGCCTGTGCTAGGCCTACAGATGTTAGTGCATTGTTGGCACATATTTGAGTAGATTCACCAAATATTACATTCCACCTGCAAGAATTCCTACCTCAGGATGTGCAGAAGCAAGTAGATCCCTTAATGATTATCATTAATGTTAATAACATTGGTATTAGGCATACTCTTGTTGACATGGGTTCAGCTCTTAACGTCTACGGTATGGACCTATTACCTAAAATTAAATTTGATTCATCTTCTTTAGTAGCTTTTTCCTTGTATATTTGTGGGTTCGATAATGTCAGCCGACAAGCTCTAGGTATGGTAATACTACCTTTGTAGCTAGGCCCCGTTACCTTGCCTACATTGGTTTACGTAATGCCTAGCCCATTACCATACAATCTACTCTCAGGGAGACCTTGGATTCACGCTATGGGTGTAGTGACCTCTACTTTACATCATTCTTTGAAGTTTGTCACCAACAATTGGTGGTTACGGTTAAAGTAGATTCAAAAGTTGTGCACCTTTGTTTGCTAGTAGCTACTGGTTGCACTTTAGTCATATCCACTCTCAAAAAAATTATTCCATATTTAACCACTGATTCTATGGCATGTTCTTCATCGATACCCTTTGTGGAAGTTGTTCCCTGAGTGAGTATCGACAAATATGAACAGCCTAAAGTAGGGGATCCTCAGTCTTCTCCAAATACCCCTTCGTCTTTTTGATCAAACGCTTTCCTTGGTGATGATTGGGGGTCCTTGAATTTCTTTGAGTTCTTCATCGCAGAACACAAGTCAGACCCCTCTGGTATAGAATTTCTAGGTTCTACTAATGAAAAGATGGGTGACGTTCTTGTTGGAGAAGAGAAGTGTGATCCTATCCAGGAAACTGCTCCTCTCGCTACCTAGGAGAGTAGCCCTACTCCTGCAAAGGAGGTTAATGTTTGCAAACCAAGTAAAGAAGGTGTGAATGCTCGCGTAGAGACTTTCAATATCCATTGGTGGAATGAAGCAATCTATGTTGAGCCACCACCTCGTGAAGTTCTAGAAACTCGTTACAGGTTTGGATATGAACTCGATTCTCGATATGGTTATGGGTAGAAAGTCCTAGGGTGTATCAAGCAAGGAATCCAAGTCCCTATCTAGTTTAAGCCATGATAATGATATCTAGGTTTGGGATGCTCTGTTGAACAACCTAAGCAAAACCCTTGGTGGAGTGTTAATATGATTTCAGCCGAGCCGTTGAGTTTGGTTCATCCTGAGTTGGTAGAAGAAAAGGGATAGGCCGAGAAAGTCCCTTTGGATGTATTCTCTTTGGATGAAGCCCTTGAGGAATTTCTAGGTACATATTCTTTGTTTCCTCCTTATCACCTCAAGAAACGATTCCCATATCACTTGCATAAACAAGCATACTTTGGAGAATCCATTTTGAGCATCGATGAGGAAGACCCTCTATCTAATGTCAGAGATGATGTTCGGATATCCCATCATGAAGACCATAGTCCTCTCCTTAAAGGGGATACTATCAAAGTTCCTATGGATCTAAAATCTTTGGAAAAGGTAATCAAGATTGGGAAGTGTCTCTCTTTTGAAGAAGCAGATGAACACTTTGATCTCTTGAGTACTCACCCTGATATCTTTTCTTGGACATATGAGGACGTGTCTGGTATTGATGAGTCTATAGTGGTCCATAATATCATCTTATGTCTCAATGCCAAGCCGGTTAAGCAAAAAATTTGAAATATTAATCCCAGGGTAGCTTTGATGGTCATGACTGAGATATAAAAGCTATTGAAAGCAGGTTTCATCCATCCGATTGAATACTCTCCTTGAATTTTGAATGTAGTTTCCGTTAGCAATCCTGATAGATGTATTCACATATGCATTGACTTTTGAGACCTTAATAAAGCCTCTCTTAAAGATTATTTTCTGTTACCTAATATAGATATGATTGTTGACTCGATCATAGGCCATGCATTGTTATCTTTTATAGATGGCTTCTCGGGTTACTATCAAATCCATATTAACCTAGATGATCAGTAAAAGACAACCTTCACTACCCCTTGGGGGAATTTCTGCTATGTGGTCATGCCTTTTAGTTTAAAGAATGTACCTAATTGACTTACCAACAGGAAATGATTGATATTTCATGATTTTATTCATAAAATCCTAGAAGACCACGTCAACAATATCTTGGTGAAATTAGTGACTCGTCAAGATCATGTGAAGAACCTTCATCTTATCTTAAAAAGACTTCGACTCTATAAGATGAGACTCAACCCCATAAGTGTGTCTTCAACATAGATGCCGACAAGCTTCTGGGGTTCATAATCTACCACCGTGGAATCGAGATTGACACAAATAAAATCAATGCTATTGTTAACATTCCTCCACCAAGAAATATTACTGAGTTGCAAAGTCTACAAGGGAAGATTCAGGAAATTCATAGATTTATATCTCAATTGGCTAATTGTACCCTCCCTTTCACTCATTTATTGAAAAAGGATGTTCGCTTCATATGGGATGAAGAGTGTTAGAAAGCCTTTGAATCAATCAAAGCTTATTTGGCCAATCCTCCTATATTGATTCCGTCTATGCAAGATAGGCCCTTCCTTCTTTACCTTGCTGTGTCACTATACGCTTTGGTGGCCTTGCTAGCTCTGTATGATGATGCAAGAAGAGAGAGCGCTCTACTACATTAGATGCATCCTTTTCAATTACAAAACTCGTTACTCCTCCATGGAGAAGCAATTCCTCGCTCTTGTATTCACTACGCAGAAGTTGAGGCACTACCTTCTCCATGCTGAAACACACGTTATAGTAAAAATAGATCTTTTAAGACATTTGTTCTCTAGTGCCGACCTTGCTGGGAGATTAGCAAAGTGGGTCATGTTGCTCTCTGAGTTTGATATAAAATTTAGTACTTAGAAATCAATAAAGGGTCAAGTGGTTGCTGATCAATTAGCTGACACTCCCTCATCTCACTCCTTCCCTGGGTTGGATCTGTTTCCTGATGAGAATATTTTCACAATTAACTATGATGTTGAATGGAAAATTTACTTCGATGGATTGAGGAGTTAGATTGGTTTTGGAGCGGGTGTGATCCCTATATCCCTGGAAGGAAAATTGTTCCCTCTATCCTTTTGATTAAATTTTCCTTGCACCAATAATATCACTAAGTACAAATCTCTTATTGCTGGTTTACATGCCGCGATTGCACTTAAAATTAAACGTCTTCGTATACTAGGTGATTCTCAGCTTGTTGTGAATTAGATTACAAGAACTTATCAAGCTAAAAAAAGTAGGTTGTCTCGATACCGAGACCTCACTTTATCTTTGTTCAATCATTTTTCCTCTATCACAAAAGACAACATCCCTAAGAGAGAAAATAGAAATGCCGATGCCATGGAAAGCGTTGCTTCCTTAGTACCTTCAGAAGAGGATAAACAAAGAATACCACTTCATGGATTAGGTTGTACGAACCCCAACAGTTTTCGATTAGCCAAAACTTGAGTCCCTAGTATGTTGCCATGTAGACTCGAGAGAGTGGTTCTCTAGTATCTACGGTTAATTAAAGATTGTAAACTTTCCCGATGATGTGACAAAAAATAATTGCACTCGTATATGAAAGCTTTCAGCATGTTATGTCATCCTATTTGATGTTTTGTATCAAAAGGACTATAATGGCTTGCTTCTCAGGTGTCTCACTAGAAAGAAAATACCCCTTGCCCTTAAAAAAGCTCATTCGAGCTCTGGGGGTGGAAATTTTGGTGGTAAGTCCTTGGCGAGAAGACTGATGCACATGGGGTACTATTGAAAAATGACGGAACAAGATTCCTTTGATTTTGTCAAAAAGTTCCTACAATATCAACAACACAACCGTCTTATTCATGCTCCTGCTCAAGAGTTACAAAATCAAACCTCTCCTTGGCCCTTTGAGAAATGGGGGTTGGATATCATTGGGAAAATATAACCTCCTTCTTCCAAGGGACATACCTTTATTATTACTGCTATGGATTATTTCATAAAGTGGGTCGAAGCCATTCCACTTCGATCCACAAATGCTAAAACTATTTGTAGTTTTCCCATGAACAACGTTGTTTCTCGTTTTGGATTTCTTGTTGCACTTGTTTTTGATAATGGTGGACCATTGAAGAACACGGAAGTGAAGTAGTTCTTGGAGAAATTTAATATTCAACATGGGTTTTCTACATCATATTATCCAAAATAAAATGGTCAAGTAGAAGCATTGAACAAAACTCTTGAACTCATTCTTTGTAAAAAAAATAATAAGCATGGTAAGGATTGGCATATTCAATTAACATATGCTTTGTGGGCCTATTGTACGAGTGTTCACATGATGATGGGAACAATGCCTTATAACCTCATGTATGGCATCAAAGCTATCATGCCTTTGGAGTTGGAAATTTCATCCCCGCGGGTTTCGCTTAGAGGGTTAATTGACGATGAAACCTATCAAGTTAGCCAATTGCATAAGCTAGAGATGCTTGACGAGCACCGTTTATAGGACCTCGATCATCTTAAATCTTATCAATGCTCATTATCAAGACAATATAATCAAAGTTTGCTTCCTAGAACATTTAAGCTAGGAGACGTAGTTCTTTATGAAAACCAACGAAATGTAAATGTGCCGCCTGATCAGAAAGGGAAACTTAGTCCTAATTGGTTAGGCCCTTACATTGTGATTTCGGTGTATTGTTCGGGAGCCTATGGGTTATCGTCTATGGATGGAACACCTTTAAAGGAACTTGTTAACGAGATGCATCTTCGTTGGTACTATGCATAGTACTTTAATGTGTCACATGTGTGGTGTTCTCCCTAAGGGGCAGTAATACTACACATGCTGACATTTTTCATTCACATATTATGAATTTTTTGTGTGATTATGACGTGACCATGTGTGTGTGTGTGTGATAAAATATACATATGAGTGTCCGACTATGTTATGCATCCATACATCACATTACATATTTTAAGGAAATTAGATCATCATTGTATTTAATTAACATACAACCAAGTGTGTTAATTAAATCATGATTAACATCTAATGTTAACATACATCCATAGCATGAACATACAGTAAAGTGAGAAACATACACATAAAAAAACCATGATACCGAAACCAATGTATATATATCCATGTATGAATCAAATGTCATGTACATGTATCTAGCCACTACAATAAAAAAATGAGTGGCTACTGAATAAATTTCTATACAAAATTATCTACACGTATGTATGTATATGTATCTGGCTACAAAAATGATATACTAAATGAGGAGACCCTATCACTGTAGTGCATGGATCCCTGAACCCTCTGGCTCTAGCGGCTGCTCTAGTACACTCAAGAGAGGCTGCATAGTGGTCATCAAGTTGGATCAATGTGAGCGTGATGTGGACATGGCTACTTGCATCCCTCTGATCTCCCCCTACAGTGAGCAGATGTCCATCCACGCCTGAATCAACTTCTCCTGTAGCTGTTGAACATCTACTAGGATCACAACTGCTAGCTGCCCATCGAGGTCATGGATGCAGCTCTGAAGGGCATCACGTGCCTACTCAATGACCTCAAACCTCATCACAAATGTGTCTCATTCAATGAGTGCTATCCACAACTCACCTAACAACTAGTCACAATGTCCCCAAAGAGTTGTCAGCTTTGTAGTTAGCTATACAATCTTTGCACCCTGCTCCTCATAGGTGGTCCTCAAGTGTGCTATAAACTCAAAAGTGGGGTCATGTCTCCTTGATGATACCAATCGATAGGCCTCAAGAATCATCCCTTGGATCAGAACGTCAGGGGCCACCTCTGATATGCACTGAGCTATCAACCCAATCAATCACTATGCATCCTCTGCAGCCATAGAGAAAGAAACAAAGATCAGTATCACATGGTGTATATACATATATCATAAATAGAAAAATAAAAAGAATGGAAGTATAAATCATGTAGTGTGTATACCTGGATCCCCTGGCTACCATGTGGGATCAGCGTGAGGGTTAGTACTAGGACCCGTGCCACTAACATCGATGACCGACCCTGGTGACGCTAAGTTCATGACTACTGGAACAATGGGAATTGGTGGTGCTGATGAGATTGGGGGTGGGCGTGGGGGGATCTGATCTCCTCCATCACCTCGATCTTGTGGGTGCCGTCTCCTCCTTTGCACCAGCCTGCTGGTGCCCTTTCTGCCTATCCTATGGAGGTTAGTAAGGAAAATCCTCCTATGGACTAGGGTCTCCTCTCAAGGAACCCTCATCGAACAATGGAGCCAGACGGTGCCTCTCCCACCACCACAAAAAATTTGTAGCTACCCCAACATTATTTGTCGCCACCATGACTGAAAAATCATGGTCAGGTTCATCATCATTAGAGGGAGAAATATTTTTAATGGTGGGGTGAGGGTGATCCCCTACCCTCGCCGCACTCCAGTGGGCCCTGGTGTAGGTGGGCACATCTGGTGGAATGGTCTAGGGACGACCATGTTGCCGCATGAATCGACTCCAGTAATAGGGTACTATGATAAAATCATGACGACCTATCAAAAAATGGTCCCATTGCAAGTTCCTCAAATACCTACTCTCATCTACCCAACGAAAATATCGATAGGGTCTCCAACAAACCTCATCTGCGACAACAATGTCAATGCATAACCTCCAAAACTGTAAATCACCAAATCTCCACTGGCTTGTTATGTCGTACTAGTGGGCCATACTAATATACGACCGTCACTGGGGAAACTAACTGGCCAGGTGCACATGATGTGAGTGAAAGCCCGCACTTGCAAAAGTGTGCATGTTGTAAGACTATAGTACTCATAATGCATTTACCGCCCTAACTCCTAGTAGAGGTTCACCAACATACTATGCCCTGAGGAAAAAATGGTACGATGCTCAACCATCTCTCTAATAGTATGTATGAGGCCCCCATGAAGGTGCAAGCCTCGCCCATCTGTGGTGATTCGAAAAGAAATAGTGACAACCATAACTCAGTGGAGCAACGACACTGTGGTCCTTGACTGGTCATACAAGTGCGTGCATGTGTTGCTCATGTCATCATCACCGTGTGTCCTCCCTAAGTAGTAGAGGATGCCCTCACTCTGCTCTCATGCCGATCAGGTATCATCTAGGGCCACCCACCATCCAAAGATGGGTAGTACAAGGATCCGATAGACATCCTCGAGTGTGATGGTCATCTCCCCACAAGGTAGCTGGAAAGAAGACATCGTGGCATCCCATTGCTCCATCAAGGTTGTGAGCATCCTCTCATGATATCTCATCTCTGGGATAGTGAATACATGCTAGAGACCGAGTCACTCAAGATGTGTGACCTTATTCTCTATGAGGTGGTCCCTCTGCTCATGGATGAGTCAGTATGCTCACCCTCTTGGATGCTCCTGGATCTCTGGGTACTCCTGCAAAAATTGAAAAAAATTCTAAGTCAGTACATCCTCCTACCATCAAAACAAGAAAAAGAAATTACTTAAAGACACATGCGCATCGTATAGATGTCTGCGCAACGCGTATTCATCCCAAACCACCATGGTCATGCAAGGATACTAGTGCATCCTTGAGATGACAATGTAGACTCCAAAAATCGGCACAAACCTGAGTCGACAACGCGTATTTTAGACACAGGTGCAAAAATGAGATGCTTGTGCACCTCGGCAATTGGAAACATGCTAAAAATGAACTAAATTACATAATAAATTAGGTTTAGAGACCTACCTGGTCCACCTCGTGACCTTCGATGATGTCCTTACGTAGTTGCTCCAACCTCGGTGCCTCATACTCCCTCCTGCTCAGCATTTTGTTGGCTTTTCCCTCACAAAAGTCAACAATTTTCTCATAGTGAATAGTGACAATGACCCTTCTAGGGGCCCAACTAGGTATATATATGCCCCCCAGGGCCTATTTCTCCTAGAGTTTATGGCTCCCCAATTTCTCCTAAATTTACCCAACCACACTGAGGGAAAACTAGTTAGGAGGGGGCATATAGTCACCTCTTGATCTTTTTTTTTCATCTGAATCAATGATATTTTACTTGATCATTCTTCTCTCCTTAGTAGCTTCTTATGATTTTTCAAAGATGACCCAAAATTTTAAGTTTTGCAGGTTATAGTTTTGAACAAACTTTCATGACCTTTTCATCGTTGTTTGTTGAGCTCAGATGTTGGGAGAATCTTTGATACCGGTTAGCTCAACCTCAGTGGCCTCTGTGATCCCTTTTGTTTGGCATGCAATTATGTAAAATTCAAAATTCGGGTGAAAATTCTCTTCTCTACTTTAGTGAGGTCGATTTTTCTAAAATTGAGTCCACTAGAGTGGGGGAAAAAATGTAATGTCGTAGAATTGCACCTAGGGGTAATTCCGCACTTTTGCATCTTGTCTAGCATTTATGACACCTTAGAACATTAATGAAAAAATCCCATGAGTCAAAATTTTGTGATTGTGACTCCATGCGGACATATGGCAAAGCGACAAAAGCCTAACAACACGTTTCCCAAAAATCTAGGCTCAAAACGCTTGCACGACACGCAGACGTCTGCATGACGTGCTAGCATCCTGGCGGTGTTTCAAGTTTGAAATGAATAATTTGGAATCCTGACCCTTGTGACACATATCTTAGCAGCTAGGTCTTAGATGTAATGACTTTGTGTCGTCCCTGCATGCATGAAAAACCCCTTTTTGGCTCTCATTTTGGGGTTGGAAGTCATCAATTCAAGAACTACTACTACTTGCTCTAGTCAAGGGTTAGTCTCATGCTTGAATAGCAAAAATATTACTAGTAAAGCCATGCCAGACTGAGGTCCCTCTACAACTGTATCTCTCAAGCAAGCACTCAACGGTGCACCCGTGTGCTCCGGAGAGGGTCTTGACCTTTGGGTAACTCTCTCTCTCTCTCTCACCCTTTCCTACTTGTTCATTTACTACTTTATGGTGCAGGCTCTACTCCAAAGTGGGTTTTTCTTTCACCATGCGCTTTGTTTACTCTCCTTTTCAAACCTGGGTATCCATGGATGTGGGAACACCAAAATGGGGGTCTAACTGAGGCAGATGCCTATACAACCACAATGTTTTCCCCTTGATATTTTGTGTGCAGGTTGTGGAGAAAAACTTGAAGAAAAGATTAGAACGCCTGATAAAAGGTAATCTTCCTTCAAGTTCCTTTGTGTTTTTTCCTAGAATCTAGATTTTTGTCTAGTTATTTGATTTAGCACACCTTCAACCCGAGCTTAGAGGAAATACCTAGCTCTGCTTGCTTGAGCTCTTGAGATCCTCGCATCTTAGGATGCTAGCATGTCTTTTAGATGACAACGCACCACGCTAGCATCCTAAAACTACGTTGATGTCCTTTGACTGAGAGCACTTTCACTAGAGGCAAAGATCTTGGAGTTTTTCTCTTTTGGGACCCAAGGTAACTTTTCTATATTTCTTTATAGTTTTATCAATTTATTCAAGTTGAGGTGTATAAGGGCAGTTGTTCCTTGGTGATCTCTTAAAAATAAAGAGACTCATGTGCAGTGAATCCATGCTATATCATAGAAAGAAATCAGGGTTCTGGTGTACGAAAATATGAGCAAGAAAAGAAGAGAATCTAAACTTACCCTACGTTTGATATTCCTTGAATGGATCCAACATCTCTAGACAAATGATCTCCATGAAGTCGTACCAGAATAGGGAATGTTGTTTTCTTAACTGGAAACCCAAAACCATTTGAAATTTGTATACCTCCCTGGCACTATCCATGTCACAAATGAAAGCCACCATAGAAAAGACATCTTGCAAGTCTTGGTGGAAGGCATTGAGAGCGACTCAAAACTATGGTGGGTGCCTATTGTCCTTGTGCCTTTTTCATTTCTATGTCAGAAAATTATATGGCCTGATTCTGAGTTCTCTAGAATTTCTCCATGAGATCCATAGTAAACCCCTCGTATGCCTCTGCTCCTTGCATAGTAGGGATACACAACATATCCCTAATAGCTATAGTGGTAATTACTACCCTTAGGTTCCAACCGGCTAGGACGTTGGTATCCGGGTTGAAATGCTATTTGCACTAATGAATCAACTCTAAGCAATGGTGAACCAAGGGGACCGTATGCTATGGGAGACCACATAACCATAGCTTGTATGCCAGAGAGTCCCTATTCTCTTCCTCCTCAACCTTTTTGATTCTTTCATAGGAAGCTTCCCAAGATTCTTAGGGTTTATTTTGAGGTGAGGTTCGTAAATATTATCCCACTCCTCTGCTATCTGGATTTTGTTTATGTGAGCTTCCTTCTCCAAGGTTCGTGTATGGGGCCATGTTGGTTTTCCCAACATCCCTGGTGCGGCATAAGAGGTGTTACTGAAAAAATTTACCCACAATGCCATCTTCATGGTGTCGGATAAGCTTACAACCAGACCTTCTTGTGTTGTTGTTCCAGGATTTTGTGCCATCCTTCCCAAATCTTTATTTCTCTCAACCCAACAGTGTCATTTCTTGCCTTGCAAAATCACCCTTCTTCAAAACACACTAGTTTTGGATGAATTGAACCCAAACAAAAAACACCAATACAAGGCTTTGCACCAAACACAAATTCAGATGAATTCTTGCCTTTTATTTTGGGTTCGACTCAATCAAGCACAATGCATTTTTATCAATTATTTCTGTAAACCTGGCTACTTTCATTCTTCTCGCATCACACGTGTTTTTCTCAGAAAATTGTGTATTTATTCCTTCCTTGTAGTGCTTTTCCTTCGCATGCACGTTTCTTTTTCTAAAAATGAAGTTAGAAACAATGGGTGCCTTTAGCAATAAATTCGAAATGCAATCACCAACTCATCTATTCATACAAAATGAATTCCTATCTCTTGAAAGGAAAAATTCATAATGAAAATTTAGCCACTATGTCCTACGACACCATCTCCTAGGAAATTGAGTCGACAATAAAAAGAGACATGAAATTTTCCGCATGCTCTTACACTTAATAACCTTCACCAAATGATTCAGCTAAAAGGTGTAATAATTACACAAAAGGATTTGGAATGATCCTTGAAGGCTGAGAAACGTTTATAGCTGGACACCTAATTATTGATCATGTAGATTACCACTTGCACTTGTTGCAAGTTTTAGTTGATTAATTATTTCACCTTAATTCTCACGCATCAATCCTTTGGGTGGAAATTTTGAGTAATATCGATCAGCCTCATGCCTATCGTACACAACAAATACAACCTGGTGAGAACTCTGAGCTTGCAACTCTGGTGGGTTTTTTGAGCTTACAACTCGATCAATCATTATGCTTATCACACACATTCTACCCCAAATACCTCTATAAATAGACCTAGTGATAACCGCAAAATTCATACTTGGTAAGTGGGCTTTTTGATAACAGTAATGGATACTCCCATTAGGCTTACTAGCAAAAAGTCTCAGGCAGATTTTCTAGGCAAGATTTCTAGCCAATGTTCAAAGTGGATGACTAAGAACAAGCATTTACTGGCAATTATTGCAATAAAGTGGGTTTTGGGTAGGGATTGCATAGAGTATGAGGATAGGTACCAAGTTAATACTGACATTTTCTCTCATTTTGTTGCATCTCTCCTTGAAATTCACACACCAAAATAGATGATACTGAGGATTTTCAAGGGGATCTTCCCAAAGCACTACCTTGGAGGCCTTGGTGAAGTTGTGGTGAACGTAGTGTATGGCCTTGGTCTCCCTAGAGCAAGTGATCTCCGCTGACATATTGAAGAGGACGTAATGGTGCCTTGGGTGCCATTCCTGAGCAGATTTTGCCTTATGATGACTAGAGAACACCACCAAAGGGTTTCTTGTGCCTGCGACTCCCTCCTAAGGTGCTACAACATAGTGCTCTTCTACGACGTGGAGTGGTACACCAACTTCAAAAACCTGGTGTTTCCTCGTCCAATCATCATTGTTGTTGTGGATGCTCTTGATGTTGTTGTTGCTCTTGACACTATTCCTAATGTTGCTGCTGTCCCTATCAAAGAATGAATTTCCTCCTAAATGAATGAAACTTTTCTTCCTCCATTTTTATATATATATATGTATCTAAAAAGCTTATAATATATATATACTTGAAAATCTTGGCTCAAAATCCATTTTGGATTATAAATTTTGGAGTACATGATACCATAAATAATGAATATATAGCTTTTGTTAGGCTTTTGTTTCTATTGATTTCTCTTTCCTTCTACTCTTTCATGAGTTCCACTTAAAATCTCAGCTGAACAAGACATAAAAAGGGAATAATTACATATTCACATATTTACACATGTGTAAGGGTTAATAAAGCTAATTGAACAATTTTAAGTGAATTCCGTTGAAAAGAATTCACAATGCTTCTTTTTCCATATTTTCTAGTTCGAATGCATCGTGTTGCTTACATTCGATGATGTGGAAGGGTCCTTCCCATAAACTATCAAACTTACCATGTTGGCCATGTTTTGCGACTCTCTCATTGAATTTGAGTACCAAATCTCTGCACTTAAGACCCTGGTCGAAGGTCTTCTTGTCGAACCATTTCTTAACCACATGTTGACGGTTGCACATGGCTATTAGGGCATTTTCCCTTTTTTCTTGGACTTCTAATAGTTCAGTTAACCGAACCTCCATAGCTCCACTTTGTTATACCTCTAGAGACTTTAGCAACTGTAGCGTGGGAATCTCCATCGAGACAAGCAATAGTGCCTCCTTCTCATATACTAGGTCATATGGTGAAGTCTTTAAGACTTGCTTGGGGGTTATGTGGTCTACCCATAGCGCTACTTTGAGATTCGAATTCCATGATCTTTGATGCTCTGACCCAATCCTTTTGATGAGTCAAACTAAATTTTTATTAGTCGAATTAGCTAGACCATTCCCTTGTGGGTAATAATTCAAAGAGGATTTTAAGACTATTGCATGCTTGAGTACGGATTGACATACCTTCATACCCATGAAGGCTTTTGCGTTGTTAGAGATGATGGTCTTGGGCAGGCTAAACCTCGTTACTAACTCTTCTAGGAAATTTACGATCTTCGCTTCTATTGAATTATTCAAAAGCATGACCTCGATCCATCTGGTAAAATAATCTGTGGCCATGAGAATCCATCTATGTCTGGCACTAGAAGTGGGATTAATCATTTTGATAAAATCTAGGCCCCATTGTGCAAAGGGCTCTTCAACCACTATTGGGTTTAGCGGAATGGCCAAATTTTTCCTTCTTCCTATGAAGAATTGGAATTCTTTGCAAGATTTGACTAAGGTGTATGCGTGATTGAATAGTGTGGGCCAAAAATATCCCGTGCACATGATTTTAATAGTGGTGGTTTTTGCAGAGAAATGTCCACCTACTGGATTGCTATGGAATTGATTTAGAATCTTTTGTGACTGTTCTTGGTTCACACATCGCAACAGAATACCATTGAAGTTCCTTTTGAAGAGAACTCCTTCAATCAACACATAACCGCTATTTTGCAATCAATAAAATCTCCTCTTATGAGAAGGGAGGTTCAGTGGATATTTCCTAGTCTGCATGAATCTCATTCTATCCGCTACCCACTAGTCTTCGGATTCGGGTTCATTTACCAAAATTAGTTCTGGTTGTTACTCTTCCATCAAGACTTTGCTATCTCATGCCAGATATTCACATAACCCTCTTCCTCACATGATTTTTGTGGGTCTTCTGTCGATGTCATACTCCAAGATCCTTTTTATCCAGTTGGTCCTTTTTTTTGTTATTTCTCCTTTCATTATGTACTCACGCACACACTACAAATACAACCACCTTGCTACAAGATATAAGTTGTCAGATTTTTTTAAGGCCCTTGACGATGGTGAACGCTTTCCTTTCGACAAAGTTATAGTTCATCTCATAGTCCTTTAAGGTCCAAGAGTGGAAGGCTATCAGATGTTCTCCTTTTCCTTCATCATCCTTTTGAGTTAAAACAATAGCAATTGTAGATCGACTACTGAATACATAAATTATGAAATCCTTTAATAAGTTGGGGTTTACCAACACAAGGGATGAAACAATAGCCTCTTTGAATTTCTCAAAGGCTTCCCTGGCCTCTTTTATCCATCTGAATAACTGATCCTTCTTTAGCATTAGGGTGATTGGCCTAATTAATCCTACAAAATCAAAAATGAATTTGCTTACAAAATTTACCTTTCCCAGAAAGGATTGAACTCCCTTTTTGTTCATTGGAAGGGGAAGTTCCTTGATTTCCTTTACCTGATCTGGATCGATAGCAACACCATCTTTTGACACTACATCTCACAATAATTTACCTTGAGGTACTCCGAAGATACATTGTTTTAGGTTCAAGGAAATCCCGAACTCTTGGAATTTTTGAAAAACCATTTCAAGATGATCAAAATGGTCATCTTTTGATTTAGAGAATACTGTAAGATCATCCAAGTAGATCAGGATAATCTTATTGATCAAATCTCTAAAGGAAATGTCCATTTGTTGTTGGAAAGTGGCTCCAACATTTGAGAGGCCGAAGGGCATTTTTGAATAGGTGAATGTTCCCCACTTGGTAGTGAATATTGTTTTGTGTCGGTCCTCCTCTTTGATCTGGATCTGGTTGTAATCGAAGAAGCCATCCAATGGAGAAAACATTTCTGAGCCAGCCACCATTTGCAAGATAGACTCCATGGAAGGCAAGGGGTAGTGGTCCTCCAGGGATGCTCTGTTAAGATCTCGAAAGTCAACTCATAGGCGATATCTTTGTGCTTCTTTTAGACAGGAACTAGGTTGGACACCCATGTGTTGTGCTTAATTGAGAAGATGATTCGGGAGTGAACCAACTTTGTTATTTCTTGTTCCATTAATGCCTCGATCTTTAGATTCACTAGAATCTACTTTTGGCGGACAAGTTTTGCGCCTTCCATCAGCTCTATAGTATGCTAGATGTTTTCTAGATCATATCCCCTAAGGTCGTCATATGAATAGGATACTACTCGTCCATATCTTTCACAAAAAAGTATGAGCCGTTCTTTATCATGTTGTGGGACAACTTTCCCGACCTTTAGTTTTCTTCCATCTTTGACTTGAAGGTCGGTGTAATTGCTTTTTTCCGCTACAAACCTCCTTTTGTCATTCCTTGCATCGTCATAGTCAAATAGGTTTTCGAGAGTGACAAGTCCTTTTGGGAGCTTATTGGACCTAAGTTAGATAATTTTCCCTTCATAGGCCTTTGCAATTTTTGGTTGGAGCTGGTTAGCGAACTCTCTTGAATGCTGAATGAATGAGGCGATGTGTTCATCACTTTCGAACACTTGCCAACTTTGGTCATTGTTTGGGATTGAGGGTTGGAAAATCACTCGCATAGAGTGTATGGTCTGAATCAAATTGGAAGTAGGGTCAAATTGGGATCTAATTGTTGCCATACGATCTACAACTATGTTTTGCTCTCTAGGCACCACCTGAATATTAAAAGCTTCAAAGCCTTCAATGAGGTCTCAAACCCTATGTCTATAAGACCACATGCAATTTTTTTTTCCACGGAGATACCTTGTATTTTATTTACTATTAACTTAGAGTCTTCGAACACCATTATTTATTTAATGCCCATTCGCTCTGCAAGGCTTAAACCTTGCACTAGGCCCTCATATTCAACTTCATTATTTGAACAAGCAAATTGAAATCAAAAAGACCTGAGAGTTTCTTCATCAGATGGAGATGTCAAACATATCCCGGCTCCTATACCAACTTTGCACCTTGCTCCATCAAAGTGCAATGTCCAAAAATATGAGGCATGACTACCCTCGAGCTTCTTCATGACCCTCAGAATCACTTGATCCTCATCATAGATGAGATAGGTCCCTAACCCAGTTGCATGATAATTTTTGAAAGGATCGATGTCTATAAATTCAGTCAAGAGGACTTCCTGCTGATCAATTCAGTCTTCGGTGACCTTCTCATCTTCTAGTAACTCAGTACAATACATCTCATCCTTGGAGATAGAAGTATGAATAGCCTCAAATTTGATCATGGATTCAGCTGCTACGTGCTCCAAATTCAAAGGTTCGGATACTATCTTCATCTTAGCTCCATGCTTGGTCCTGAGGATCAAGTGTGACCAATCCAAGGAAAGATATTAACCTATCTTCGAAGTGAACTCTCGGGATAAGAAAAAACCGAACATGGGAGGAACATTGATGATCATGATATCTTGTGGAACAATGATGCTAGGGTAGGAGAACAGAGTCAAGGGGAGGTTCTTGATGACACCCACAATTTCCACCCTATTCCCATCAAGCTACATAACTGCTTTATTTAAAGTTTCATGGCTAAGTCCTAAGGCTTCTACTATTTTCTTGGGCATGACTGTGGTGCTAGCACCATAGTCAATCATAGAATTGGGCAACAATTTCTTACCCACAATGAGGGTCAAGAAGAAGGGTTTCAATTTAGCCTTACCTTTACTATCAGTAGAGACTTCTTCTCCATTGTTTGTAATGAATTTGGCCTGAAATGACGCATCAATGGTCTTTCCCTTGGAGGGTTGCTTTGTCAGTTCTATGCTCGTATCTTCTAGTAGGGCCTTCTACAATAATGATTTTTGCTCCAGAATAGCTAAGATGTCCCAAAGAGATAGATGAGTAGAGGATTTATTCAACTGTTCCACCACATTGAAAGGTGGTGGATTTGAAGAATTCTACTCCCTAGACCTTGTTATAATAATTTCCTTGTGGGGCATAGATTGTTGGCACTAGAATCTTGGTCAAGAACACTTTTGGCCTGTGGAGTGACCATTTCACCCGTGAATCTCCTCTTCGAGTGAGTGTTATAATCTATTTGCACTTGTGGGGCCTCAGATGTGGATGCCTCTTTTGAAAACACCGTCTCTTCTCCTTCCATCCATGAGAAGAGCATGCAGTCAGGAGCTATATCTGTTTCTTGCTCTAGGGACATCCCTTGCATTTGCTTGGTGAGTACCGCATTTTCCATTTTTAGAGAGGCATATGCATAACCTCCTGATCCTGACGAAATTCCTTGACTACGTTTCTCCACCACTCTTTATTGTAGATTGCCACACGAACAATTCTAGGGCATATGTGCTTCATTTTAGGGGAAGCACTAGAGATTGATATCATCAACGAGATTATTTTACCCCACTACCAACTATCTATTTGAACTTGGTGGGACATTGGGTAGTGGAGTAGGTACTAGAGCCATCTGATTACTTATTTGAGCTAGTGAACTCATGATTGAGCCTCCTTGGGACTAGTTCTACTGGTAGGAAGGTCTTCTGCCTTGGTAATTTTGGTAAGCTGGCTTTTGGGGCATGGAATGATTCTGCTTGATGGTAGTTATTTCATTTGAGATACTTTGCACCAATTCCTTTACATCCCTCATCTCATCCCTCAAAGAGTTAGATGTAGAAGCAACATTCTATAGTACGCTCGGATATGTATACATAGATTGAGGAGCAAGCAGACTGATTGAAGTTATGTCTCAGGTGGGAGTTGGCAATTCTACAAATATATGCATTGAAGGACAAGGTGGTAGCTTCCCGAAATTAATCAAATTGTTGTCTACTATAACAACAATGCAATATGCATCTGACAAGGTGTTCCCACCAAGAGACTAAATCATCATTGAGATGTTAGCATTGATAGATTTAAGGTAAAACATGAACGCCAAATCAGGAGGCAGGTGGATTGTGGTCTGGATCCTTTGCCAAGTTGTATGAAACCTAACATTAAAGTCAGTCATGTACTCTTGAGGGGCCCACTTGATGGTCACCAACTGCTAGAATAGCAATGATTGATCTTCGTTATTTGAAAAACGCTCATAGAAAGGATCCCCGAGTTGGTCCAAGGTACTGATGGTATTGGATTCTAGATTTTGGTACCAATCAAGGGCTTTTCCTTTGAAAGAGGCTACAAGTAGCCCCAACTCTACATTTTGATCAGTTACACCATGCACCAAACATACATTTGCCACATATTGCAGATGTTTGAATGGTGTCTTTGAGCCTTCCCCAGTGAATTTTGGTACAAATTTCAAAGCAGAGGTTGGGATAGGGGTTTAAACAGCTGGTGCTACTGGTGCTATGAGAGGGCTTCTAGTGTCCCATGCCACATAATTTCTATTAGTGATTGGCAACATGGTTGGTGGAGGGGTCGGGATGTTTACCAGATGGGTTCTTGTTTGTATTGTTACGAGTGGTGGCTCTAGCAGACCCAAGGTTATACATAGTTTGGGATCTAGTAACAAGTCTATGGCTCTACACCCACTTTAAGATTTGGAGACATTTAGTTTAGTCCCACTTGTCATGCCAGAAAAATAATTGTTGATGCCTAAAATTTCTAGGCAAACAACCTTATGGGAAACTCAGTCAATGGGGGGAACTAATTGCACTAAACCAAGTAACCTCTGAGATTTTTAAAGAAGCCAACGCCTTCTATAACTGGGGTTTAGAATGGGAAAAGGGCTTAGATATAAAAATAAAGTCTGATTCCTAAGGCGATACGTCAAGATGTAAGTGTTTAGGCATGGAAAACCTTCCTTTCAGATACAGTTTGAGGACCTTTTCAACAATTTACTATGTTCGAGAATAATAGAAACATAGATGAAAACCCTACGAAATTTAACCAAATGACATAATATAACTTCCATACACATTTACTAAATCAAGAAGAGTTTGAGACATGATCTCAAACAAAAAATTTCTATTAAAATTATTAAAGTTTTACAGATAAACTTCTCTATATAACAAATGGCATGGTATAATATCTTATATTAACTAAGAAACAAAGAGGCTAAACAATTGGCACAATCTATGATTCTTAATATGATAATCAAAACAATACAAAGGATTGGAGATTTTCAGTCTTTTTATGCAATTTTCTAACCCTTACATAAAGTATTTCAGTAGTATAAATAGATCTTTCCCATCGCCTTGAAGCCAATCGCCTAAAATATTCCTCAGGCACACATCGTCATCCCTTTGGATGAATCAAAGACAAGTCACAACAAAAATATCCTAAGTTTTCTTAAACAAAGTGCGCTCATAACAAATGATGAATGTGGTCTTGAGCTAAAGCAACAACAACCTCAAAAAGGCATGTGTCTAACCACTTGAAGAGTTTGTTAGAACACATGGCAAAGAAGCAGAGCCTTCTCTTCACTCTTCGTTATCTTGTGATCAAATCTCACGGAGGTGACACATGGAGAAGTGGAGGGGGTCTATATCCATCCTTCACTTTCTTGGGATGCAATCCCTGCAAGGATGACATGTGGCATGGTTTTGATTTGATCTTCCATTAGTGGGGCCCATCAAAAGGCGTTGGAAGGTTCATCCAATGAGGCACACAGGCAAGGCTCAAAGAGGAAACAATAGGCATAAACTTTTCAAAGGCCCGTGTTGTTGACACGTGGCAAAGTGGATGAAAGCGTGATCAAAAGGAGCTCGAGGAATTTTAAGAAATACATCACGCATGACCAAAGATTTTGCAAAGCTAAATACAAATCAACCCGAAGGGAGCTTCGTGGATTTTTTAATCCATGTAAGTCATAATCATATATTAAATCAAACCATATTCTCTATCTTGCATTTAGATTAGGTTGAGTAAATAGATATTTCACCATGTAATGATTAGTTTTCATCTTAAAGGGTTTCCCTAACAAGTAATGCCTCCACATTTGCAATGCATGACCACCGCTACTAACTCTAAATCATGTGATGCATAATTTTTCTCACAGGGTTTCAACTTCCTTGATTCATAAGAAATTACTTTCCCTTCTTTCATTAAAACAGCTGCTAAGCCCTCTCTTGATGCATATGTGATAATAGTGAAGTGTACCTCAAGATCTGGTACTTTCAAAATTGGTCTAGTAATTAACTTCTCTTTGAGTAGATCAAATTCTACTTGGAACTTCTTTCTCCACTCAAACTTCTTCCCTTTCTTCTACAAAGAAGTAATTGGAAAGGCTATCTTGGAGAATTTTGCAACAAATTTTTTATAATAACCCGCCAAACCCATGAAACTTCTTACCTTAGAGACATTTTTGGGCATTGGCCATTCTAGCACTGCCTTAATCTTAGCTAAATTAATTGAGGTACCATCTACTGAGATCATATGTCCAAGATAATGCACTCTCTTATGATATTAGGTACACTTAGAGAGTTTCCCATACAACTTATGTTCTCTCAGTCATTGTAGAACTATCTCTAAATGCCTACAATGATCCTCCTCATTCCTTGAATAAATCAGGATATCATCTAGGAAAACGAAGAAAAAATTATCTAGGAAATCCCTAAATACGTTGTTCATAAGGTTCATAAATGTTGTAGGCACATTAGTTAGACCAAAGGGTAGAAATGTAAACTCATAATTCCCATACCTAATTCTGAATGTAGTCTTAAAGATGTCCTTATCTTTAATTCTCAACTGGTGGTATCTAGATTGCAGATCAATTTTAGAAAATACAACAACTCCTCTCATTTGATCACATAGATCATTAATGCGTGGTAATGGATACTTGTTCTTTACCATAGCTTTGTTAAGCATGCAATAATTTATGCACAATCACAGATTACCATCCTTCTTTTTCGCAAAGATAACTGGTGTTCCCCAAGGTGATACACTTGGTCTTATCAACCCCTTAGACAACAATTCATCTAGCTGCTTGGAAACAGGTTCAGATCCTGGAACTATATCAATACAAAAGTCAAATATCCTTTTCGGTGGTAGTCTAGATAGTTCTTCTGGAAACACATCCAAAACCTTTCATAATATAGGATATATTTCCATATTTGTCACTCCAGTTTCCTCTATTTCACCTTTTTCCATCTCTTGGAAGCTTTGTGGTCAAAGTTATCAAGATATTCCTGAGAGTTTAATCACTTATAATCTTTAAGATTTTCCATCTTGACTGCAAAGATCTTGCATCCTTTCTTCTTATCCCTTAAAAATTGCATTGTGGAGATTTGACACAACTTGACCTCCCTAGGTATCCCTTGAAGCATCAAATGGTTACCAAAATCATCCAAGAATTCTATTGTTTTAGAATGGAAATCTACCTTGGCTATATGTCTCCAAATCTAGTTCATACCTAGGATAACATCATAGGATCCTAAAGGCACTACATATAGGTTTACCTCAGAAAAAAAAGGTAGCTCAATCCTAGCTTCAAACAAACATTCTTCCACTGCTGCTCTTGTCTGGTTTGCATATTCTACAACCCAAGACTTTTCCATATATCTAGCTAGTTATTTGCTTAGCTATTCTAGGTGAAATAAATTTTTTAGTTGCTCTAGTATCTAAAAGTATGGAAATGGGTAAACCAAATAAAAAACCCAGAGTCTCTATTGGAGTAACTTGATACTCCACTTGGCGACCGTTTAAGGCAACATGAATCTTTTTTTGGAACATTGCTTGCTGGGTAGGAAGTGGGTTACCATAAGATCGTGACCCAGAAGACTTAATAGTATGTTGAATAGCATAGTGGTCTCCCCCACATTTGAAACATCTAGTACTCGGTCCTTTCTTCCTTGTGGGTTCTCCAAATTTATTAGTATTCCCACCAACATTATTATTATTCCCACCATTGAAACTATTTCTCTTGGAGTCCCTTCTTGATTCTTTCCCACTATTTTAGGGTACTTTTTCCCCCTTTTTTTTTAAATCTTTCACAACTTCAAACTTATTTGGAGTGGGTTTGACTTGAGCTCCTACAATCTTCTTACGATTTCTATTTTCCTAGCGGATGGAGATAGGTTTGAGCTTCTACTCTTTCTCAACCAATTTCTCATACACAAGATCCATAGTGGCTGGACCATTAACATCCACCTCACCTCCAATCTAGCTATTAAGCCCCATGATGAATTTCCTTATGTGGAAACGTTCATCCTTCACATACATTGGAACATAACGTAGAAAACGGGTAAATTTTTCCTAATAATCATTAACTGACATCTCACATTGTCTCAGATTCTAAAAATCTGCATGTTTCTGGTCAAAATAGAGTCGAGGCAACAATATTTTCCAAAAAAATTCAATGAAATCACTCCATGTTAGTTTTAGTGAGCTAAGATCGAGTTCCATTTTCTTATCCATCCACTAGTTAGAGGCTTCTCCTGCTAACTGGTAAGCTCTCCATTATGCTTTTAGTGACCTCTAAATAATTTTGAATTTTGAAATATTTCTCCACTAGACCAACCATGCCTCAGCTTCATCCCCGCTAGCACTTCCTTCAAACTTGGGTGGGGTTATTTTCTTCATATCTCTAGAAAGTTCAGAAACCATACACTTCATACTAGTTTCCTCAGATAGTGAAGGTGATTTCTCTTTCTCATGATCATGGGTTTGATCATGTTCATGAGAAGAATTTTCTCCATCTTCCTTGTTATTTGGAAATTTCTTTTCTACTCTATCCTTTACCCTTTTTTCTTGCTCTAGGTTTCCCAACCTTGCTAGGATTTGATCCAGTCTAGCTTCAAAACCTATTGGTCCTTTCCCAACTTCTTGGCTTCCACTAGGATTGGTTCGAGTTCTCACCATATTTGCAAGAACAAATTATACATGAAGGTTCATCCATATTAGATTCAAATATGTTATCATTATCTTATGGAAAACATTTAAATGAGAATTCAATCGCACATAAGGAATTTCACATAAGATTTAAGCATAAGATTCTTGATAAACACATGATTTTATTATTCACAAGGATCTCAATATCCTTTTGATTACATAGAGTGACTACTTAGATAATCAAGTGCAGAGTATCCCTTGGATTCATTCTTTGTCACATAACTCAAAGGGGTATACCCTACAGATTGTTGTTCATATCTATCTTTTTGTTCATCTCTCATTTTCTCATATCTATCCCAAAATGGATAGTATTCTTTAGATTTGTCATCTGATACATAGTTGTGGGGGACATAACCCTCTGACTCATTACTTGAGGAATTTACAATCGCTTCTGACATAGTAAGAACTCTATGGTCTCTAAATATGAATGTTGGGTTGACACTTCCTTTTGAGGGCATATCTTTGGAAAGTGAAAGGAATCAGACTTCATTGGTGAGACTGGAGGTAGATAGTTGTAATTTTCCTCCATCTTCATCTTTCTCTTTATATCACTAATCCGAAAAAGATCGTGACTGAAGGTTTCAGTGTCACTTAACTAGATGACATTTTCATAGTTGGTACCCTCAATTGTACAGACAATGGCTTCTCTTTCCCTCTTGGATTTCAGGTAACGCTCATTCTCGATTACTAACTTTCTTGTAGTTAACCTGAGATGCACCATCTTGGCACAAGAATTTCCAAACATTAGATAACATTGGATGAAAAGTATGACTAGCTCATAGGTTCTAGAGCTAAACCTGGTAGCTTTGATACCACATGTAATATGTAAACTATTCACTTAGTAAAATTCCATAAGTTTTCACTTTCAAGTAAATAACTATGTAACTTAATCATTGCCATAAATTTTTACTTTTCATAATAGAGAACAAATAGACACAAATGTCATAACAATTATCAACGTTGATTCTATTTCCAAAATGATATTTCACACATTACATTATTCCAAAGAATGTGTACAAAGTACATACATAGCTCAACCGAGCTTCAAAGCAATATATATAGATGGTCCAAGGATCTCCTTTCAAATCTTTCTCTTCTGTCACCTATTGAGGAGGCAAAGCATCGCTCAAGTACTTTTCCACCAACCAAAAACTCAAATGTGGTCCCCTGGACATCTATCATTCGATAGATGGCCCTACCCTTCGATGAAGAGATTGGTAGAGTAACCTCGTAATGACAACCATTATGAGCTTAGTGTTGTGTCCTACATGAATAGAACTTGTAAACCCTACAATCTAGAACTAGCATGCATAAATGGATCACAGTGAATTGATAGTGGAGCCAAAGGTAATCACACTACTTTGGCCAAAGTGTTCTCACTCAGTACTTCAAGTGATAGTCATCCTACTCACATACACTACTTAAGATCGATTTGACTTTAGGCCACAATAAACTATGCAGAGGTATTTCCTTCTATAGGTAGTCTTTAACCCTAGAAACAACCTATTCCCTTCCCATAAACTCAATGGTATTTCTACCTAAAAATCATAAATATAAGTTACCCTCCCTTCAATGGATAATCAAATCCTAGGTGTACCTTACAAGCTATCTAATACAATCAAATAACTAAATTGAAATGAATAACCCTTAAGCCATTCTTGTTTAATCATTCCTAGTATAATTGTACTAATGATAAACAAATCCTTCTATTACGGATTATATACAAATACTTCCATAGAACAACATAAATCAGCTTCTTTTCCTTTTCATAAGCAAATACTATGCGTCACTAATATATGCATTTCAAACAATTCCTTTCACATCAATTAATACTTTCATCTTATCACAATAAAAGATATATAAAAGAAGATTAGATCTTCATGCCTTGACCAACCTTCCAATAGCAAGTTGCTAGATTTCACTTTACTACTCCAAGTAATGCTTCACTATATTCTCTTCCACAATATATCTCTATGCTCTCACAAAGTAACTCTTAGCTCTCTAGCTGGTTTTTGTTGTGCTGTCTCTGAGCTGGTCTTTGTTTTTTTCTTTGTAGGAAGCTTCTTATTTTATGTGCTTAACTTTCTCATGCTTTATCTTTTCTCTCTTTTCTATTAAAGGGTTTCGGGATCCCTTCAAAACCTTCTTTTTCCTTAATTAAAAACTCTAAGATCTCCCAAAGTAACTCTAAGCTCTCACAAAATATAACTTCTCTGATTATTTGCAA
This sequence comes from Sequoiadendron giganteum, assembly GCA_007115665.2. Taxonomy (NCBI): domain Eukaryota; kingdom Viridiplantae; phylum Streptophyta; class Pinopsida; order Cupressales; family Cupressaceae; genus Sequoiadendron; species Sequoiadendron giganteum. The sequence continues at coordinate 571,374,833 of CM021102.1, read as the reverse complement.
AAAAATAAACTTGCAAAACTGTGCATCCCAAGTTGGAGAGTTGGCTCATCTATTTATACAGAAGATTGAGACATTGAAGCCTAAAGAAAAGGCATGCCAGTTGATAGCTTTAAAGCATGCAGGTCGACTCATTCCTCATAGCAAACAGGTTGAATTTTTTTAAGTATAGACTTAGCTTGGTTTCTACAGATCGACCTCCTTTCCTTGACAACAACTCAAGACTATTTCAAATTTGTACATGCTTAAAGAATGAAAATCAAATTGTAGAACATGATAGAATTATATAGAGACAGAGCATTCACAAAATGGCACCAATTTGCAACCTTTTACCTACTCCTTTGGTGTGGTTTATCCAAAGATATAGTCCTCTATTTTTAGGCAACACATAATCTATGTTGAATTTTTCATAGTCTCTTTATTTGATAGAAGAAGATGAATCAAATCCATTTAAATAACGTTCAAACCCATGCTTTGACCAACACATTTTATTACGGATTATTCCCTTTATCATACATTTAAATCACTTTCACAACAAACATGTTATTTAATATTTCCATCACTTTATCTTTTAGATAAATCCATTCCAAGGAAGAAGTAATACACTACTATATAATAGAGATGCACTTTAAATGATATCGACCAAGGCTTATTACTCTACATCAACCTTTATCATTTTCAAATATCTTGCATAGATCGTCCTTTAATACTTTGCATAACATATATGCAAATCAGCCTTTAATAATCATATATATATTTATATATATACATTTACATATATATATCAATGAATAGCCTCAACACTATGTATAATATATATATATATATATATGTATATGTATATATACTAATATATATATATATATTTCATTTCAATAAAATATCTATACATTTGATATTCAAATGAATAAGATCAAGTTAATATTCATATAATAATATTGATTGTATATATATATTCCTCTATATACATGTATACACACACATACATATATTGATATATCCATATGGATATTTTCGTTTGTCACACATATGTATACATATGTATATATGTATATATCTTATATATAACTTTGGTTACACAATCACACACATATACAATTACTATCTTATTGATAGTAAATATATGTGTGATGTATATATACATATGTACATACATGTCGTATTTTCCATTCTATAACACCATGCTCATAGGCAACCCATCCTTAAGAGTACATAGATACATCTACCTATGTACTCTCATGTACATGTTCCTTCATGTGTATGGTCTATCATCAACATGCATATGCATACATATATATACATTTATGTATGTTCACATCAATCAAGCATAGTAACATAAGGAAGAACTCATAAGCTCCAAGCACATAAACATCGTCCAAGAATGCACTCAACAGAAATCAAAACCCTTACTAATGTAAACACATAATACTAAAGGATGATTTACCAATTCCCAACACAATAACTTGACTCAACCTTTCTATTGTGAGTTTGTGTGTAAGATTAGTTAGGTCATGTTACTGGTTCCCTGACCAAGTTATTCTCTTGAGTGATACTTCCCCTCACACTTGGAGAATTGAACATGTACTTGCATCCAACTAACACATTCCCATGGTAGTTAGTTGTTCATCAAAATATGCATTTACATGATATTTTCCCATAGTTAGAATATCCAATTCAATAACCATCCATTTCACATATATGCATTTCATCACAACATTAAATGAAATAAACATTCATTCATAATTCATTGATAACAAAGTGCAAGGACAATACTTTAATCAAAATTTCAATTACATTCATACATGCAATAGTTTACCCTAGCATAGTAATAGTAAATAGGTAAATACACAATGGGGTGTGATAGAAACCTTGATCCTACAAAGCCCTTACCTCCAAACTATAATGCCATTTCCTTTTACAATTATCACTGACAAAATGGACATGATACATAATATTGTAAGAGTCTTAACACATTGTGCAAGACCTCATTGATTCTAATCACATCCAAATTGGTAGTGTTAATGATCAAGGAAATAATTTTTCTACCCCACCCAACCAAAATTTACAAATTTTTACTAATCCCATGCCAAATCATAACGTCTCTTTTGTGAAAGCTAATGATACCATGAATGATTATAATGAGGATGATTCTATAGATACTATGGTTGGATTCATTGGCGTTCAACCTCGTAAGGGCTAAACCAAAATGTCTCTTGATATTGCTTTCACAGAAAGTGACATAATCAAACATGCGCCTGATGGTCCTCTTTACATCACAAGAAGAATCTATGATAAGCCTACTAATGGGATACTAATTGATCCTATGTGTGTAGAGAGCACTAGTAGAATTTGGTAAACAAATGACTAGGTGAATAAAACGTTTAGTCACAACAACTAAAAATGACTAAATTCTACTAATTGTTTTCAACTTAGCTACAAATGAGTAAATAAATGACTAATTTGGTCGTTGACTAAAAATTATTTAGTCACACAAATAAAAATGACTAAATAGTTAGTCATTTATTTAGTTATAATCCATTTGAATAAATGATTTAAGGAATCAAGAATATAGTCTTCTAAAATACTCTAAAAATTTAATAAAAATACTCTAAAACTTTCGTCAAAATCTTATTTTTTAGGTGTAGCCTGCCAAAATGGAGTTTTCATTTTAATAAACATACTCTAAAACCTTCGTCGAAACCTTATTTTCAGGCGTAGCCTACCAAAATGGAGAAGTTTTTCAGTAAAGAATGATAGAGAATGGTAAGAAGATATGTGTGAAAGGAGGCATGGGATTCATTGCTACTTATCTCATTCTTGCTCTGCTCAACAAGGGTTACATTTTTCGCACTACTGTTTGTAATCTAGGTATTTAATTGACATATATTTGCATAATCTCAAATTCCTTTAGATTCTTTTGAAGTATTAATGTATCCTATATAGGGTATAGACTGATTTATTTTAATTAAAAAAAATAAATCAGATGCTTTTGAAGTATCAATGTATCCTATATAGGGTATAGAATGCTCAAATTCCTTTAGATGGTTTTGAAGTATCAATGTATCATATATAGGGCTCAAAATGATTTAAAAAATAAATCAAATGATTTTGAAGTATCAATGTATCCTATTTAGGGTTTAGAATGATTTCTTTTAATTTAAAAAAATAAATAAATGATGTATTTGCTTGTGATTAGATAATGTGGAGATATCCTAAATCTTCCCTAGCACATTGTCCTCTTTAGCACTATATTCATTACTCCAATTGCTAGGGTTTTGCATGTGACATATTTAATATCTTGATGATAGTGGATTTTAAATAGATCTCATTCTTTGCTTTAATCCTTATCATGGTAACCCTTGGGTTCCATAATCCACCTTCAATCTCTTCTAAGAACGTTGTCTTAAGCTAGACTACATAGTATGCATATAAAGCAAGTCCTTCATACCTACCATTGTTCCAAACCACCACTCACTACCTTGCTTAAAATGTTGCCTCCATAAGCACAATAACATGTTTTAAAATCATGGTTGCTAGTGATTGACCATTAGGGTCACTACTTTCATCAAGATACAATGAGATTACTGTCTTCAAACTCAAGGCATTATGCAAGATAAAATTGTTTGTTGTGTACGATTTGATTTTGCACATTTACTGCTTTGCTAACTACCTTTAAGACTGGATATTGCATGCTCAACTACAATCTCAAACAACTCACTCACTATCACTTGAATATTCCTTTCATGAGCATCCTTCTATAAAATCAAACTATGCCCTATAGACTGCCTACTTACTTACTACAAGGGATTCATTATTTCATGGTATTTTGGGTCTTAAGATCCTTCAACCTTATTGTCACTACTTCACAGTCCACAAGGTATTACTCACTATTCTCCCATCTTTGATGAGTCTCAAAACACTGCTCAAACATGCAATCCATGACCTCCATTATACAATGGATAAGAATAAATATTGAACCTATGATTACCATGTTATTTCATTTGGACAATCATTCCTTGATTGCATTTGCCTTGTCTAACACTACCAATAGCATTTGAAAAACCCTTAAGGTCAATAAGGGGGTAAGCAAACTCACTCTTAAAATATCCACTTTACTATGCAAGGTTTGACCTTTATTATCTTGTCACTGCTCAACCTATTTTTGATTGTCACACCTCAAGTGAATTTCATTCTTCTTACCATTTATTGTATTTATAAATGTCACTGAGCTACATAGTGTGCTTGTTATTGGCTACAATCTTTAGATTGCAAGATTTTGTTATTGGCTGCAATGTCTCAATATTTTTGGTATTACAACCTCACTAATCCGCTAGAGTAATGGTTTATGTTTCTATGGAGGCCTAGTTTTTGTACCCTAGTCATGCTCTTAACAATGCTTCTATTGGTATTAAAAAACAACCTTAAATCCTGGGTGAGAAAATTAGTTGTCTTGACAGGGCTGTGGTATGATCTTGGATTGTATCCTAGAGTGTGTGGGAAGCTTGTGTTTGATCATTAAGGTATGTAAACCTGATCGGGGAAATGTATCCTATATATCATGGGTCTTGCTTTAATACTTTCCATAATGGTTATTAGCAGATCACATTGGTATAGTTTGTGGTAACCGAAGATTGCATTCAAGTATGTAACAAACTTGGTTTGTAGTTTAAGCTGTACACTTTTAAGTAACATTCATAAGGTTTAGAAAATCTTGGTCACTCTCTAGAATATCCAATTAAACATGGGTTGTGCTTGAATGCATTACATAATTGATATAACACAACCACTCTGCATATCAACCAGAGTTATAGGCTCTTTATTTCATCAAAAGGTAATCACTTTTAGTTAACTCTTGCTAACATACTTTTGGAATAAATGTTTGACTGCATTACTTTGAGTGTGAAGAATTTTGTTTTTTTCTTATAATACATTCATTGAGAGCTGTAATAGAAAGCTTATTATGCTAAAACCCATCCTGTAAATTACTCGCTTTAAGCTACATTTAGGAGGCTTCATGGATTTTTTGTGATTTATACAACTTTTTTTTATAGTAAATGACATTGGATTCTTTTTGAAACTGAAATGATTTATTAATTATGGTTTTATGATGATTAAATGTTTTATTTAGAAGGGGTTAATATGTGGCATTTTTATGTGCAAGAAGAATAGATTGTGATGTAACATTTGGGTATGGATAGTTTAGGCAAACTTTAATTGCTATCAGTGACATAACTAGGTTGGAGAGTACTCTCAGTTGGCTTGAAACACTTTCGGGTGTTTTCACTTGGAAGCAGAACCTGAGTATAGGAATTTCTGAATATCTGATAGAGGAAGTTCCTACATTCTAAAGATAAAATCATAAATCTATTGGTCCAATTTCACGTCCAACCTGAGATCTTTAATATCCGATAGAGAAAGTTCGTACATTCTAAAGATAAAATCAAAAATCTGTTGGCCAAATATCAGATCCAAATTGAGGTCGTGAAGCTTCGACAAAGGAAGTTCCTACATTCTAAAGATAAACTCATAAATTTTATTGGTCCAATTTGAGATCCAATTTGAGGTTGTGAAGCTTTGGTAGAGAAATTTCCTACATTCTAAAGATAAAATCATAAATCTGCTTGGTCCAATTTGAGGTCCAATTGTAAGGATTTGTCTTTTTAACTATACTTTCTGACATTTGGCTTGATACAAATTGTTACTTTAGAATTATGGTATTTCTTTTCTTCTAATGTTTTCAACCCTCATTTTAGGGGAGAGCTCTGAAGATGGTTCTTTCAGATGGAGACTACACTTTTCCTCTATAGGCTACGTCTAGAAACACCAGAAGCTCAGGTACTGCCGTACTTAGGTACAACAAAGTTTGAGGTGAATTGCATGTAGTATTTTATGCTAATATGGATATGATATAGCTTGTAGTTAATTTTTGTAGCATAATAGATAGGATAAATAGTTGTTCATGTAACATTCTTTGAAATTTTAAATTTCTATACCTTATTCTAGGAGCAAATCATAGGGGGAGTCTATACATAAGACACCATTGTTTCAAATTCAAAATTGTTGGCTCTTTCACAATTGTTTGCTTCATTTACTTGATCTAAGACAACTTGTTGTATAGAAGATGCTCTCAAAATCACAGTAAAATCCTTTATTTTGGGATGACTGTTCAAAATCTTTCCCATCATAACAATGAACAAAATCATTAGTCATTAACCCAAAATTTGCAAGAGTTTAATCAAATTATACTTTTCCACTCTTTTCAATTTTGAATTTTATTCCCAATTTCATCCATGAAGAACTTCCTCATCTTGTAGATCTTGTTGTTAGCCATAACTTTACTAGGTGTGGAAGATAGCTTCGAGTTTTTACCCAAGCAACAACTGACAAAATTCAGCCTTACCAGATTAGATGATGAAACTCTTGCAAAGTTCAGGCTAATGTATGATGATTTTGTTCATTGTTATGATGGGAAAGATTCTGAACAGTCATCCCAAAATGAAGGATTTTACTGTGATTTTGAGAGCATCTTCTATACAACGGGTTGTCTTAGATCAAATAAATGAAGCAAACAATTGTGAAAGAGCCAACAATTTGAATTTGAAATAATGGTGTCTTATGTATAGACCCCCCCTATGATTTTCTCCTAGAATAAGGTAATAGCAATTTAGAATTTGAAATAATGGTATATGAAAAACTATTTAGGCTATCTATTATACTACAACAATTAAACTATAGGTTAGAACATATCCATATCAACATAAAATAGCAGGTGCAGTTCCTTTAAAACTTTGTTGTGGTAATTGCTTTGTAAGGAAGTTTGTACTCCATGAACATTCTCTATGTACATCAATATGTTGGTTATTATCTTGATCTCCTTTGTGATCAAAAGAATAGTGAAGTTCATTGCATAACTCATGACCATTTTGCAGTGCTATGATTCAGTGCTCTTTTACTTCTCACTCACTGTGTTCTCAATCACCATGTGTAAATGACTTAGATGACAAATATTTGTCACCATTTGATAGTAAATTTCATTATTTTTAAAGTGTTTGTTATGATTCAATCACTATTTGACAATTTTCTTCCTTTCTCAATCTTATATGACAGGACAATTCATAGTTTATAGTTCTCTCTAATAACAGTAAATACATACAATAAAGATATTTAAAATTTTAGAAGTGGATTTTTTTTTGAATTACTAAAGCCTATTTACTAATTTTATAACTTAAAATTATTTAAGCTATTTGAATAGCTAAAATTCATATTATAAATATTTAAAGTATAATAGAATCAGGTACTTAAAATGATTACAAAGAAGTTGAATGAAAATTAGTAAATTACTATTGATTTAGCTTTTCCTTTTGTGTGTTTACAGGGTTATTTCTTCTAGCATTTGTTAGGACTATTTTGGATTCTATGGAAATAGCAAAGGTAGTTTCACATCTAGGTCTAAATGAGGTGATGATCCATCCTTCTATGATGAAGTTTGCATGATACACCCAAGAATAGATCTAAAAAGATTAGTTTTTTAAACCTTAAGATCTTTGAGATCATTGCAGATTTGATTTGATTTTGTATAGCTGGACGAATCTAAAAAATTGTTGTTTGAAAATGATGTAAATGAAAATGTTATTTGTTCAGAATAATGTAAGGGTGTTATTTTTCACTTGCACATTTTTTTTTGTCTACCTTAAGATAATTGTTAAAATTATCATTTTGTTAATTATAATATTTCATTGTATATTTGTATTTTGTTAGATTGTATTGGATAGTTAATGGTTAAGTTTAAAATAAAAATAAAAATTCAGCATATACTTTCCAATACTTCTTTTCATCACTTATAAATCTAAATTTTTGTTACTTTTTGTGATCATAAAAAATAGAGATGATTTTAGTCTCTGTGAAATATTTTCATGCATGTTTGGGATCTCTACAAGGTGACAAAAAAAGGCCCTAGGGTTTGGTAGGGTTTTGAGTATCCTTATTATTTTGATGGTAATTTTGTCACTAAGTTCTCTCCTTGCCCAAATATAGTCACTTGAGAAACTACCATGATGCTCTTCACTGTAAATTACTATGTTCTCCCTACCTTCTCACTATAGGTTTGATTCTTCAACTCTACCATCTGCCCTTCCATCTCAGTGTCTTTTCATGCTCTTGCATATATTCTCTTATGAATTTATTCTTATGACTCTGAAAGCTATCACTAGGTCTATTATGACTGTTAGGTCTTTGAGGGTATATGATTTTCTTCTACGAACTCTTAGATTGCCATACTTTTGATGAAAATTCTCCAAGGATGTTTGCTCACTAACTTAACTCTTTGTATATTCTCCATTATGCATTGAAAACTTATGGTTTCTAGTTAACTATTTATTGGTGTAACCATTTCCATGTTCCTTGGGACTGTCATCCCTATAGGATAGTTTCATAAGACTATTTTGTCAAGGTAGTAGATGGTCATGACAAGTTTCATAAGATTGTTGTGACAAGTTCCATAATATCGCCCTACTGCAAGAGCTAAGAAGACATGGTGCGGTGTAGCGGTAACATCCCGCACTACAGTAAAGGCTGAGAAATACATGTGTAGTATGGCGGTAACTCAAATACTTTTCCCACATCTCTGCAAGAGTCAAGAATACATAGTGTGGTGTAGCAATAAAATCTTGCATTATCGTGAAGGATGACCAAATAACGGTGTGGTGTAACGATAGCATCCTGCATTACCGCAAAGGCCAAGCAATAACGGTGTGGTGTAGTGGTAACATCCCACATTACCATGAAGGTCGAGCAATAATGGTGTAGTGTAGCGGTAACATCCTGCATCACTGCAAGGATCATGTCAAAACAATGCGGTATCATGGTTAAAATATAAAAATAAATATCACATTTCTTTGAGGCATTTTTTTGAAACAATTTGCTTGCCTTGTGTATATTGTTTCCATATTTTCATGTATGTCTAGTAGGGCACTTGAAACTACAACATATGATTAAAAAATCCCTGTTGTTATGCTTTGATGGATGTCCCTTCATTATTACTGGATATCTGATGTAGTGCACATTATTATAGTGTAATCCTACTTTTTAGATTGTTTCATTTAGCATCACCAATATTCTCCACAAGAATATTGTCCCTATTTAAAATGATGTAAATGGTTCACATCTCTTATAAAAATTTCTCTTGCAACAATCTTGGAGATGAATATAGATGCAGTGTGAAAATCAAAACATACTCAAAGGTTCTTAGCAACTCTAATAGTTTTACTAGGGGCCATGTTTAACAAACCAAATGCAATTGCTAACTTTTCACTATGGTGGTAGATAAATGATTCTTTTTTCTTCTATTACACAATATTGAGTAAAAGTCTTGAATCTAGAAATACTCTACTCCTCCCTTCATTTTCCAAGTGAATTTCTCTAATTTTGCATAGATCTCCCATGTTTGTGGAGGTGATCTATCTCCTACATAAAATGCATGTACCCATTTATGCCCTTCAATCCATCTACATGCAGGCATCTTTTTAATTAATCTATCTTTCATGAATCTCCTTACTATTTGAACCTCACCAAACCTACCCGCTTTTTCATAGATGTTTTAGAGAAGAACATAAGTTGTAACATTTTTAGGATCCAACTAAAATAGTAGTGTTTCTGGAATACTCGGCCTATATTCATATATGATCCACAGGAACCAAAGGTTTAACTGGCATCTTAGTAATAATGTTTAGGGTGTCCTCAATATAGCTAGCACAGGCACAAAGGTCAACCATGCACACATAATGATCAACTATATATGTAATGCAATAAGGGTTACTGACATGTGAAGTATTTGCAGCCCTCATCCACTAAACCTGCATGACTCCATGCATCTAGAACACAAGCAAAGCTTACAATGTTGATGTTCAAAAGTCCTTCATTAATTCAAAGATTTTGAGAGCTTCCTTGTAAAATCCATTTTGTGCACATTCTGCAATAATATCATTTCATTCCATGAGATGACATCTCTTTGAGGTATTATGTCAAACAATTCATTTTGTATTACATTTTGGTGTCAAATATTTGGTAATTATGGTTAGTTTCATTACATTCTAATTCTAAATTATGGGAAATTATATATAGTAAATAGATTGATGGTTGTTTGGATAGTGAAATTAGATCTCTTAGAAATTAACTAAAATATCTCGAAGGATTATTTTAATTAAAGAGGATTTTGTGGTTATTTTTGTAACAATGATTAACAATGATTTTACAGTGCAGTTAGCTTGTTATTTTCATTCAAGATACAAGTCATCAAAGTCAAGCACATACCAAGAATATGGTACTCTACTTCAAACCCTCAACCTCACTTAGTTTTCTAATTACATGAGGATATTAAGGAAGTTGGTAAAAAATTAATATATATCATTTTTTGCTTGTGAAGGAAAATCTTGTAAGATTCAATATGGCAGTGGATCAATATCTAGTTTCTTAAGTAAAGATGATGTCACAGTTGGAAAACTTGTTGTGAAACATTAGGTTAGTAATTTTTGGATGTTAAGGCTTCCCAGTTGGATATCAAAAATCTTTTCTCATCAACTTAATTTGGAATTTATGTATAAATGGATTCTTCCATGGTGCAAGTATTTACTTAGACAACACATGAATTAGGGTTGACATTTTTGTTGTCTAATTAAGTCTGGTGGAATTCTTGGGCTTGGTTTCCAGGAAATTTTTGTTGATAATGTTGTTCCAGTCTTGTTAGTGTTGATAGACTTCATTCTGTAATGTCAACTTCATTATATAATCTAAGCATATCACCTTTCTTTAACTTTGAACAAGGTTATGAAATCAAGGGTTCAATATGCATATTTCAAGCCTATGTTGAACACTCTATTTAAGGCACCTATTGACAAGGCTAATTTTTTTTAATTGATTTATCTTTCTGCTATGTTTGGACTTTCTTTTGTAAACTTGCAATATACAATGCACTTTTATTCTTTCTAAATTGAGAATAATATTTTCTTTTTGGTTGTATTGAGGCACATCTTCATTCATGGTAGAAAAGGTAGCACCTTGTTGCTCATATTAGATGGCACGTTGCATATAAAGGAGGAAATATTCTAGCTGGGTTATTGTTGACTACGTTGAAGGAGAGAGCTTCATATATAGGACACAATCAACATTCTCCTTGGATTCTACATGTTACAACTTTCTCCAAGAAGATTTCCCATGTTGTAGAAGTTTTAAGAGATGAAAGGGGCATGTGCTCGCATTGAAGGGCTTTAAGCATGCATTTCCATCATTGTAGAAGTCTTTTGGAGAAGTTTCCTTTTTGCAGTCATTTCTCTACAATATTGTAACTCATATTTTCAATCTTGTGACTAAAAATAACAATTGTAATACTCTATTTGTAAGTTGTAACTATAACACCTTTCTTATATTAATAAAGTTCACTAATTTTTCTTCTCAATGGTTGTGTTATTATGTGCAATTGATGATTGATATGTTTTTTTGTGTTTTATTCTTAAATCCTTAAGTATCAATCAATTAAAATGACTCAACATACTACTAATTGAAATCAATTAATAATTAAATTGACTAAATATAGTACCAATTGACATAAATTAGTGAACAATGAATAAATATGACTATATATATGACCAATGAAATTAGTGAATAAAAATGACTAAATATACTACCAAATTATAGCAATCAATGACTAAATCAACAACTAATAAGTAACCGGATTACAAAAATCAATGAATAATTAACAACTAAATAAGTGACCAGTTAAATATATTAGTGAATAAAAAATGACTAAATAAGTGACCAAATTACAACAATCAATGAATAAATATATCAGTGGAAAAAAAGTGACTAAATAAGTGACGAGATCGTAGCAATGAATGACTAAATCAACGACTAAATATAATTACCAAACCAATCAATCAAAACAACCAATAAATGACTAAAAATGGTTTAGTCATCAATCTGGTCTCATTAAACATGACTAGCAATAAACTACTAGTGGTCACGTGATCAACTGTAGTCATTTATAAGCAATTTTTAGTAGTTTATTGTTGTTTCTATACTAGTGGAATGTGATCATCGAGGAATTTTTATTTGTGCATGAAATTTATCAAGATTCTCATGAACAAATGAAAGAATGGATCAAAACACATAATGGTTTTGTTTGCCCCACAATAGGTTTGATCACTCTTCCTTTAAAATTTGGATCAAAAGAATTGAATATCTTATTCTCTATCATTTTGTTTTTGGACCAATTACATTTGAAGCTTGGTTATCCATGGCTATGCTCCATATATGTCATCCCATCGGTAGTGCATAAATGCTTAAAATTTCCATTTGGAAATGATAGTTTTACTATGCATCATAGTGGCTTTAATCCCATATCTTCCTGTGGGAATTTATCATTGGATTTATTTTGGCCCAAACCTATGGAACCTATTAAGCCTCATGAGGACTTATTTTTCAAATCTTACCAAAATTTCAAGGAAAATCACATAGAAGAATCATCCCTTAGAAACATGCCTCAACCCATGATTGAACCAAAATCCCTTCCAAGTAACCAAGACAAATCCATGACAAATCCTCCACCTATTTCCTATAAGAGACTAAGAGATAACTATACAATTCTTATTGTGCCTCCTAAGATCAAACAAGTTTATAAATCCAAAGAGAAAGTGATTGAACATCCTTCCATGGTTCCTTTCATTCCTCCCTTATGGGAAGAAAAGAAATTGATGGTTGATAAAATTGCTCCTACACAATCACAACTTAAAAATCATGCAAGAAGAAACATAAATGCTAAAGAGTGTAGGTGTAGACATCATGCTATTGCTCATCAAGTAGAAGAGAAGAACAAAACAAAAAAAATAAGATCGAACACTAACTCAAGCAATACATGATGATTCTCCACTTTCACCACAACAACAACACAAAACCTCAATGGACATCATCATTAGGCCTCCTATTATGATTAACCTGGATGATGATGATGATAATGCTAAGATTGATGAGGAAGTGCATAATGAGATGATTTTTTTTTTAATCTTCCGTGAGCTTAGATGATAACAACTGTGACAATCCTCCTAACAAGACTGAAAAACCATGTGTTGAGCTTGGTGATGATTATAGTATGACATTTGTCATTTTCCCTTTGGCTAGTTTTCTGCCTTCTGCATATGATGAACAAGATTGGGATGCATATGACCTACTATAGGTTGACTCGCATGTGCCATACTATTCTTTTCTTTATGTTTTTTTCATGCACTTTTTTGTGATTACATGTGCAAAATGTGATCCCTCATACCATGTTGCTTGGAATGTCTTTATATGTTTGTGAGCCTACTTTGGATAACCCTTGTGACTCCATTGGTGCAAGGATGCAAAGGAATCGAATCTGTCATGACATTCTTCTATTTGTATCTTCATTCTTCTATAGTTTGTAAACCATCACCTTTTCTCTTGTCGTGTTTTCCTTTCAGGGATGACACAAGGTGTTGAGACATTTAGGTATCTTCCATGTTGACCCAAAATACTTCTTCTTTGTTTTCACTCTCTATGTGTCACTCTTCCTTTGTGATAATTGTTCCATGAGTTATTTGGGAAATGATGACGATTCCAAGCTTGATTATATCACCGTAGAAAAGACATACGCTGACCCCAAATTCGTGGATCCCTTATGTTATATCTTAGGATTGCATATGGGGGGAAAAATTCTTTTCATGACGTAGCTCTACTTGGAAACATATGTTTTACAGAGGGCTTTCTGAATAAATCTCTCATGTATTGACATTTGTCTTTTTTTACTTTAAAGTAATTTCTCATAGCATGGTGTTTAGAAATTTCTTTAAAGTGGGGGAATTCCATTCAAAGTATGGTCTTATAATTTCATGTGATGTGTCTTCTTCTTGGTGACATAGGGTTTGATGTACTTCAAGAGTGTGACCTTTCTTGGCATATGACATTCCTCATAGTGGTAATGCTATGGCTTCCATTCCCTATGGTGTGAATCTTTTATCCCTCGACTAGTCCTCTCTTGGTGACATTAAGCATGATGTTACCTAAGGTGAGACCTTTCATGAACTAAGAAAAACCCCTTTGAATACTCTATCTTATTGCATTTACAAGTTATTCATGGCCACCAAGCATAACACAAATTTCTTGCCAATGGAGCCTTTTTATTTTTCATGAATGTCTAGCATAATTCAACTTGTTAGCCTCATGGACACTTTGACCATTTTTATGTGGTGCCTTATCAAAGTTATCAGGAGGTATAACTTTTGGTATGGTTGACATATGGGAGCCCATAAGCCTAGTATGACTTTTTGTGACTGACGCATTAGCATGGGCCAATTACGCTTGATCCATGAAGAATCAAAGCATAATGAACCCACTATTGTCAATCTCAATAGGATCAATCAAATACAAATTAAACCAAGCATCCATTAAAAAAAAGCATACCAAACTACTAAAGCTTTAAAAATACCTACTCTAATCCATTGAAACCTATCCCATTGTGGGAGTGATGTCACGTTGATGTGGAACAACAACCCTTTCCCAATCCTATAAATAAATGAGCTTGTTCTAGTTAGTTTTATTAAAGAAAACTAATGGAATGATTGTGACATGTGTATGAAAAAAATATTTAATCTAAATGAGAATGATGCAAGCTAATTTAGCATGATTTTATGCTAAAATGATTAAGATATGCAAATGTAAAGCTAATCTAGATAGATTTTAAACTAAAAGATTTAAACCCTAATTAACAAATAAGATAAATGGATGCATTATGTGTTCATGGAAACCATTAATGGAAGCTAGGATAATATGCAAGAAATTGAACTAAAAAATATGCTAAATATGTGATAAATATGAGTGTGATTGTGAGTGATTTTAACATAGGTTTGATGTTATAAGATGGATCCATTTGTCTTTAAATAGTGACCTATTTATAGGAGAGCAAATGAGAAATGGAGGGTTGAGATAAAAAGATAATCAATGGTCAAGAATGGAAGAATTTGGAGGCACAACTCATGGATTCTCATCAATGGATGAGAATGAAAGACGATATTTTAATCAAGAGTTAATATTCTTTCAAACACACTTTTGACCTATACAAGAGGTCACAAGTTAACTTGCATGAGAATTTTTGAGTTAACTTGCATATGAAGCTTTTTAAGTTTGTTAGAAAAGGGATATTCCTTAAAATATAATGGGTGAAGAAATATATATTTAGTTAATTAAAACCAAATTAAATTTTGCAAAGGAATATTCCATGGGAATATTCCCTTTTTGGAGGAATGTGCAAAGGAGGAATATTCCCTTGCAAGTGGGGGAATTATATTTAATTAGGTAATTGATAATTAAAAGATGTTAATTATACAATTAGGGGATTAAAAGAATTAGATGGTATTCATTAAATAAAATGATTTAATGAATGGAGGAAAGGTGGAATGATATTTAATTAAATAACTTAGGGTTATTTAATTAAATAAGGAGACTTAGGGATTTAAATTAAAATATTTCAATTTATTTAATTTAATATGATGAAATGTTAGCATGGAAGGGGGTGAATTAACCTAATTAAATTAATTAGGTTAATAGGTTAAAATGAGGCAATTAATTAAATAGCTAGGCTAATTTAATCAGTTAAGCGAAAAGAGGATGGGTTTCAGGATGAAATAATGTTAATATATCAGATTCGAATGCATAATATAATTCAAGACATTTTTAAGTGTCTACATCTGCACCTCTTTGAAGTGAGGTACCTGCTACGCTGATTCAAAGACTGACGCCCCTTTAGATTAAAATTGCTGCCTAGATCAAAAAAATACTTTTTTTGATTTTTTTAGATGCCCCACTGTTGGCTCAGGGGAAGGAATAAGCTAGTTCCCTGCCCCCTCGAGAAATCAGGTGGAAATTTTGAATTTTGGTTTGATTTCTCGTCAAAGGTAAAATTATGCCCCAGAGGTCCAGAAAGGCATCAAAATGCAAAAACATGCCAAAAACGTAAAAAAATGATGCAAAATAAGCTCCAGTTTGGCAAGATTGGTGAAAATGGTGAAAATCCTAGCTTTAAGGTTAAATTGGGGCAAAAAACCCTAATTTGGAGGCATAAATAGGTGAGGAAGGGTCACTTTCAATTCATTTGTGAATTCACACCTTAGAGAATTGCTACAGTTCTAGCCCTGACCCTCTAATGAAATGGTGCAATGTGTGCTCCCACAACACATTTTTGACTGGGTTTGCGAGTACGAAAGGCTTCCAAGCGTATGACCATCGGTATGTGATTCAAAACTTGATTTGAATTTTGACTTTTAAGTGCATTTAATGCATTTTGAAATTTGAATTTTGGCGGCGTCACTATATAGTGACGCTATTTGTAGAATCGACGACACTATTTTGATTTATAACAATGCATATGTGTTTAGTGACACAGTTCACGATTTAAAATTAGGGTTTCATATTTCAAATTGTGATGCATGTGTAGATAGTGACACAACTTGTGATTTGGAAATTAGGTTTAGGGTTAGCCAAGGTCAAATAGCGTCACACATGTGAATAGCAGTGTAGTTCACGATTTGCAATTTGAACGCCTTTGGCGTCATTGTTTGGAATTTGAGGTATAGCGACATTATCATAAATAGCGATGCTTTTTTCATTTTGGGGGATAAAAAATCTAAACTTAGGAAAATATTTGTGAATTTTGACATCGTTCGCGTCATGTGTACAGGAGGTTGTCTTTCCTTTAATGTCTTGTGAACATCGACCGACTATTTTATCCAAACTTGGTGATTTCTGCAATGATTAGAGTGTTGTACGAGTGATGGCTTAGTGAGACCTTGTTGTTCCACCTACCTACCGGCGAGGCGATAGTGATGCTGGAGGATGTATGGAAAATTTTTCATTTGTCAATACACGGTGAGCGTGTGATATATGACACTGATGCCGGATATGATTCCTACCATGAGGTGCTTGACTAGGAGGAAATTGTCTTGGTCAAATCCTAGATTGACCTCAAGATGCATAGAGGTTGATTGTCGACCTTCAGATTGATCGTTGCAGCAACTTGATCTCAAGTTTGGTTCCCCAGATTGATGAAGTAGGGGATTCGATCTAGGATGGGGATTGGCTTGGCATAGGATGCTGTTTAGGAGGACCCAGTTTGTATGGGGACCAATGATGTTGGCCTCAATTTACCATGATATGCACGACTTTGTATACTGCAATGGTAGAGCCATTGGCACTGGAGTCACCCTTCTCCACATATGGGCATGGGAGCACATTGCTATTCTACAACCGATTGTTTAGATGGCAGATGTGGAGCTAGATGATCCCATTGTTTGGAGTTACAGAGGTGCCATCACTTTACAACACATAGGTCGGCTTGGAATCCCTTACTGGTGTTGAGTGATCGACGAGATGATAATTTTATGATGGTGACCATGGCTTCAGATGCCAACTTGGTATGATGATGTGCATTACCTTTTCTTTGCTCGATAGACCTAGTTTATGTAGGGTCGAGAGCACACTATTATTGAGATATACCTTCCCGATAGGGTTTCAAGAAAGTTTTGCGAGAGATAGGACAAGCATGATGACTAGTATACTGCTATTTTTGTCAGGTTAGCATGAGAGACAACATGGGGTCATACAATCCCAACCCACAAGGTTGTTGAGGGCTTTAGACAACTAGTTTCTAGGCCATGGGCTTATGATTGGGGATAGGTGGATGCACTAACTATGCCCAATTATGATGAATGGTTCATACCCCCTCCTCGATTGATAGATCCAACATTTATACCTCCATGAGGGAGGATGAGAGGGAGGGGCATAGGTAGAGATAGAGGATATCCAGATGATGGACAAGGTAGAGGATAAGGTAGAGGGCCAGATGATAGGGGCATAGGACATGATGCCCATGATGGCCAACAACATGATGGAAAAGTCCTGGGTGCACCACCAATGCACCATTAGCCTGTGATACAACAAAAACAACCACAATAGCCACCACCGAGGCTAGATCCCTATGATATTTAGATTCAACAACTTTAGTAGCAGCTACAGGTGGTTATGTGAGAGGGATCAGGCCAAAAAATAAATATTGGCCATTACTACTAAGAGACCAGGCCAAGAAGCAAGGAAGTCATAGCAGAGAGAGACCAGGAGCGTCAACTTAGGAAGACCACTGATATGCAACTAGCATAGGAGGTTGGGCTGTGCCAAAAGCTGGAGACTATGACAGTTGCAACATAATGATAAACATTGTATACTCATTTATAGAGAGAGGCTATGATTGAGGCGACATACTATCACATGCACTACCATCGGATGTCCCCGTGGTGATTAGGCAACTAGATTACTCATAGAGGAGTGGGGCACATCCTTGAGCTGAGGATTAGTGAGAGAGATAGCCTGGTGAGGGGAGCATCCATCAGGTCTAGCTTTCTTGCACAAATAATTTTGTGATTATTTTCCAATTCTTTATAAAAATATACATTCATGGGCTCCTTTTTGATAGCCTCATGGATATTGTATTTTTTATCGATATACATACACTGACTCAAATATGTATTATGATAGTCACCATTTTTTGATATATATGATATGATATGGATTTGATATGTGATGTGTTATTTTATTTCATGTATGGATGTATATGATGTGATATGATGTGATGCAATGTAAATGGATGGATGCATTTCTTTTTTAGTATCTTTTTATGACATGTTATGGGATAGATGATATGATATACAAATGTTATGGTTATGCAAATGATATGAATGCATTTATTTTGTGTATTTTCTTATGCAATTTTATGAGATGATGATGTATGCATATAGATGTATGGATGAATAATGCAGATATTCATGCTTATGATATGATAATGTGATAAATGTTTATGATATGTGTGCAATGATTTAAGATGCTTAGAATAACAAATATAAATTATTTATCACAACTTAAATATAATGATGATGTAGGATGTATGCTTTATGATATTCTATGATTATGTGAGATGTATGCATGTTGATGATTTGTGGATACAGGATGGATGCATTGATGATAGTTTTGGTAACTGTCATGATACCAGGTTAGCACAGAGAGAAGATAGAAGAAAGAAGATGAATGATTTTGACCATTTATTTTGATGATTGCCTCAAAATATCCAACAAGTATGATCCATCGAGACTTTATTAGAGACGGTGATGATAAATGAATGATGGTGATTTGCTCATATCTTGGGATTGGGATCATTTTTTGTCATTCCTTATTGTTTGATATAACACATAAACAAGATGCATCAAGGTATCGATAACCAGGATGGTGTTGTATCTAGTGTAATGAACTTTGACTCTGCAAATAGATAGGATAGTTCTTGTTCACACCTTGACATATGGAAACCTCGTTGGAATGTAAGTTAGTAGTTCAAAATATCTTAGACCAAAGAATACAAAATAGTCAACAATCTACTCTAAATGTTTTTGCTACAGACAACTAAGCAAGTATGTGCCAAGATTATTTTACAAGAATAACCACAAGCACAACAAATGGAAGATAATGATTGATGCTCCTTTCCTTTCTCTCTAAATCATTTTGATAGACATCATCGAGATGTCCTTAGAATGGGTTAATAAGATAAATCAAAAGAAAAGATCAAGAGGAGAAAACAGTCAGTGTTATCTATATCTCTTGCCAGTTTAAATATAGCTAAGGTGATGTCTAATACTGATGTCCATCGCAAGAAGGATACATCCTAGGACATGTTGATCAAATGTTTTGATTAGGATGAGGTGTGTGATAAGTCATTGATACAAACTCCACTGACTCGTTTACCTATGATCTAGACTTTATATTTTGACACTTAGGTTCTCACTTTACAACTTGCTATACTTGATTTCTATTTGTTTTTCCAAAGGTTGAAGGTGATGATCTATTTATTATGGGTGAAGGTTATTATGGGTGAAAGCGAAATGAGATGGGTGGTTTTATATTTTTTGGAATATTTCAATGTTTTTGGTATTTTGAAAATATTTTGAAGCTATTTTTAGATCTTTTTGAAAGTTTATGTGAATGTTTTGGTTTTTGATTATTTGAGGTTGTTTAGGGTTTTTCTAAGATATTTGAATGTTTTTGGTTTTTTCAATATATGAATGTTTAGGGATTTTCTAAGAGTTTCGACCAAGAATTTAACAATACCTATCCTAGGTGCCTCAAGGGCTGATCAAAGATTATCCTTGCCTATGTTATACATGTAGAGACCACGTAGTTCGACTGACTTGACTTATTTAAAGATGAAGATATTAACAATTGATGGAATGATAGTTTATTATGACATAATCCTAAAGGACTGGCCTAGGGTGTCTTGGGGGCACATTAATGATGGCCTTGTCTATGTTAAAGCTCAAAGACTCGTAGTTTGGCAGGGGTACTATTTTTTTGGATTTTTGATGTTTTAACCTTTTTAGGGATTTTGATGTGTTGTGGATGTTTTGACTTTACAATTTTCCAAATGTTTTTGGATTTTTTGATGAATGTTTTATGATTTTTTTTGGGATTTTCAATTATGATTTCTCATAACCTTAAGATATATAAGAACCTAATATGATCCATAACAAATTTCCCCTGGTGTAATGGAATGGACTACCTTGATATAGGCAAGACAAACTGACCTTAGGAATATGCCAAGTAGTACTAAAGGGGATATAATGCCTGACAACATCAAGCTATGATAGGAGCACAGATGGGTGATGAAATAAATAGGATGAATGATGTGATGGATAGATGGTGGTGCAAATAATGATAAGATAAAGAGCCATAGATGGATGTAGGTTCTTTATTTACGCAAGGTGCCTTTTTTCCAAGTTTTCACCAAGGTACTTTCCCAAAGTGCCACCGAAGTGGTTTTCACTAGAGGATGATTTTTTTTCTCATTTTTTTGGATTTTGATCTTTTTTGATTTTTTTGTATTCTCCAGATTTATACCCTTCAAGACTAGGCATAATTGTTTTTAAGATGCAAGTTGTTAGTTGGTTCCTGTAAGGGTTCACCTTTAAGTGTTGATAATTGATACGCTCTTGATCCATAGCTTGTTGTGATGACAAAGGGACCCAACCAGTTAGGCTCAAAATTTCCTTTATTGTCTTGATCTAGAAGATTTTTTTGATTATGCTTTAGGACAAGATCCCCTACCTGGAAAGAATGATTCTTGATCTTCTTGTTATAGCTCCATTTCAATCAGTTTTGATATACCTATAGATGATTGAGAGCATCAAGATGATGATCGTCTAGGAATTATAGCTCATTCAATTAGGATACTCTGTATTCTCCATGAGTGATTAGGTTTTGTAGTGACACTCATAATGATGGGAGATCAACCTCAATAGGAAATATGGATTCTAATCTGTAGACCAAGGAGAATGGAGTTGCACCTATAGGCGTGTAGATATTGGTTTGATATGCCTAGAGAGTGGAATTTAATTACAGATGCTAGTCATGGCCAACTTCATTGACCATTTTCTTTAGGACTTTTAGAATGGTCTTCTTTGTAGTCTCAGCTTGACCGTTGCCCTAGGGGTAATACAGGGTAGAGAATTGGTGTTGGATGTTGAATCTTTGACATAACTCTTTCACATCCTGATTCTTGGTGGGTGTTTCATTGTTTGAGATAATGGTTTGGAACACCATAATGGAAGATTAGGTAGTTTAGGATAAACTTGGAAATTTTCTTTGTTGTTATGTAGGTCATATGAATGGATTCAAGCCACTTGGTAAAGTACTTAGTGTTTGTTATGATAAACTTGTGGCCATTAGATGAGGTTGGAGTGATCTTTCCTATGAGATCAAGCCCCCACTACAAGAAAGGCCAAGGTTTGATTATTGGGTGCAACTCCTGAGATGGAGCATGAATCATATCTCTATGCTATTGAAATTGGACACACTTCTACACATACTGATGGGCTTCTCTTTCCATGGTTGGCCAATAGTACCCCGTCCTCAACAATTTCTTAGCTAATGTCATACCGCTAGAATGGGAAACACATATGCCATCGTGAACTTCTGTTAAAGCGTTCAAGGATTCCTCTTGGTTAAGACATCATAGTAATTTCCCTTTGATGCTTTGGCAGTAAAGGGTATCACCTAGGATCATGAATTGAGATACCTTCTTTACAAAAGGTCTTTTTAAGGTTAGAGGTGATATTGGATGGGAGGGTTCCTCTGCTAAGGTAGATGACTATGTCATGATACCATGGGGATCCGGGACCAAAAATGACACACGCAAATTCAAATTTTGATATTTCAAAATTTGCTATGAGAAGTTTTTCTACCAAGAATTTGCATTGGAGGATGTTGTTCGACATGTCTAACAATGATCTAATTGTTGCCATAACATCTGCTGCTTGGTTGTCCATACAAGGAATCTTCTCAAAAGTTATATCTATGAAAAGGTCTTTGAGTTTTTCTACCATATTCTTATAAGGAGTAAGATTTTCATCATTAGTTTGGTAGTCATCATTGACTTGGTTGATAACCAGCCGTGAGTCTCCATAGACTTTCATTTCTTGTATCTGCCACTGAACTGCAATCCTTAGACTTGTAATTAGGGCTTCATACTCAACAATGTTGTTAGTGCATGGGAATGATAGCTTGTATGAATTTGGAATGAAATCACCTTGAGGGGTGATAAAGAGGATACCCACCCCTGATCCATGTTTGGTGAATGATCCATCAATGTAAATTTTGCATTGATCGATTAGATTGACAAGGAAAACTCATTCATCAAGGAATTCAGATATTAATGGGTTTTCTGCATAGATAGGTGCCTCTGCTAGTTGGTCTACAATCAATTTTACTTTGATTTCCTAAAAATTTATGTAAAATTTAGTCAATATAATTTCCCATTTGTCCATTCAGCCAATGAGAGTTGCTTTGGATAACAGGTATTTCAATGGGTTGATCTTTGCAATGAGCTTTACTTGATGTGACAACATGTAATGTCTGAAATTTTGTGAAGCAAAAACCAATGCTAAGCATACTTTCTCAATGAATGAATAAATCATTTCATAGCCTACCAAGGTCTTGTTGATGTAATAGATATCCCTTTCCTTTCCGTTTTCATCATGTTGTGCTAGAAGAGAACCTAGTGTTGCTGAGATATACAAGATCAATGGTTTGTTTGGTATTGGTGGTATGAGCATTGGAGGTGTCAATAGGTAGTCTTTGATCTGGTGGAAATATTTATCACACTTCTCATCCGACTTGTAAGTTATTATTTTATGGAGAAGGTATGAAAATGGGTGGATTTTATTTGATAGTTGTGCTATGAACCTTTTGATGGACTGCAATCTTCCTTTTAGCCCTCTCATATGCTTTAGTGTTTATGGTGGGTCCATGTCGAAGATGGATTTTACTTTTGTTGGATCAATTTCTATTCCTCTTTGTGAGAAAATATATCCAAGAAGTTTCCCTAATGTAACACCAAAGATACACTTTTTTGGATTTAGTCGTACCTTGTAAGACTTGTATGTTCTCACTTCTTTTCTTTGATTTTACCAAAATATCATCCACATAATCTTTGACTATTTTTTGGATCATGTCATGATAGATGAGGTTCATTTCTCTTTGATAGGTTTCTCTTGCATTCTTCAGCCCAAATCGCATCATGTTCCAACAATATGTTCCCCATGGACAAGTGAATGCAATTTTGTGTTGATCCTCCTTGGCGGGCATGATTTGATTATAGCCTGAAAAACCATCCATGAGTGATAGCATTTCATTCCCTACTGTTAAGTCCATGATGAGGTCGATGTTAGGAAGAGGGAAATCATCCTTCGAGCATGCTTTATTTAAGTCTCTAAAATCCATGCATATTCTGATGCCTCCAGTGGGTTTTGAGACTGGTACCAGGTTTGAAACCCACTTAGGATAATCTATCAGTCAGATGAACCCAATGTCAAGAAGCTTTTGTAACTCAAGTTTCACCAAGAGTGTTATTTGAGGGGGCATATTCCTTAATTTCTACTTTACTGGCTTAGCTTCAAGATAAACTACTAAGTGATGCACAACTAATTTTGGATTGAGCCTTGGCATATCAACGTATGACCATGAAAAGTTGGTTCTTTGCTCTTTCAGGAAATTTGCTAGGTTTTTTTGTTCTTCATCCAACCAGGATTCGACATAGAAAGTGATCTTGGGTGCTTCATCAATTTCAACATTGACTGGAGTGGCCTTTTCTTATAGCATTGATGACTTCTCTAAATGCATCACACTACAAGGGAGATTGAATTCTTCATCCTTGGGTGCCTCAGAGAGGTTTTCACCCTTGGGTACGTCCTTCCTTTTTAATATTTTAGGATTAGAAAGTGCCACAATGTGGTTTTCACTCAAAGATCTACACATTATTTGTATTTTATTAATTTTTTGATTGAAGGATTCAATCGTCTCCCCATAGTATGCCCCCATGTCTAGCTCTATGTCAAATCCTACTTTGTAATCTACCCATGATAAATTATCACGAAGTCCCATGAATTTTGAGATACTCTTCATCATTTTTAAATAAGTCTAGAATCGACGATCCTTGTTGGTCCAAGTCAATGAGTTGTGGGTATACTAGACGTAGTTCAGTTGGTTGATTGCTCAGAGCAAAGGATGTTATGGATATCATGAAGAGGGAGTTGTTCTCAAATAGGTCAACTACATCAAGGGGAAAGTTGTCTAAGGTCATATCAGGCGATGTAGGTAACCAAGAGGAAGCCTCAACTCATTTATTGGAAGTGCCTTTGACAATAAGGGCAACCTTGATAGTAATACAACCTAGTCCATGATTCTTTAGGCATTTCTTAGGAACGATGGGTTCTAGCAAACCATTATCATTTTGTCCTCGCTTCTCATTCTTGTTATAGCCCCATCCCTTCATTAGCTACAAGCCTTTATTGTCATCTTTCATGGGAAGAATAGGGATGGGTTGTTCATCCTAATCGAGGAGTTTAGAGACATCCTCCTCATTGAAATCTTCTTGATTCATATCCCCCCACTTAGTTAAGATAGTAGTTACCATCTTGATTTTTTTGAGTGCTTCGTTGCTAGATGTGGGTTTCCCATGGGATTGAGGAGAAAGGGGTAGCTCTCCTAAGGTAAATTTATTCTTCACTAGCTTATAGTTTCCACAACCATCATCCTAGATCACTGCTTTGATGACGGGAATGTTCTGCACAATAGGTTTTTCATTTTTGAGGTCAATGCAAGGGATGATGGGTCAACAAATGAGGTAGAAGGTGTAGGCCCTTCATCATTCTTGGGTATATGAGAGATCTTATATAACTTTGCCTCAATATTCTTGTAATAGTAAAAAGGCTCAAGATCTCCATGGATGGTAATTTCTCTACCCTTAAAAGCTTTTAGGGCATGGATCCATGATCAGCCAATTAAGGATGTTGTAAGGAAGATCAAGGTCTAGCACTTGGAATGTAGTCTGTACAATGATAGGTCCCACTTGGATGGGTAGTGCAATGATTCCTTGTGATACATACTCTTGGTTGTAATATTCTTTGATGGTGGTACTCTTTCCTTTCTCAATAGTATCCTCTAAATAGCCTAGGTTCTTGATCAATTGAAGATTTAATTTTTTTATACCAACACCTCTATCTAATAACTCTTTTGACCTTGTTCTTATGAATGATATCCTCAAGGTGTAAAGCTTGGTTATGAGATAGTTGTGATGGTAGGTCTTTTTCTGAGAAGGTGAGAAGATGATTAGTAATATGCACTACCATAGCTTGAAACTAATATGTATCAATATCCTTAGGAATAGATGACTCTGAAAAGGATTTCTCTAATATTTCCTTATGTGCAGGTGATAGCCTCAATAGTTCTAAGACTAATATTTGTGCGGGGGTCTTTTTGAGCTGGTCTACGAGATTGTACTTGCTGGGATTTGATGTTGGAAAATTAGGTTGTGCCCTAGATTGAGATGGGACTCCTTAGATGGTGACTTTTCCACATCATTTGTTGAATCCACACTTGGTACTAGACCCTTTGATGGTGACAACACTGATAATGCTATCATAGGAAGTGACTACATTGGAATAGGTGTGTTGTAAATTTGTGTAATCTTTAGCTTTTTCAGTATTGTTGCCTTTGCTATGATCTGGCATGTGGTTCTTATATATCTTAAGATCCTGGCTCCTGACTGGTACTGCAAAAGATATGGTGTTTCTCTTATAAGATCTTGGATAATATTTTTGAGCCTCATGTAGTTTTCTATTTTGTGTCCTTTGATTTTGTGAAAGTCACAAAGATCGTTCTCGTTGTACCAGGATGGATTCTCGAATGGTTCTTGATAGTTTTCAAGGTTGGGAAGTGTTATCAGGTTTGACTCAACCAACTTCTTCATGATGGTTTTGGATAATTGTGTCTACTTGCATTTGAAATAGTTGTTCATGTTAGGGGTTTGTCTTTGTTGTATTTCAATGTTGTTGATTTGATTGTTTTGAGCAAGTGTCATTTGCTGCATAGTTGGTTGAATGTTAACAACTTGATTATTGTTTGGTCTAGGAGTACTTAGGACCACTTTAGCATCTACCATGCCATCATCTGTTACATTTTTGTTCTTAGCCTAGAAACGAGGCTTGTTGTTTGAACTAGATGATGGGTGATTGCCTTTGTAAGCTTGAGTATTTCCCTATGAGATTAGATCTCTCTCGATGTTAAGGGCTCTAGGAAAAGTCTCATCATATGAGGTGATGCACTACATTTTTAAGTGGAAGGATAGATCTAGATGTCTATTTTCTATGATGATTCCCACTTGTTGTTCATTGGGAAGGGGCCACTTGCCCTTACTAGCTCTTTGTATCCACCGTTGCAAGAAATTGGTGAAATATTCTCCTTTATTTTGTTTGAGAGTATACAACTCTTCTAAGCTAATGTCCATGTCAATGTTAAATGAGAAGTGATCTATGAATTTATCTGTGATTTCTTGAAAAGTTCTGATACCCAATGACAGTTGAGAAAACCAATCCATAGAAGGACCTGTTAAAATATGGGGGAAGAGGCATATTAAATAAGAATAATTGTAATCAACCTCCATATACATGATGTTAAAATATTTCACATGGTCTACATGAATTCCTTTCCCTTTGTATTTATCAAATTTAGGGATTTCAAAGCTGGGAGGGAATGACACTATTCTGATGTTTCAATCAAAGGGATATGGACATAAGTTCTGTGCATGGGGCTTCTTTGTCTTGCACATTCAAAGATCCTTCATTTCTTGTGATGATGCCTTAAGTTGTGATGCTAGGTCGTTTTGCAGATTTGGTGGCAGAAAATACGTTACGTATTGCGGGATGAAAGATGGATTATATGTGGGATTCTGATATGATAGAGTGTTGTATGGTGTATATGGTGGTGTGGGATTTTGTGAAGGTGATTGAGGTGTTGATTTGTATGTTCCTAATGTGTTTGTATTGACAATGTTCTGTTGAGGATTATAGTAGGAACTTTGTTGTTGTTGTTGTTGTTGTTGTTGGGTATACTATTGAGCTAGTAAGGATTGTTGTTGTTGTTGTTGGGTATACTATTGAGCTAGTAAGGATTGTTGTTGTTGTTGAGCCACAATGGTTGTTTTTTGTTGTTGTTGTGCCACTAGGGATTTCTATTGGGCTTGTTGTTGCTATGCAGCTAAGGTTGCTTGATGTTGGTCTTGCTATTATTGTTGTGTTGCTAAGATTGCTTGATAGGCGCTTGTTGTTGTTGTTGGGCTAAGGTTGTTTTCTATGATGCTAAGGTTGCTTGATGGGCTTGATGTTGTTGTTGGGCTAAGGTTGTTTGTTGTGCTACTAAGGCTACTTGTTGTTGTTTTTGTTGTGCCGCCAAGACTTCTTTCTATTGTTGTTGTTGTTGTTATTGTACTAGGGTTGCTTGTTGTTTTTGTTGTTGTTGGATGACTTGTTGATAATCCTATTGTGCTTGTTGTAAAGCTAAGGCATGTGCTTGTACTATAGGATTAGTTGGTTGTTGATACATCTATGATGGATTATGGTCTTTGAGGTTTTGAGTGGGTTGCGGGTTGTTGATGAGAGGTTGGGAGTTCCCTTGGTTCAACATTCCTTGGAGGATAATGGATTGAGATGAAGGAATGTAAGTTTGAGGTCCCATTTGATTTTGTATGGTGAAGGGGACCATGGGGAAAGATGAGGATGGTGTCATTAGATTTTGCGATGGTAATGACATACTAGGCCCTTGAGTCCATCGATTAAAAAGGTTCCCTTGACTAATGTCTTGAGGATTTCCTTGCACTAGGGATGTGGACAAATTATTACTTGGGTTAACGAGATTCATAACCAAGGGATTGTTTTGATTTAGGTTAATGATGGATGGGATGGATGTGTTTTATGAAACCAATGGTGCGGATGAACCAGTTGGGGGATTGGATAGAGATGTCCCTATTTGCATTAAAGATTGACTTTACATTAGGGTTTTGGCATGCCCTTGTGGGTCGATTTGAGATACTTGGCCTATACTTCCTTGTGGGATGTTGGGTATACTTGTGGTACTTGTGGGGATGGATGAATATGGGTACCCTCAATATGTTGATGTTGTCATGGAATCATGAAGTGTAATTGGTTGATGTTGAGGTTGGGGGTATTCAAGAATGGCAGAAGTGCCAAATGTTGGTGTTGAGAGTACCCACAAGTTTGTTGCTTTCAAATGGAAGAGTTAGACCAAAGTCCTTGGCAAGAATAGATGCAAGACTAGGAGTGATTTTTTATGTAGCCCTAATGATGGAGTTGTTAAGTCTTGTGTCAAAGGTTGCACAAAAAACAATGGGGAAATCAGAGTAGCATTTTCTAAGACTTGATGTTCTATTTTGTACTCCATTATTTCTTCCTTAGTAAGTCCAAATGGGTTATTTGGGACATCTTCTATCTCATATGGTCCTGATGGAGATGAGGGTTGTTGTGATGGGGTAACTTGACTTCTTAGATTGAATTCTAAAGGATTGGGATCACTTGAGGTAAATGTGAGTTTGGTTTTCTCCATGATTCTCTTGTGTTGTGATCTTGTCTTTACCATAAATTTTGGGCCACCTATGGAAGAGTTGTGTTGAGATTTATAATTTTTGAACTTTCTAGTTGACTCAAATCTAGGTAAAAGGGATTCTCTACGTCTTTTGGGAGCAATGCTGACAGTGGGAGATGAAAAGGTGAATGATGTGGAGAGTGATCTTTGCAAACATTTTGGTACAACACTTTTGACTTAAGTTTGATGTTTTGATGTTTGGATAAAGGATGTTTATGAACTTGGAAATATTTAGGGTAGACTCATGAACTTCAAGATAAAATAGTTCAAAGATGATAACTAACTTAGCTAAGTGCATGGAAAAGGATTCATTTCACATACAAAGTAGCTAGGTTAGGGGTTGGTTTAATAGATGTTTAAGTCCAGAAGTTTTGGCGTGTTCAAATTTTTTGCAAAGTTTGATGAAGTGAAGGATGAAATTTGATGAAGGGGTGGATGAAATTTTTGACCCAATGTTGACCTAGAGTGAACCTTTGTTTTTCAAGACCAAGGCAGTGAGAAACATGCTATACCTCTAAATTTTTCAAATCCTAAAGACTCAATGATCTAGATAGGTTCAAGATCATGAAAACAACCAAGGTTTTGACTGTAAAATAATGCATATGACTTGGATTGTTCCTCGAAGCATGTTTGTAGAAGTTATATACCAACCTGGTTGTATTTTGGTGAAGTGCTAAAAGGAATTTTTTGAGAGATTTTGGACTAAGATTCTTGAGTTTGAAATGACGACCTGTAAAATTTTTCTTGTGGATTCTGATTTTGCATGAGACCATTTAGAGAAGTCTAAGTGTATGGAAGAAACAAAGATTTATTGCCATGCGGGTGTTGGTAATATGGGACTTCTAGCCTCAATATCAGTTTATTCCTCTTCTTCATCTAATATTTTTTCTTTCTTTTCTTCACTGAATAGGTGGGTATGTGTAGGATCATCATGGAAAAAACAGGCCCTTAAGTGGCAATGAAAATTCAAAAAATCAGAGTTGGGTAACTTGACATAAAAATTTGAATAAGTTATCTATATTATTTCAAAAATATGTAAGAATAGAATCTATGGAAAATTGAATATAGTATATAAACTACTAGGTTAATTTTTGTAAAAAAAAAATCTATTTGGTGAAAATTTGAAATTTCAATGTAGTAGTACTAAAATTTCAGGGAAAAAATAAGAAGTAGGTGTCTGTCTGACCACTCGAACCAAAACAAAATGATAATATTTTTTATAAGATTTTAGATATAAGTAGAGGACTCATGTCCGAATGTGATGCATATTTTTTTATAATTTTTTTTCAAATAAATAATTAATTATGAATTTTGTATTACAACTTTTAAAAAATATTAAAAATCGTATGTCTGACCACCTTAACTTGGACAAAACTTCATGAAATTCCTTTTTTTTTTTTTTAATCCTATAGTATGCCAAGCATAGAATGTGACACATGTTTTGGATTCAAACAATGTGATACCATTTGAAAGCTATATATGTTTTTCTATCAGACTATCAATCAGGACTTTAGTCGTAATTCTAATAAAAAATAAATAATAATAATTTATTAGATTTTAAGTAAAATATAATTTATATTGGTAGAAAGCTGAGAAGGTCCTTTACAAACCCTTTTCGTTTCATCAATTTTGGGTAAAATAGAAGTCGTTAGCCACATGGGCGAAGTCTGGAAAAGCAAGGTAAGTTGTTAAACATGTTTTATGTGTTGACTTTTTAGGATTGACAGGTCCGAACCAAATCCTGAGCCTAATACCGAGCCTAATCCCTAGGCATTAAATTTTGTGTCAACATATCAGATATCCAATTCAAATCAGATATCCGATTCAAATCTGATATCCAATTTGAATTTGATATATGATATGTTTTAGATATGAGTTTAAAAAAAAAATACAATCTTTAATATATGATTTAAAAATGCAATAAAGTTTATAATTTAATATATATAATATACAATAAAGTTTATAGTTTAATATATATAATATCCAATAAAGTTTATAATGTAATATATTTAATATACAATTTCTGATAATCTCTTACCGAATTATTTATTTAATATATAATATATTATTAAATGTATAATATTTAAATATTATTTCAATATTTTAGTTATTCTATAAATATTTAAATATATATATATATATATTACCAATATATAAAATATTTAAATATTATCTCTTTCCCTCTCTCTCTCTCTCTCTCCACCTCTATCTCTCTCAAGTCTCTTAGTCAATCACTCCTCTCTCTCTCCCTCTCCCTCTCCCTCTCTCCCTTTCTCCCTCTCCATCTCACTCTCCCACTCTCCCTCTCACACTCCCTCTC